>CM038227.1:109149399-109670476 GCA_021442155.1 Cymbidium sinense | reverse complement strand
CGAGGACTCGGGTCATAATCAGACATCCGGTGGAGCCCACCGCCAAGCAACGCAAATGAGGACATGACCCATATCCTTATTAGCATGAGATTGATTGAGAGTGAACATATTAGAATACTTGATTTGACATTATCTTGTTTCTGAGATAGAGTTTTCTTAATTTGCCAACTTCAACAAACTATTACGGAAGGTGGATTGAATAGAATTTACTTTTAAACTTTAAAGATTAAATTCCATTTGAGCGCTAAATTAATGCTTAATTTTCATTTAATTTGATTTGAGATTATAATCATATTTTGATGAAAGTATCCTCCGATGAAATCTTCATTCAACATACCATCATTGGGATATGAATGATTTGACATACTATAATTTAATAATTTTATTTTGAGATTGAACCCCTTCAATTGAAATTTATAATCATCACAATCATCACTAGGGTAAATATGATTTGAGCATTTCATTTTGAATCAATCCTGTCAACTCCTATTTTGCAAAGAGAATTGGATTGATTAAGTGGGACTTACGACTTCACCGTATAGATAAAGTGGCCCATGCAGATTTGTTTACAAATTTGTTGAATTTTATGCAACCTATAAAATTTGCACACTTTACGAGGTAATTAAAGCTATGCCTAAGAAACTCCTTGTGGAATGTGTAAATCATTGAGGATGCTTGCACACTTCTTAAAGCATTACATTTAAATTTATATCATCTCATTATATGCACAAACTTTGAAGCAGTGAGTAGAAGTACATGATTGCTTTATAGTGTGTATATTTTTCATCTTATTATATTGCTAACACACTTTTATTTGATAGGTTTACATGCAAACTCACTTCACAATGCACAATAAATGTGATATCCCATCAAGATGTGTGCGCATATTTGATCTTTGATTTTTTTTAAATTGACTACACACATCAATATAATATGTTTAAACGTATAGTTATCTTAATATGTGTATTAACTTTCATCCAATAATATGCTTGGATGCATTTCGATATACATATTTGAGGTTTTTGATACTTAGGTGTGTTGCCTTGATACGCATATTGATTCTCTCATAATTTGATTTAAGGTTTAAGCTCAAGTGCAAAAGAAGCTCCTTTTTAAAAAATCTAGAAGGTGATTCTCTTCTCTTTTTTTTTATATTATTATCACTTAATGAATCTGTTCCAACAAATAACCCTTCCTTCTTTTATAAATAGAAGAGATGGGAATGTTTAACTTTTATCATTCCCTTTCCCATTCTCTCTATCCTTGCAAGTGTTGAGTGAGTTTTAGGATTTCAGAAATTTGGTCCAAATATTCGACCTTTGATTTAGAGGTATATTATGTAGTTTGCAATGCCCGCCTTGGATTTAATATATTTTTACATATCTATTATAATGTTAAGCCGCTTAGTTAATCTTATGTTTAGTTTAGATTGATTTGATCATTTAGATGTGTATTTTAGTTTTGCTCCTTATGGTTTATTTTATAGTCAAAGATTCAGCAAAATTTTGGCAGCACTTCGACTAGGGGAGCGACTTCTAACAATTATTTTGGCTTGCTCGATATGTTTTATTAAGTGTAGTGAGTGGTGTCTTACACCACGCCGTTTCACTCACACTCCTATTGGCATTAGGGTCCAAAAGAAAGAGACACAAGCACATATATATACTTTCACATTCACACATTTCAAGCTTATTTTCTCGCACACTTGCAATGATCGGCAAGGAGAGTTCGGCTAGAGAGGTTAGGCTAGGAGAGATTGTAAATTTCAGCAAAGTAAAAGTAGATTTTCCTTTGCCGAACTTTAGATTCTGTATTTCAGATTTCAGATTTCGGCTAGAGAAGTTAGTTTCAACTAGAGAGATGATTTCACTTGAAGAAAATGGGGAAAGGAAATGGGAAAGAAGAAGAACTTTCGGCTAGGGTAGAGAAGGGGGGATTTTTGACTAGGGCTTGAAAGGTGATTTTTTGGGAGAATGAAATGGAGGAGTAGAGGGAAGAGAAAGGAGAGGAAAGGGGAAAGGAAATGGAAGAGAAGAAGGTGATTTCGGCTATGGTAGAGAAGGGAAAAATGTCATGAATCGGCTCGAGCTTGGAATACCAAGGCGGGAACAGATGGTCGGACGGAAAAAAGAAAAACTTACATAACATTTCCAATCTTAAATAAAATCTCCAATCATACAAGAGCCACTACAACTCACAAATGATTTAACAATTTGTCCACACATATATACTAACAAAGTTCATATGTCATCCAATTTAAATATAATTCAACATAATTGATATAATTACCTATCTCCTGAAGTCTCTCTATGGTGATAAACATAACTCTCTTCTATCAGTCATTTAGTTAGGATGGTTACCTAAAAAAATTAAATAACTAATAATTGAATAAAATTCAATGGGTCAATTATATTACACTATAGTAAACAAGAAGGTAAAACTACTATGTAGTTTTATTATCACATGTACATAAAATAAATTGCTCAAACAAATAAAACATATGGGGTATACATAAATATTTCGTGTGAACTTTTACTTTTACATTTATCATCCATCTTAGGAGTCACCGTCTAAACCTTTACAAATACTCATCCAAAGGATAAGTAGTCATTACCATTTGTCAATTTCATTGGTCCTTTTTCATCATTTCGTGCACGGGTATATTGCGTCCCCAACTAGTACCATAAGGGGTGAACTCCACTTTCAACATACACATTCATAACATATAATTATATAGCTATGCATATTAATTCATAACTAACAGTAAATCAGTTAACTTTATAAAATATGATAATATGATCTAAAGATTCGGTTATTATCCAACATGAAGAAACAGTAAACTACATCACAATTTATGAAGAAGCAAGAAAATAATCACAACTCATAGAAAAAGTCATAATCATACAGATGCATTTCATCACAATAAATTAAAAATATTTTACCATAAATGTAAAATAAACAAAATTACCCACATTAACTTATATTTTACTCTTGAATCTCCTTTCCTTTAATGCTTATTTCCTTAATTGAAATTCTTATAAAATAAAATATTGATTGGATCAATATTAGAAAGCAATGAATTTTATTTTATTCATTTCTTATCTATGATACTTATGTATAGCTTTTATTAATTGACGCTCACCTTCATCAATATTCATTATCTATTTTCTAAATCAAGTTAAATTAACAATTATTAATAATAATCATATTTAGTTAATTTATTTATTAAATTATGTACATTTATTAGGCTAAACATCAAGTTAATACTTAAGTTATATTTTGCATGTAGCATGTAATATTTAAATAATTAAGTTTAATTCATATTATACTTAAGGAAAGGTAAAATTTAACTCTCAAAATACAATTAATTGTACTTTTACTACATCCATTTCATTCATAAGTTTCAAATGTTTGCATTTCATTTATAGGTTCTCTTAAATTTAATACTTTTATTTATTATTTTTCTTAAAATGATATCGTAAACTTAAATTTAATTTATGCTACATATTCCTAATTTAACTTATTTGCTAAAATCGATAAACCCTAAGTTAAAACTTGAAATGAAATTAAAATAAAAGCTAATAATATTAAAATTAGATTTCAAACATATAATTATATAATTTATTTATTTACTTACCTCTTTCCTCTCGGTTTTGCCCTAAGACTCATTCGAGCGGATGGATGCATGCATGCCTCTTCTTTTCCTATGCGACGCCTCTCTCTTGTCAAGACGAGAGACTCCATGACGCTGCAGTGGAGCTTTCACTTTGTTGCATGAAACTAGTCGCCATCTCCTCTCTACCTCACTCCCTTTCCATGGACTCCCTCCTCTCGCTTGTCAACACATGGAAGGCTCGGCACCTGGGAATCTTCCCTTCTCTTTCTCTCTCTCTCCTCTCATGTTTTGGGAGTTCTATTTTGGTTTGCCACAATCGAACTCCCCTTTTGGACTTTTTCCAATCCACGGCTAACCATCAGCTTATTTTTTTTGGTTATTACAATCTCTCCTTATAAAATTTCATCCTCAAATTAAATGAAATTAATAAAAATAAACATACATTTAATTAAACAATTGAGGATAAAGTCACTTTCGATTCCTTCTCCCACGCCGCTTCGATCGATCCATGTTTCCACAGATACCTGGACAAATGGAATTTCCTATTCTTGAGATGCTTAACATCATAATCTATAATTCTTTTGGCTCCTCCAAAAATGTCGATCCGATATCAATAAGATTCGTAATAAATTTGTTGGTTTCATCAGTAATATACTTTCGCAGAAGAGAAATATGAAACACATTGTGCACTCCTTGCATGTGAGAAGGTAAAGCCAGTCTATAAGCCTTTCCCAATTCTTTCCTAGATTTCATATGGACCAATATAGCTCAACTTTCCAACTTTACCAAATCATTTTATACCTTTCATGGGGCTGACTTTAAGAAATATAAATTCTCCCACTTCAAACTCTACTGACCGATGTTTAGCATCATAATATTTACTCTTCCTATCTTGAACAGTTTTTAATCTATCACAGATCAATCAGATCTTTTCAGTGGCTTCATCTACTATATCTGCACCAATAATTCTTCTTTCACCTATCTCCACCCAATAAAGTGGTGTTCTGCATTTCCTTCCATACAATGCTTCATAGGGAGTCATACCAATACTTGCTTGAAAGCTATTATTATAGGCAAACTCAATCAAAAGCAAATTAATTTCCCAATTTCTCCCAAAATCAAGGATACAAAGTCTAAGCAAATCTTCAAGTGTTTGAATTGTTCTATGACTGGCCATCAGTTTGAAGATGGAATGCAGTACTGAAACTAAGCTTCGTACCTAAATCTTCTTGAATTTTTCTCCACAGTCTAGATGTAAATCGACCATTCCGATCGGACACTATAGATTTTGGCACACCATGTAACTTGACGATTTCATCAACATACTTCCTTGCTAGCTTTTCAATAACATCAGATTGTTTGATACGTATAAAGTGTGCAGATTTAGTCAACCTATAATAATGACCATCGCAGCCTCTTCTGGATCTAGGTAAGCCAACCATAAAATCCATAGCAATATCATCCCATTCCCACTCAAGTATTGGCAAGGGCTATAAAAGTCCACTTGGCTTGATCAAACCATCCATCGACATGATTGACATTTATAGACAAATTCAGCTACACTTCTTTTCATTCTTGGCCACCAAAATATTTCCTTAAGATCTTGATACATTTTGCTACTGTCTGGATGAATTGTATAATTAGAATGATGTGCTTCATGTAAGATATATTTCCTCAAATCTCCAACATCTAGAATGCAAACCCTATCATGATACTTCAGTAATCCCTCTTCATCGATTTCAAAATCTTCTGTATGACCTACTTTTACCAAATTTAAAATTTTTTAAAAGTCATCATCTTGAGGTAAAGCATCATGTATTCTGTCTTTCAAATTTGATTGTATAACCATTTGATTTAACAATAAAGCATGATCATCTGTAGATTTAATAATTGAAATTTTCAATTTTTCTAAATCTTTAATCAACTCCTCCTGTTGAGAGATCAACCAATAAACACTACTAGATATTTTTCTACTTAAAGCATCGGCAACTACATTTGCCTTCCTTGGATGATATTGAATATCCAAATTATAATCCTTAATGAGTTCCAACCATCTCCTTTACCTTAAATTTAGCTCCTTCTGAGTAAAGATATATTTCAAGCTTTAATGATCAGTGAAAACTTCACACCTTACTCCATATAGAAAATGCCTCAAACTTTTCAAAACAAATACCACTACTGCTAGCTCTAGATCATGGGTTGGATAATTCTTTTCATGATTTTTCAATAGCAATGAAGCATAAGTAATCACTCTTTCATTCTGCATAAGTACACATCCCAAGCCTCTTAAAGATGCATCACTATAAATTTGAAATCCTTCTGTCCTTGATAGAATAGTTAATACCAGTACAGTCATTAAACAATTCTTTAATTTTTGAAAAGCCTCTTCACATTGATTTGACCATTCAAACTTGATTGCTTTCTGAGTTAGCCTCGATAGTGGCATGGCAATCTATGAAAACCCTTCAATGAATCTCCTATAATATCCTATCAACCCTAAGAAACTTCTGACTTTTGTGACAGTAGTTGGTCTGGGCCATTCAGCTATTGCTCTGACTTTACTCTGATCCACTAAAACCCCTTCACTACTAATCATGTGCCCCAAGAATATGATGATATTTAACCAAAATTCACACTTTAAAAATTTTGCATACAATTCATTTCCCTTCAGAGCTTGTAAAATAATGTGAAGATGGTTTTCATGAGTCTTCATCTGAATAAATTAGAATATCATCTAATGAATAATCACAAATGAATCTAAAAAGGGTTTATAGATTCTATTCATGAGATCCATAAATACAGTTGGAGCATTTGTTAAGCTAAAAGGCATCACCACAAACTCATAGTGCCCATACCATATACCGAATGCAGTCTTTAGTATATTTTCTTCTTTGATTCTCAACTGATGATAACTTGATCTTAAATCAATTTTTTGATCAAGTTCTTCTAGTTGATCAAAAAGATCATCAATTCTTTGCAAGGGATATTTATTCTTCAATGTGAGTTTGATAAGCTCTCTATAATCTATGCATAGCTTAAAGCTCCCATCTTTCTTCCTCACAAATAATACAGGAGCTCCCCAAGGAGATGTGCTAGGCCTGATAAATCCCTTCTCTAATAAATCTTATAGCTGATTCTTCAACTCTTGTAATTCTTTGATCGCCATTATATATGGTACTTTTGCTACAGGTTTTGCATCTTGAATTATATCAATAGAGAGATCTATCTCTCTAACTGGAGGTAAACCTGATAAATCATCCAGAAAAACTTCTGGTTACTTTTTTACTACTGGTATATCCTCTAACTTCTTTACCTCTTTAGTAACATCAGTAACTTGAGCAAGAAAACCTTCATAGCCTTTTGCTAGCATCTTTTGAACTTTTAAGCAAGACACCATCATAACTAATACTGCCCCACAAATTTGAATTCTTCTTCTCCAAGAAATATTAAATTTGACTATCTTTTTACAACAATCTATAGTAGCATAATATTTAGATAGCCAATCCATTCTTAAATCACATCAAATCTCTTCATAAAATTTATCATCATCCAAATGGCTCTTTGATTATGATCATACTTATGTCCCTAAATATAAAATCTAGCTCTGATATGACTCTTGTCATGACTCAGCCCGGGAGCTTGGAATACCAAGGCGGGAACAGACGGTCGGACGGATAAAAGAAAAACTTACATAATATTTTCAATCTTAAATAAAATCTCCAATCATACAAGAGCCACTACAATCCAAAAATGATTTAACAATTTGTCCACACATATATACTAACAATGTTCATATGCCATATAATTTAAACATAATTTAATATAACTAGCATAATTACTTATCTCCTGAAGTCTCTCTACGACGATAAACATAACTCTCCCATCTATCAACCATTTAGTTAGGATGGTTAAAAAAAATTAAACAACTAACAATTGAATAAAATTCAGTGGGTCAATTATGCTATTACACTATAGTAAACAAGAAGGTAAAACTAGTATGCATGCCAATTTTTGTTATCACATGCACATAAAAAAATTGCTCAAACAATCAAACATATGAGGGTAGGTATACATAAACATTTTGTGTGAACTTTTACTTTTATATTTATCATCCATCTTAGGAGTCACCATCTAAAGATTTACCAATATTCATCCAAAGGACAAGTAGCCATTACCATTTGCCAATTTTATTGGCCCTTTTTTATCATTTCGTGCACGGCTACATTGCATCTCCAGCTAGTATCATAAGGGAGTAAACTCCACTTTCAATATACACATTCATAACATATAATTATATAGCTATGCATATTAATTCATAACTAACAGTAAATAAGCTAACTTTATAAAATGATGAAGTGGCAATGTGATCTAGTATTCAAGTTATTATCCAACATGAAGAAACAGTAAACTACATCACAATTTATGAGGAAGCAGGAAAATAATCACAACTTGCAGTATAGGAAAAAGTCATAATCATACAAACATGCATTTCATCACAAGAAATTAAAGATATTTTTACCATAAATGTAAGAATATAATTACCCACATTAACTTGCAGTTTTCTCTTGAATCTCCTTTCCTTTAATGCTTATTTCCTTAATTGAAATTCCTATAGAATGAAATATTGATTGGATCAATATTAGAAAGCAATGTATTTTATTTTATTCATTTCTTATCTATGATACTTATGTATAACTTTTATTAATTGATGCTCACCTTCATCAATATTCATTGTCTATTTTTGAAATCAAGTTAAATTAACAATTATTAATAATAATCATATTTAGTTAATTTATTTATTAAATTATGTACATTTATTAGGCTAAATATCAAGTTAATACTTAAGTTATATTTTGCATATAGCATGTAATATTTAAATAATTAAGTTTAATTTATATTATACTTAAGGAAAGGTAAAATTTAGCTCTCAATCTATTAAAATAATTAATCGTACTTTTACTACATCCATTTCATTCGTAAGTTTCAAATGTTTGCATTTCATTTATAGGTTCTCTTAAATTTAATACTTTTATTTATTATTTTTCTTAAAATGATATCTTAAACTTAAATTTAATTTATGCTACATATTCCTAATTTAACTTATTTTGAAATCGATAAACCTTAAGTTAAAACCTGAAATGAAATTAAAAATCAAAGCTAATAACATTAAAATTAGATTTCAATTAAACATATAATTATATAATTTATTTATTTACTTACCTCTTTCCTCTCGGTTTTGCCCTAAGACCCGCTTTGAGGATGGATGCATGCATGTGCCTCTTCTTTTCCATTTAGACGATTCTCTTCGTCTGCACGAGAGGCTCCGGTGACCTCGGACTCGTCTGGAATGGAGCCTCACTATGCTAGCACGCAGAGGGCCGCTTCTCCCTCTCTCCCTCACTCCCTTTCGCATGGACTCCCTCCTCTCTCGCTTGTCAAACACGGAAGGTCTCGTAGGCACGCAAGGTGAGTCTTCCCTTCTCTCTTTCTCGCTCTCTCCCTCTCTCGCATGTTTTGGAAGTTCTATTTCGGTTTGCCGAAACTGAACTCCCCCTTTTGGTCTTTTTCCAATCCACCGCTAACCATCGTGGCGGTTGTATTTTTATTTTTTTTGTTATTACAAAAAAAAGAATGGAAGAATTGAAAAGGAAAGCCTACCCTTGTTTTCGATTGGAGCAAAGAGGAAGAAACTGAGAGTGGGAAAAAAAATGAGCCATGCCCTTTTGTCTTACCATTTCTTTAAGGAGGGGGGGGGGGGGGGGGGTTGGGGACAGGGATCAGTTTGGCCATTCAAATGGAAGAGCAGGAGAGAGGAGTTCGTTCCTTCAAGTGGGAGCTTCTGTTTCTCATGGAGCGTGCATGAAGGGGAAAGAAGCGTGATGAGTCATGCGGAGATCAGAAATGAGGTTGGCTTTGAATGGAGAGATAATTAGGATTAAATGATAAATTATTAATTTTTTTAGTGTTATATTGATTTTAATATATATATATATATATATATATATATATATATATATATATATATATCAATCTTAGTTATTATTCGATATTCGATGTAACAGGTCTTTTTTCATGATCGAAAGTTATTTGATTCAAGTCGGCATTAAATCGGGTAGATTTCAAATTAAAAATGTGTGGTATCACTTCAGCATTCGACATTTGCACAGGCTCTTCTGAATTAAGTATGAATAGTCTTAATTGATAGATTTTAAATGTTTCAAAATTAACGGCGCAATCAATTTCATGAACAGAGGTCATTTGATTTAAGTTGGTGCCACTTGGCCTCGATATATGTGTAAGCACATTGATGACTCAATCACTTGATCGGTTGATCATTAGGCTGTGCAATATCTATATTCTGATCAATTTTGATGTTCTAAACACAATGACAAATTTGTTTATCAATTGAAGGTCATTTGGATTGATTTCAATGATGTCCAATGTATTTCAACCTTAATTTATGCACTATCACTTATGACTACTTGATTTTCATGCAAGCTCGTCTGAATTGAGCGTATTTGAAGCTAACGATGTAATCAATTTCACAAACAGAGGTCATTTGGATATCATCGTAGCTTTCCAACTTTGTTATGTGTGTTAAAACATTGATAGGTCGATCGCTTGATTAGTTGATCTTTAGATTATGCAATATTTATATATTTATCAATTTTGATGTTCTAAATGCAATGACAAAGTCTGTTCATCAATCAGAGGTCATTTGGACTGATTTCGGTGATGTTTAGCATATCTTAGCTCTGATTTGTGCTCCAGAGCATCCAAAGTTGATCAAATTCAACTTATAAGCTCGGTTTGGCTTGCGTAGTATATATGAAGGTCAACAAATGCCCCCCAACAAATGTGATTCGTTCATGGAGTGAGTTACATTTGTTGAAAACTTGTTGACCTTATTAATTTTCTTCTCTCTTTTTTTTGTTCCACTTCTTTTTATTGCTTCTTAGTATAACTCCCTTTTCTTGTTTTGCACTTTATTATGCTGTCACTTAAAATATTGAGCAGCACACTGATATATTGAGAGGATGTAATTTTTACTAGGATTTGTTTGCACAATCCTCCATGCTTCCTGACTGTACTTTAAACTCTATCTCTTCTGAGGATCCCACAGATTGGGTGGCTACCATTAAACTAAAATGCAGGGATTACAATCCTCTGGATAATATAATAGCTCAGGTTAGTTCTAGATATTGTGATATTTTATAGCCTGCTTCTGATAGCATTGAGCGGATGAGGCAGTCTATACTTTTGAGCCACCGTCAATTACAATCGAGCTCATCAGACTTGCTTCAAGATTCATCTGTTGGAAAGATTTCTAGTCTTCCACATGGATACATCGCATGTGCTAGATACATCTTGCAGACTCACAGAGACACTTTACAGACATCTGGCTTTTATGAGGCAGTATATGTAGATTTATTTGATTTTGGAGGTATGCCATCTTCTTGGGCTCGTGGAGTAGCAGAGTTCTAGGATTCTAGTAGTAATGTTTGTTGGATTGGCCCGAAGGAGTTGATAGTTACACTTTGGGATCTGGGATCTCTCAGCCTTCCTATTTGGTTACCATTATGAGGAGTGTGTTCCGCTTGATGAGGAGTTTAGTCACGCCTTCAGATGATAGTGGTTAATGAGGTATGTTAGCCATGCCACCTATCTATATTGATCTTTTGAGCCATTATCGCCAGATTTTCAAGGCATTAGGACATTCTAGATGATCACGAGCTACATTGCCTATGAGTGCATGGATTCAGAGCTTCTTATATTATTATGCTCTATCTAAGGAGACTGTAGCACTATATGATCCTTTTCGATTGGGTGTGTCTGATGGCGGCTACTTATCTGAGGAGACTATGGAGCCAATTTATTAGTGGAGCGCTTCTCTCCCTACGTGATTGGCAGGACTTATTCTTAGTCGGCTTTATAGTTACATGGCTCTGCATTTTTGTGCTTCCCATTACAGAGGGATCAGTTCATCCAGGTGCTTTGTTAGCAACCAGTAGGATTTCTAGAGATGAGTAGATTTCTCTAGCCCCAGCAGTCTTAGCTAGGATTTACAGGATATTGGGGATGATTTTTGAGGCTGGTTCTCTAGAGTTATGAGATGTGACTCTACCATGGCAGTACTTGTATGCTTGGGTTCACCTCCACATACATGGTGTCTTTGCTTAATTCGAGTATCCGACATTCTTTTTAGGATGAGGATATCTTATATTCTTGCAGTTATAGCGAGCATCATCCACCTTAGAGATGGAGAGGATTCGAATGTTATTCTTTTCTTCTCATTTCGTCAGAGATCGATTTTTGTTAGTCTACCATCCATATTTGGTTTACCATCTTACTTGATAGAGGTGATCTTATTGATAGTCTTGATGAGAATGGAAGAAAATCATTTTGACCAACAAACATTGAGAGTATCTAAGTACTTTTGATATGTCCAAGATGGTTATGCTATCGATTTGATAATTGTTATAGGGCTACCCAACCGAGCAATTTCACGCGGTTCTTCCGCCTTCGCTCATGATGGTAAGCCATTCATCCTCGGTGTAGTGGACATTAGGAAGATCG
Source organism: Cymbidium sinense (assembly GCA_021442155.1). Taxonomy (NCBI): domain Eukaryota; kingdom Viridiplantae; phylum Streptophyta; class Magnoliopsida; order Asparagales; family Orchidaceae; genus Cymbidium; species Cymbidium sinense. The sequence goes on along the minus strand of CM038227.1, from coordinate 109,658,283 downwards.
GATGATCCATCGAGATTTACTTGACTACTTCAGATGTTTGGCTACATTTACTGAGGCTTAGTATTAGTGCTCACTTTCAGATAGCTCCTCTCCAGAGTCACACAGGGGTCAGTTATACCTACTTCACATGGGTACAACTATCTTTTTATCCTTTCTTGGAGCGAAGTGCTCGGATATATGAGCATAGGGTGAGGCTATTGGGAGTTCCTTGGGATTAGAGCCTTGACGTCAATCACTACATAACAAAGGTGTGAGGTATACTTACTATTTTTTTCCATTTCATTACTTCTGTCGTCTTCTTTGTTGTATCATTAAAATACATTTGATGCATCTGATATTTTAATTTGATTCATGACAGATACAATCATTGATGAGTATGCCAAAGCTGAGGACACCACTCTGAAGGTTAGAGCTAGGGACTTTCAATTATCCGAGGATCTTTCACCACTCACAAGTAGTCGCCTCAGAGTCTGTGAGCTTCAGTTGATTGCTCCATGAGTCCACTTCCACAGCAGTTTGTGACTTTTGATGAGGTGCCACAGGTGTCAGGTAGCAGTAGAGATACTATTGAAGACTCTGGAGTTGGGCTATCGAGAGTGCCTGCCTTTGATACTACTGCTTTAGATTTTGCTACTCCTTCTACAGAGCCACTCTTCCCTACTGAGCCTTACTCTGTCTATTGACCTAGGGAGAATTTTGAGGTGAGAGACTTCATACCTAGTGGGGCTTCTGCTGAGCCAACACATCCCTGGGGCTTATCAGATAGTGAGGGTCCTCAAGGATTACGTCGCTTATGATACACCACTTCAGTCGGATTCACCATGTTCAGGTATTTTACTTCCTTCCTTTCTTCTTTAGTTGCACTGCTTTATCTCATACTGATTATTTTCATTCATTTCTTGAAGTGCCTAGTGTAGATTATAAGTTTGAGATCTACCATCGATATCCATGTGCACCAGATCCACGTGATAGAGGCATGTGGAATTACGGCTTGGTGTTTTTGAGGGATATGATTTCTAGGCTTACTCTAGTCTGACCAGAGTCATTAGACAACTTCACATCATACGCAAACACCATTCTGGATCTTCTAGCTCGCACTAGCTTGGGAGAGCAGTTCTTAGACTTGGTCTCTGAGAGTTTTTGATCCACCGATGATCGCCGATTGTCCCGATCCGGCACTATCGGAAGAGCTTCGTGAGTCGGTCGCTGGGGGAGGCGGCCTAGCACATGATGAGTTTGAGGAGAGTCGAGGCTCTATGACATGACCAAGTAGAGTTTGATAGATGCTTCTTCTAAATTAGAAACTAACGCTAGAATCGAGAGTCGCATGTGGCAGAAAATGAGCTCATGCTATATGTGAGCAACACAGATACATCGTTACCGGGCTATGGTAGATCCGAGGCTACTTTGATTAGAGCTCTGATGCTTTGAGCATGAGTATGAGTATTTAGCAATTTATTTAGCTTGAGCTACAGTCTAGGCTCCCATGATGTACTTTTTTATTATTTCTCTTTCCATCAATCATGTATTATTTTATTGTATTAATGGACATTAGCATTCCTTTGTTACTTTTATGCATTTTGATCAGGCGGGTTTGATGAGAAAACTAGCTTTGATTTATACTTTGAGCTTGATTAGATCATTTGAAAGTATATTGAAATACCATCATGCATGCAATATATAGATTGATTTGATGCAACTTTGAATTGAGAGTTTTCTCAGATTATCTTAGTTTATCGATCAAGTAGAAAGACCTCTTGGATTCTAGTTGCTTGTAATCACTAAGATAGATCCAGTTTGAGATTGAACAGTTGCCAACATTGGACTAACGAGCATAGGCTCTTTCACCCTTTTCTTTGTTGAGTGAGGAGAGTGTGAATCGACCATTTATAGGCTTATTGAGTTCAACCTTTAGAACCTACTTGAGTTTTTAACTTAAGCTATGATGGGCTGATAATTTTATCATCAGACTGATGAAGAGGGGCTCTTTCACTGTGGCCTTTTCTTATAGCTTGTTGAGTGAGGAGAGAGCAACTACCATTTGTATTGTTGATTGTTGAGTTTTAATATATGTAGAACTTGATGGAGGTTGATATTTTTCCAACTTTGATCAAGCTTCCAAGAGATTGGGAGTTTGATTCTAATTTGGAAAATCTGGGAGATAAAATTTTTTTGACATTTAGGGCTATCTTTTTATGCATAAAAATATATTCTTTTTATTCCTGTAAGAACGTGCAACTTAACAATAATAATTATAGATATATTTAGGGATTTAGGTTTAAAGCTCGAAGCCAACCTAAATTATAATATATCCGAGGATCTCGTCTTATGGCACAATTTCAACTTGGCTAAATATATAAAAATGTCCCCTGTCTTTCAAGAGAAATTCTAAAACACTTTGAAAAAGCTCTAAAATAAGTCAAGAAAATATATCAATGTATGAGTTGATACATTTGATCTTAAAAGGGTTTTAACATGTAGCATTGATTTCATCTATGTATAAAATGCCCTCTATGTAACAGGGGAATTTTTACAGAAATTTTTTTTCATCTTGAGTAAGTATATTTATTTAAGGATCTCAGCATGAAACATGATGTTGACCTAAATAGATATAATAAAAAATACCCCATATCTTGTAGGGGGATTTCTATTATACCTCGAGAATGTATTTATCATGTATAATATTTTTTTCAGGTATCGACCATTAATTGATGGCATTGGTCTTTCACCTTTTAAGTCAATGAGTTGATATGCCCCTCCTTGATACACTTTTTCAATGACAAAATAGCTGACCCAATTAGGCTCAAATTTATCACCAAACTTTTTATTAGGAATAATTGGTCTTCTCAATAACAAGACCAATTCCCCTTTCTGGAATGTTTGAGGCCACACCGCATGGTCAAAGACCCTGGACATCTTTGCTCGATAAACTTTCAGGTTTTGATGAGCTTGCAATCTAACTTTATCAAGCGCGTCAAGTTTCTCAATTCTCAAATGAGCATTTTGATCTTCAGTTAGGTTGTATTGGATCGCTATTTGAAGTGATGCCAACTCAACTTCTAGTAGAACAATTGCTTCAATTCCAAATACTAATGAACAGGGAGTGGCTTTTGTCGGCATCTTATAGGTGGTTCGATACACCCAGAGTGCCTCTATTAGTTTAGTATGTCATTCTCTCTTATTTTTAGTAAGATCTTTTTGAGCAGTTTGACTAATTTCTTATACACCAAACCATTTGCTCTTGGATTATATATTGAAGAGTATCACCAATCAATTTTGTGTAGGTCGATGAATCAATAAATTTTTATATTTTTGAAAACTACACCATTATCAGAAATTATTCGATGCAACACTCCAAATCTATATACCACATTATGCGTAAAGAAGTTAATCACTTGATCAGGCTTCAGCCCACTTAGAGAAATAATCAGTCACTACTGGGATGAAGCAGAGTTCAGCTGACGACGGTGAGTCAATCAGTCTAATTACATATGTACACCAACATTCGAATGGCTAGAATGCTATTGTTGGGTGTAGTAGATTTGGAGGTTGATGGATTATATTTTCATGTACTTGACATTCATGACACCTCTTAGCATGATTGATATAGTCTCTCACCATAGACGGCCAATAATAGCCCATCCTTTTGATCTTTACTGTTATCTTGGGACCTGACTGATGTACACCACAGAGCCCTTCATGAACTTCAACCATCACTTTGGTACCTTCATCTGTATTTAATCATCATAGCCACATTTTTTCATAGGAACTACGATATAAAGTGTTATTGTTGAAAGCATATCACAATATTCTCTTCTCAATTTGAGCTATTTGTGATTTATTACTTGGTAATTTGTCTTCTTTAAAGTAGTCGATGAAGGTTACCTCCAATCATATGGCTCTTCTACAATAAAGGCTTCACACTTCTTTTTTGAGGTAATATCATGCTTAGTTATTCTTATAACTCCTTGTTAGTTTTGGGGAGTGTGAGGAGTAATCACATCCTATCATTTTGATAACCCTTATTGATACTTTTGAAAACTCATTGAGTGAAATCGATCATGACATTCACCATTCATACCATCTCCTTAGTTAATTTGGCTAAGCAATCTATTTTGCTATTTTTGGATTGAGACTCGAAGTTAATGTGATATTTGGTATTTGCTTCATAAGCTTGAGAACTCGCTTGTGATAGAAAGCTAACTCAATTGATATAGATGCTAAGTTACTTGATTTATAATAAGTTGAGAATCATTGAAAATATGTAAGTTTTAAATGCATATGAAAATATCTTCTTCAATATCTGCCACTAATGCTTCATACTCAGCTTCATTAGTTCTTGGCTCGGTCAACCCATATGATCATCTTATTATCCCTCCTTCTGGTGTTATGAAGATGATGTTGATTCCTACTCTTGCCCTTGAGAAATTTAGAGGTTAAACTTGTTTGATCGATGAGGCTCCATCAAAGTATATTTCCCAAATTTGTGATTTTTCTATCATGAATGAGCATAATTTGCTCATTGGGCAAATCGTCATTAAGAGAAGAGTCCACAAAGATGGGATGTGCAGCAAGAAAATATGCTAAGACTTGTCCATTCACTGCTTTCTGTGAAATATATGTGATATTAAATTATAAAAGTAATATTGTCCATCTTGTCAAGCGACCTGTTAACGTTGATCTTATCATCAAGTACTTTAGCAGATCGATCCTTGAGATGAGAGTAATCTTATGAAATAACATATAATGATAGAGCTTTTGGATAAAGATCAAAAGCTTTCTATCGGAGAGTATCTCATTTATGCTCCTATTAATCTTCGATTGTTATAATAAAGAGCATTCTCTTTACTTTCTACATTGTGTTGTGCCAATAATGCTCCAAGGGACTCTTCTAATGCAGTTGTGTATAGAATGAGGGTTTCCTAGGAATATGTGCTGGAAGGATTGGTGGATTTAACATGTAGCTTTTAATGTTGTTAAAGGCTTCTTGACACTCCTTATCCCATTTAAATGGAGCATCCTTCTTCATCAACTTTGCAAATGGTTGACAGTGTCCTGATAAGTTTGATATAAATCAACGGATGAATGCGAGTTGTCCTTGTAAAGAACGGAGCTGACGCAAACTCTTCGGTGGAGGCATCCACACAATTGCCTTGATTTTAGCAAGACCAATTTCAATTCTTCTGTGATGTACAATGTACCTGAGGAATTTTCCAGAGGACACCCCGAATGCATATTTTAGAGGATTCATCTTGCGATTATATTTTCTGATTCTCTCCAATATAATTCTCAAGTCTTCTAAGTCATTTTAACGATTTAAGCTCTTCACCGTCAAATCATCAACACAACATTCCACTTTCTGGTGAATCAACTCATCAAAAATATGCATCATGGCTTTTTGGTATGTAGCTCCAACATTTTGCAATTCAAAGGGCATGACTGTGTAGCAATAGATGCCAATAGGTATTCTGAATGATGTATATCTTTCATCTTCAAGTGTCATCTTGATTTTATTATATCCCGATGATCCATCTATGAATGAGAACATATCATAATTGGAAGTATTGTCCACTAGTAGTTTTGATATTGGAAGCGGGAATTCATCTTTTGGGCACATCTTATTTAGGTCCCAGAAGTCAATGCAGACATGGATTTGACCATTCTTCTTCCTAATTGGTATAATGTTGGCTATCCAATCTGTATACTTCTCCTGGATGAGCCTACTTCAACTTCTTAGTTTTGCAATTACGTTTCTCGAATCTCTAATCTCATTCACCTAGGAGCTTACTTAACAGACATCGCATCTAGTTTAATGGCAAGTTTATGAAATGCTACATCAGGGGATAAGCCTAGCATTTTAGAATATGTCCAGGCAAAGTAATCCTTGAATTCACAAAGTAGCATTTTTAGCTCTTGAACTTTTTCATCAGGTAGAATGGCACTGACGGAAGTTGGATGGGGATCATCCTCAGCTCTTAGGTTGATTTCTTTGAGTTCATCCATAGTAGTTGTTTACCACCATCTTCGAGTTCTTCAGGCGCAGGCGTAGGCTTCTACTTCTTCATTATTTGTAATAAGATTTTCATGGAGATCATCTTTTTTGTCACTATTAGTTTTGATCTCAGCTTCTATTATATTATAATAAAAATTATTTTGATGAGATTTGTGGATGAACCCAAGACCTTTAGTGATAAAATTATCACTTCTTCGTGATGCTTGAGGACTTCTTTGGCTCCACATCTTGTTAAAGATTTGAGTTTTATGCTTAGTAGTTCCAATATGAATTCCAAGCTTATGCATCATTCTTCGTAATTTCTATGGATAGTATATTGATATTCTTGTTAGCACTATCTGATCAGAATTTTCATGTTGAGTAGGTCGATCAAAATTGTGAGGCTAAGACTCTTTAAATTTGTAAAATTGAGTTCTTATTCCACCACTCTCACTCATCAATAACACATAGAATATTATCAATTCTTCAATGTTATGAACCTCCAGTGGAGTGATTTCTTTGAAGTACTGTTGAGGGATGGGTATAACTTTGAGGGAGTCATCTAACACTGCCAAATGAGCTATCTTTCTTATTGTGACCATTATTTGAACTCATAAGTAGATTCAAAATTATAGTTTGAATCAGAATCACTTATTTCATACTTTGTCTTTCTTGAAAGATTATAAGTTCCCTTAGGTTTGACAGGAATATTTTCTTCATCCTGTGTGTCACTTCACAGGTGAGGAACTGATCTTCTTGATTTAATTGTAGAATCAAGTATTTTAGGGAGAGTCGGCATTACCTTCTTTCTTCCTTTTTTTACTTCTGCTCTTTTACCTTATGAAGTTACTTTTTAGTTCCTGAAGTGGATGCTACCACTTCAAGAGGCTATGTTGGCTTAGACTCTTTAGAGATAAAATATTTTACATTTTCAGAAATCTTTGTATCATGGACGGAGAATGGTTGTAAGCTGTCAGAATTATGAACTCTTCTTCATCTTTTAAATACTTCATACACTGATGCTTAATTGATGGGACCATGCCATACTTATGCAGCCATGGATGACCAAAGAGAGCTCTAAATGACATTTCTGCGTCGATTACATGAAACTTAGCTTCTGTATACAAATCTTGAAACTTAGGCGAGAGAATAAAAGAACACAGAGTTTTCTGTCCTTTCTCATTAAAACCATGAACCATCAACTTATCTCTCCCAAGATGTTGGATATGAAGTGATAATGTTCTTAATACCTTTAGACTTATAAGATTGATAGAAGAACCTAGATCAATCAATATTCGACTGATCGAGATGGCATCACTCTCTGTAGTAACATATAGAGGAAGGTTGTGATCTTTGTTCCCAACATAAAATCTTCTTCAAAAATGTGATTACTGGAAGATCTTGAGTTTGCAATGATTCAGTCATGCATCTTTCGACAAATTAAGGTTATAATTCTTTGAATCTTTGAGAGCCTGTATCAAAGTTTCCCGAAGGTTTTTTAACATCAAGAGAGCCTCGTACACACTCAATTATGCAGGGATCTTATATTATAATCAATCTTTTCATTTGATTTAGGCTTTAGTTTAGAGTTTTCGGGAATGATATCTTCGTTGACTTTAATTTGTTTGTTTTTGTCTTTACTTGCATTTCCCTTCTTTGATGAAGGTGGTAAGACTTTACCACTTCTCAATTGAACTTGAATCACCTTATCTTGCTCAGATTCCTCTGAAGAGGTAGTTTCCTCAAATTCACTTCTTATTCGAGATGATTAACCAAAAGGGCCAAACTCACTTTTCAACTTCATACATTTTATACGTGATGATATCGATGAGTCTGATTCTTTTCTGTCGGGAAAACATAAATCTTCATCTGAATTGTTATCTTCTTGTTGAGTCATTAAACAAAATTCAAATGCTAACTCTTCAGGCTCTTCTTCTAATTTTGATGGTTGATGGTCTGAAGTCTAACTACCCTTGTCATTTTGGAGTAACTGATGCTGAGGAATATCTAATATCACATAAATGATTTGTCATGTCTCTACTGGACAAGATTCACCATTATCTTTTTCATCTGATTCAATAATACAAAGTTTAGGCATAAAGTCTGCAAACTTAAATGGTTCTCTTGCTGGCTAGTGATACTCCTCTAAATTATTAATAATCTTTTGAGTTGTAGTTCTCTTCTTGATCTTCTTTTTCTTAGCCAGCTTCTTTGATTTATGAGGTCTACGTTTAGTAGACTGCTCCTTATACTGTGATGAAGTATCCTTATCAGAATGTCACTGAGAAGCCCAAATACTTGGTTTAGACATCTCTTTTAAGTCCAATATATGTTCAAGTGGTGATTTCCACTTAACACTAGAGACACTTTTTAGCTGCTTCAATATTTTCATGGTCTTCTTAGAGACTACAGTTTCTCATTCTTTAGTCTAAATTAATTTTTCTTTCTTTTTATCTTTAATGGATGATACAGAAGAGGACATAATCATCCTTGTAGACTCTCTTTTCGGGTTGACTAGAACACTGTTAGATAATGTAAATTCACCTCATCGATACTTCCTTTCTAGCCAATCTTTGAAGACATAACAACCTTCAATAGGATGACTGATCACCCGATGATAGGGACAATAATTTGGATTATTGACTTGATCAGCTTCTTCAGGCCTTTTAATTTCTAGTAATTATAGACCAACTTTGACAGTTTACCGAAATAATTTAGCCACACTGTCCCTTCTAAAGGAATATTCTTTGTTAATCTTCTCTTTAAAAGATGGTCACATTCTTTCATCATCTCTTGTTGCTTGTTTTGGATACCCTATACCTCTTGAAAAAGTCTGAGGCTTATCATTACCTCCCAACACCAATTTTGGCTATAGATTAGAATGGACAAGCTCTTTCCCTTATCATCATTGTACATTGGCTATTTTTCTTTATCCATATTATATATTACCCACTTTTCACCATTTGAGCTATAAGAAGCATCATGAGTTTCGTTTCTTCTTGAGTTTGAAGGTTTGTTTCTCTTTACCTTATCTAGATAGATTTGAGGCGATTTACTTCAAATTTGGCCACCCTATCAAGCAAGTCTTGGAATATTGTAATTGATGTCATATATAAAAATGGTGACATTTTATCATCCATATTTCTCATTAGCAATTGGATCGCATGTTCTTCTTTCAATTATTGTTCGCAGTTCATACTTAGGTTACACCAATGACTTATGAATTTGGTCACTGACTCATCTTTTCTTCTTTTCTGTAAGGCAATGTCAGTGATTATTATTTTCTCAGTTGCACTGGTGAACCTTTTCACAAATATTATTTTTAACTCAGTAAAGGTTTTAACTGAATCATTCGATAATTCTGCATACCACTCGAAAGTAGCTGAGGTTAGGTTTGATGAACTAAAGAAGCATCATTCCCTCTCCTGTTACCACAAGTAGCCTTAAATTAGGCTAGATGTTGCTTTGGGTTACCAAGCTCTGAAAGTATTAAATTTTAGCGAGTAACCTTCGTGTACACACTTGATCATATTCATGGTGACCCTTACTAACCAACCTTTCAGCTTGCTTTGAAGCTATAACTTCCTTTATCTTTTCATTGATTATTATTTTTAATTGAGCAACTATTATTATCCCAAGTGTGCTAGCCATATTTTGAATTATCGACTGAAGAGATAGTTGGTCAACTTCATTCCTCGCTTTAGGTGTAGCATGTACTGTAGGAGCTTGAAGTACTAGAGTGATTGGTGGTATAGAAGTTGTATTATTAGCTACCTATTGATTAGCAGACAAAATAGGTGCTACAGTTGATGTGATAATCTTCTACAATATATCCATCATGATATTCATTTGTACCATCATATCATTCATCTTGGTACCAAGCCATGCAATTTCCTTATATTTGACTTCCATTTGACATGGCATTTGTCTTTGCTCTCTAGCTAGCGTCACGACATCAACAACTACAGGCTCTTCTTTTCCTTTTTGTTGTTGTTCTACTCCTTTCTCATCTTCGGGGAAGAACTTGACTCCTTCTCCTTGTGCATTTGCAAGGAAAGTTGTTGCTTAGGCTGAACGATGACACTGATTATAAAAGCATATACCAGGCTGATCATTTCTTAGTTCAACCATATAAACAGCTTTGACACCCATGATCTCTTTCTTATTTTGATCTTCTTCTTCTTCCTCTTCAGGAGAGATTGAAGATTCATCTTCTATTTGCTTTTATGAAGACTCTTCTTCATAAATGTCAAATTCAGTTCCCTAGATCCATGTTCTGCTAATGGCCGAAAGCTCATCTATATCTTTGATCATATAAACGACTTCCACTTTCATAGTGTCCTCTTCATTATCTTCTTCTCGCACATAAACTTCTGATCGATGTTTCCTATGGATCTCTAGTTCAATGTATGGAACAAACACATCTTCCATTAAAAGACTGCGATTAAAGTAAACCTTCTGTTATGGGGGTGGAACTGATCGATGATGGGATCCCATAGAAGATTCTCCAGGGTGTCGATCGTCATGTTTTTCATCACTGATATCCCTTTTTTTAGGTATCTACATCTGATGAGTTATTTTTTAGGAGGATTTCTAAGTGCATGTATCAGATGTCGCCTCGTTCTTTCTTCAGAGTTTCATTACGGGGCCTTGGCCTCCATACTTATTCTTTTGCGGACCTTCAGTGATTCTTGGACACATGCGAGTGTCATGCTCGATGCTCACCGCGTATACTTGGCTCGATGACTAGTTACCATAAGAGATGACAACCTCCTTGGCATGGCTTTAGTATTTTCAATTATCATAGGCCTTTGAAATTTTTTTACATCAAGCCTCTTTCCTTGGCTACTTTAAGAACTTTATGTATTATAGACGTTTTGTCTCCCTCTGTGTTGGAGCTTGACATTCTTTGAGTCCAAAGACTACTTCACCTCACTAGTAGAGCTATTCCTTTTTACCCATTTTAGATGATCAAAATTGTTATAGGTAGGAATACTCGCTTTTGGCAGTAATATTGTTTGTTCACTAGGTCGTTTGAATGGGATCTGTTGAGCCCTCAACTCAACATTTCTTTTCTTCTCTACCTTCTGGTTAATTTACTTCTTGATGAGGAAGCTTTATGATCATGCTTTCCAGGTATGAAATGTTTAATCGATGAAGAAATTATACCATGAGGCATTAAAGACACAGTTTGCCCACGGACGATTCTTTTCATCACCGAGGCTTCAGATTAACCTAGCCTATTAAAAACTGAAACTCTCTGTCGGGAATAGTCATGATCTTGAATTCAAAGACAAATCATTAACATGATTAAGCGCAATGATTTAAGATTGCAACATCTATCGCTATATATATTAAGAATAGAACATGTTTTTGAAAATCGGATAAGAACATCTACTTTGACTGGTTCAATCATGAATTGGTCTTCTGGGTAGTTGAATTCAAGCTAAAAATCGTCTCTGCATAGAATCAGTTAGAACGGGAGTTGAACCAATGAACAGATCAATTTTCAAGGAATCGGCCAGTTATAAAATTAATCAAAATTTTATTTTTTTAACAAATTTGATGGATAAAAATAAGATATTAATAGTATAAATAAATAAAATAATTATATGGTTTATTATTAAAAAAACAATTGTCCCCCCTTCCCATGTGACTAGCTTAGATCATTATGATAAAATAAATTTAAAATAAAATAAGATAAAAACAGATGCAGCCCTACTTGAGGTTCAAAAGAAAATTAAGAATTATTTTAGGAATTTTTTTATTGTTTGAAAACGAATGTATTACATTTAGAATGCAAGAGCTGCGAGAATTCTGATATTTGATTTTGAAGAATTTAGAATGTAATATAAAATTCAATTTGAATCCACTGAATTTAGAATTTGGTGATTTGTAAATACATTATTCAATATAAAGAGATATTCATCATCAATAGTTTCTTGCCGATAATCATCGCGCGTTGCCGTCGTCGACAACATCGCTAGCCGTTGTGCCTATTATTGTCAACTATCACTATTCACTCACTATAACCATCCATCACTGCTTACTATTGATATCAACCATCTCCTATCATAGTCATCGCCACCAATTGTCAGCTCAAATCTAAGCTAATCTAATTTATATTCTTTTGACCTTACCTAAAAGAAAAGGCAAAATCTATTTATAAAACAATCAACTAAATATCATAGAAGGAATCAAAATACATTTGATTTCTTCTTCACGCAACTAAATAACCCTATAGTTAATTTTTTTTAGAAATTTATCGTGGATTGTAAATAGTAAATTTATATTTTAAATTTAGAATTTTAAAAATATAACTAACTTATTTACATAACGGGCACTAGACTTTTCATCTTTTGAGATAATATGTAAAAAAAAATTGTAAAGAAGTATTATAAATTATTTTGATAAATTGAATAAGTTTTTAAAAAATTATAACATTCCATTAGATATAGTCATGAGACTTGATTTATCCTCATAAGAAAATTAAATAAACAAATAAAAATACAATAAATTAAATTATGATAATCGATGAAAAATAAAACAAACTCACAAATGAACCTAACTTATGAAATAATAGTTTTGATGACTTACTAATTACAAATTACTTAATTTGTATTAAAAAATAAAAGAAATTTATTGGTAATAACTAAATTCATCAATTTCTTCGCGATGTTTCCTTTTTTTATTTAAAAATTTGATGAATTTACTATGATATTAAGTACTAATTAAGTAATTACAATAATAATTAGTAAGTCTTCAAAACTATTAATAGAAAAAAGTCACACGTTAGGTCAATTTGCGGGATTATTTTTTTTTATTTTTTTATCGATTATCATAAATTTTTTTTTACTAAATCTAATTGAATGGTTGTAATTATAGAAAATTATTCAGTTTATTAGAATAATTTAAAATTTAATGAGAATTTTTCTCTACAATTATTTTCTATAAATTACTCCAGAAGATGAAAGATTCAGTGGCCTGTTAAGTTAAAAATTAATTATATTTTAATATTTTCAAATTTAAACTATAAATTTATTACTTACCATTCATCATATATTCTAAACAAATTATCTTAAGAGAGTTATTTAGTTGACCGGAAAAAGAATATAATATATTTGGATTCTTTTTTAAGTATTTGAATGATTACAGTATAAATAGACTTCATTTTTCTTGTTATTTGATAAAGTTAAAAAAAATATAAAATAGATTGTGGTGACAAATTGTTGGTGTTCGTAGTGAGCGATCCTTTGTAATAGTGGCGACAACGGTGGAGGAGAAGATCTTCATTTCTCTTAAGTTGTGGTTATTTAATACATGCATGCATATATATTGTGAGATTTCTGAGAATATCTTCTCGCTTGGGTTATCATTCACGCCTCACATAAACCCATATGTACTAAGGGAAGTTCAACATTGAAACCTCCTCAAAGTGTTGAACAACCTACGAGTTCTTAGATACTATAACAACAGTGGAAAGAAAACAAAACGAAAAACAAAAAAAGTAAAATAACTGTAGCGTTGGTTGAGAGAACCGAGTCTATTGTTCTCATTTACGGGAACAGTTACGAATGGGGGAGGGACAAGCTGCCAAGAGAGAGAGAGAGAGAGAGAGAGAGAGAGAGAGAGAGACTGAGCGAGAGGGAAATAGAAATTCAGATTTAATTAGGGATTGCCGCAAATCAACGAGGCTAACTAAATTGTATTGCAAAGCTTTGCTTTCAAGTCAAATCAAAATCTATAGAGTATAGCCTACTTTTATGTAAGGGTTGAAACATCATATTTTATTGCTACATGACTTCATAAAATGGCCAGCTTATTATATGCTAGCCAATTTTTTTTATTTTAACTCATTCTTGATCCTCCTTTTTGGATTTCCACCAATCGTTATGTTAACTATGTTGTACTCAACCATTTTTTTTTCACTTGTTGGTGACCTTTCGTTGAAGGACTCTCTTTTATTAAATGTCTTTCCTTCGAGTGATAAATCTCATAATCTTAAATCATTGGGTTAATTCATGTTAATGATATGTCTTTGAATTCAAGATCATGACTGGTTTAAGGAAAGAAAGATTTAAATTTCTTCTTGGCAGCAATTAATAAACTTTGTTCAAATATGAGGAATATAATTTTGTCTTAATTTATTTACATTATAATTACTTGCCGTGAAAAATACAAATATTAAACTGGATGCAAGGGCATTTAATTATTATCAAACTAATAAAAAAATCATTTCAAATAAACTTGTACCACAGTACTTTTTTGGCCAGTAAAAATTAAAAATCAACTTGATGCACTTTTGAATTAATCTTCAAAAGAGCTTTCTTTGATTGATAAAGTAATAATTCTTCTTCTTCTTTTTTAGAATCATTACCTAAATTAGGTATTACTTTAGGTTCCTTCGACTCATTAGTGTTTTTGCCCTTCAAATCATTACCTTTAAAACGGTGAGTTCCCCATTCCCTCTAGTTGAACCAGTTTAATCTCATGCAATGCCCTCTTGAAGGAGATCTAACCTTAGGGGGCAATATTTTGTTAGTATTTATTTTATTAAGTTGCTTTTTTTAGTGAATGTTATTTCTTTTAAGATGAATTTAATTAACTTCTCTAATATACAATCATTCTTGTGAATTTTGACTTAAAAACTTAGATGTTATGAAGGTGGGATTTTTGAAGTGGTGGCAACCATTTACTTTGTATTCCTGTGGGGAAATGGGTTGACTTTGATTGTAGAATTAAGACTCTTATCCCTTGTTATCATATAGTCCAATCTTTTTCATCTTTAGGGTTTGGTGCAATTGTAATGCCACTCGTGCTTGCCATAGGTTGGTTAGTAGCTTTATATCTTGCTTTTAGTGCTTGATGACTATGGACTATGTGCAAGCTAGGAAACTATCTCTATTCTCCATTTTGAAAAGCTGATACTCATGAGGATGTTGAGTCTAGGTTTGAATATACATAAAAGATGCTTTATTGATTTTTCATGTTAGAAATATTTTAGTTGTCAACTCATACAACATCCTCAGACACTAAATATAGACATTCAACATATATATGAGGACATATGTAGGTATATTTAAGTTAGTCACACTAGTTTCAAGGCCACATTGCCTCATTGTATAAATTCTAGTACAATTACATAATGCGTACACATGCTTCAGTATCAAGAAATTTAAATGGATTCAACTTCATCTTTGATGTTAATTTGGTTTATATTTTATTTGAAAGTTGATTTCTGAATCAATTATGAGTCTTTATGAATTTTATTTGAGTTCCAATCATTTTTAAGGATGCGTATTCAAACATATTATATGTTTCACATGCTTAAGTTTCATGTTTGATTGAAGTCCTTTTAGTTGTCTCAATGTGGATCAAAGGACAATTAAAATGTTTAAGATCTTGTTTATGTTCATTAGCAAGCTGTTAATTCATTATAAGTGAATTTAGATTTGCATTTTTGCTAGTTCAAAACTTGGTGAATTCTTATTCAATTTTAACATCGATTTAATTCATAATTTCAACTTAAAAATCTTCATTTGTATTGATTTATTTAGAATCCAAATCTATGAATTTTTGCAAAAATTTAGTAGCTTCATAGCGTCGTACTTACACAAAGGGCTACATCAGAAGCATTGAATCTACCCACCAGTCTAAAAAAAATACACATGGGTGGTGTTTTATAACATCGTGATTATATTTCTTCGAACCTACTCACATAAAATGTCACGCATATCTCTTCAAGTACTTACGCATCTTAATCTAATTTAGATTTTAATTTTAGGCTTTAACTTCATTTCATTTTTGTTTATTTTAAGTCTTGTGTCAATGTAATGTCTGACAATATTTCGATAGCCGCCTAGTGTCATTTCCACATAAGAGGTTGTATTGGGAGTACTGGGCTTATTAGTGGTGTAAACACTATAATTGAAATGTGTCATCCCGCTACACTAAGAAATGTGTGTATTGGCCTTCATATATCTACAAAGATTATAAATTTTCCCACCACAGCAAGAAATACATGTATTGGTTATTGGAGACAAGATCACTGGTGAGGAGGTCAGACTAGACTGTAGTAGGGGAGACGAGGAGAAATTTTGGATTTCTATGCATGTTTACGACTGAGGTCGGTGAGGACTAAGGTAGTGAGGGGTTGGAGTTGGTTGAGTGCATGCAGAGGAGGTGATCTTGAAGCGGAACTAAGATGGGTTGTAGGCTTGTTAGGCATTCAACACATGGAGAGGTAAGATGCTCGAAAGGCGGGTGATGTGAGGCAAATGAGTGACAAGATAAACAAGAGAGAAAGAAATGTGAGACATTGATTAGGATGAGAGGGAAGGAGATGATGTGAAGGGATAGGTTATTAGGATTTTTGTAACATGAGCGAGAGATGGGGAAGGTTCATGTATAATCAGAGAGGAGACTGGGAGGGGAATAAAAATCATCCTTTTTTTCATTTGTTTGCCTTTGGATGAAACAAGACAAGATGTCTCGAGCACGAGGAAATGATTTGGGTAGCTGCATAGGGATTGGGTGGGATTAATTAGTGTTTTTATCAAAATGCTTTGTTTTCTATCCAAGTTTTAATATACAAATATAAATAAACATATATATATATATATATATATATATATATATATATATATATATATATATATATATATTAAAGCTCTATTGAGAGCGAAAGTGGAATGCGGTCATTCATCGTCAAGGTTGACTTGGGGATTATCTGTCAAATCCGTGGAATAGTTCAAAAGAGGATTGAGACTATTTTCGTATAGTTACATCAGGAGCACTTTAGCGGGCTTCTCAATATGTATATATATGAACTATTCCACAGACTTGACAAACAATCTCTAAGTCATTCTTGAGGATGAAAGAATGACTCGACTTTTGTCTCAATAGCTGATGGTTCAACATTCTAGAACACAAATTAGATCAACATTAATTGGTAATAAAAAATATAAGTGCAACTTAGAAGATAGTTCGGTACTAGAGAAACTTTCGAGTACAAATGAATTTTCCCACAAAACTATTAATAAGATTAAAATAGTGCAGTACCAAAATAATAAATTCTTAAATTTGGCACATTCCACTAAACAACAAGATAGATGTAAAAAAAATGGAGTCAAGGAACACTTTTTTTTTGCATAGCTAATGAAAGCAAAGAAAAATCAGTACCAGCCTATAATGCAAGATTACAGTTATGTGTAACAATTGAAAAGGTCCATAATTACTCAGTAATGAATAATCTCAAATCAAATTGTTCGTCAATTTATTACTCCTCAGCATATAAGGACATAAAAAATACATACACAGAGCAACAAATTTAACGCAAATTGGAGGGGAATGATAAGAAAGAAAAAACACCTGCACTAAAAACAAACTGAATTACGCAAGAAAAAAACAAAAAATTGCTATTAGCATTTCTAACTCACAAAAACTGTATGATAGGGCTCCTCTGCCCATATTCTCAGAATCCCTCAGCGACCTTCTACGCTTAGCCCGACTGAACTGAGAGAGAACTGAAATTCTCGCTGCCTTAACGCAACCATAGGCCACCAAAGGCCGCTTTATTTTACAGATTTATTCTATATCATAAATTTACTATTTTGTATCAAAAAGCGTGATTAAATATCACATTTTCAATACACGTGAAATGAATCCACATTTCCTTTTACATTTCTTTTATCTGATGATGACCAACTCTGAGCTTCAATTAAAATAATTTTAGATCTATTTGGGAGCAATTTTATTTTATTTTTATATTTTTAAAACTATGCTTATTTAATGTTTTTTTTAAATTTTTATTATAAAATTATATCATATTATTTTAAAATATTTAAATTAGTTTTAATATTTTCAATATTTTAATAATAATAATAATAATCACTAATCATATATTTTTCAAATTAAAGTATAAATAAAATAAAATAAAACTAAAAATAGAATAGAAAATAAAAAAAATAAAGTTGATCTCAAATGGCCCTTAAGCATATAAATCAAGCCACATGAAGAGGTAATTCATTTTAGAAAAGTTAAATTAATTTTTAGAGAGTTGAGTTTATCTGATGTTGAAGAGCTCTGAACTTCAATTAAAATAATTTAAGATCTATTATGGTGCAATTTTGTTTTAATTTTTTATCTTTTTTAAACATGCTTATTTAGTGTATTTTAAATTTTTTTTTAAAATGTATCATATTATTTAAAAAAATATTTAAAATAGTTTTAACCACCAATCTTACAAGTGTTCAATTTGATCTCCTCTTAACGCATTCAAAATCTCAAAGTAGTGTAAGGGTAGTAGTATTCGTGCTTGTTGATGGGTTATGAAATTTATCATACTTTCAAGTTCTCTCCACTCCAACTCATTCAAAGCAAAGTCAAAATGTGACCTAATTTACTTATTGGGACTTATATACATGTTCAAAAGTAAACTATTATATTTCTTAAAAGCTCAACTAAGATTAATCTTTATAAGTCTCATTTCAATGCCAACTTGACTTTCATTTTATAGCAATTCCTTTTATTTTCAGCCTTTCTTTCACCCAAAATTTGATAGAATTTTGATACTCGACGCATCGCACGCAGGGTGAGTTAGAGTGCGAGCATTCTCATTGTGCTTATGGAAAACGTGCATGGTAAGTTTCTTGCGACACTGCGACCGAAAAAGCCTTCCAACCTACCATGTTTATAGAAAGCACGCATAAGTATTCGATACATGTATGAAATGCATCCTAAGTTTCCTCATAGTGTTAAGCAACACGAACGAGTAGTTATCATTTAACAATTCTTTGCAACTATAAAGAAACGACAAACACATGTATGTAATATCTTTATGCGTTGCACGTTTGAATACATAGTTATTTTAATTTGAAATCCAGCAGCCTCCCGACGTCATCCCCTCGTACAGGGCTGCTTTAGGAGTGCTAAGGCCTTCCCATCGTGCTTATGAAAGCGTGCATGATAGGTATCTTCGACACCTCTGAGAAGTCTTCATACCTATCGAGCTTATGGAAAACATCGCATAAGCTTTCAATACATGTATAAAAGGCATTCTAATTTCCTCCCTGTGTTGAAACAATACAAACAAGTACTTAGCATCTAACAATTATTGCAGTTATATTGAAGCAATGAGTGTGGGCTCCAAAATTATCGACCTCGACAAATGTTGAAGAGAGTATGGTTTAAAATGTGGTGTAATTTTGATGAGATAGTAAATAAGACACTACCTAGAGATTTTGTCCTCATGTGAGGACTTAGATCTGTTTTCCAAGTTTATAAAGCCCTATAGTTAATTACCCTCCCAATAAGTGAGAGAGAACTTTCGATTAATCATAAAATTGATGAATGCATCGATTATAGCATGTGGAGTTTTGGAATTTAAGATTATGAAATTCATCATTTTAGCTTAAAGCGGATGGTTGGGGGAACGATGATGTGCTCAATCTAGATCCCATGGTTTCGTCATCCCAGGCTGTCTTGGTCCCTAGTCTACTTAGTGAGAGAAGGTAGTCAACCCAACCTAATCGAAAGATCCTTAGCAACACATGAGTTACGTCATCCAAGAAATCCTTGTAGACCTAGGGTGGTGTTTGTCTAAGAAGACAGGCTTAAGTCTACCTTAGCTGACAGAGGGCTTTTTTCCCTATCAAGTATACCCTATGATTCAGAACTAAAAGGGTAGAGCCATTGGGGAGCATACGGGCTATGATCGTGATCATAATATAATAGAGCCTTACTTGCCAAATCACCTAATCAGAGGATCTGGTCATAACTGCATCATCTGTGGAGCCTACTGGCCAAGCAACGCAGTCAGAGGACACGACCCACGTCCTTATTAGCATGAGATTGATTGAGAGTGAACATATTAGAATACTTGATTTGACATTGTCTTCTTTGTGAGATAGAGTTTTCTTAATTTGCCAACTTCAACAAACTATTACGGAAGGTGGATTGAATAGAATTTACTTTAAACTTTTAAAGAATAAATTTCATTTGAGCAGTTTTTAAATTAATGCTTAATTTTCATTTAATTTGATTTGAGATTATAATCATATTTTGATGAAAGTATCCCCTCCAGATGAAATCTTCATTCCACATCATTGGGGTATGAATGATTTGAGCTTTCATACTATAATTTAATAATTTTATTTTGAGATTGAACCCCTTCAATTGAAATTTATAATCATCACAATCATCACTGGGTAAATATGATTTGAGCATTTCATTTTGAATCAATCCTCACAACTCTTATTTTGCAAAGAGAATTGGATTGATTAATAGACACAACTTCACCAAATAAACATCCCATAGTTTGTTTTCAAATTTGTTGAATTTTATGCAACTATAAAATTTAGCATAGGTAATTAAAGCTATAAGAAACTCTAATGTGTAAATCATTGAGGATGTTTGCACACTAACATTACATTTAAATAGATATCATCTCATTATAAAAACTTTGAAAGTAAGTACATGATTGCTTTATAGTGTATATTATTCATCTTATTATATTGCTAACACACTTATTTGATAGGTTTACATGCAAAACTCACTAAAATGCACAATAAAGATATATCAAGATGAAAAGATATTTGATCTTTGATTTTTTAAAATTGAACACACATCAATATAATATGTTTAAATGTATATATCTCAATATGTATTAACTTTCAAAAATAAGCATGTATGAAGATTTTTAAGTTTTGATAAAGGTGTTTGCCTTGATAATATTGATTCTCTCATAATTTGATTTAAGGTTTTTATGCAAAAGAATTTTAAAAAAATCAAGGTGATTCTCTTCTCTTTTTTTTTTATTATTATCATTAATGAATCAACAAATAACCCTTCCTTATGTGTTATAGATGATTTAACTTTATCATTCCCTATTCTCTATGCAAGTGTGAGTGAGTTTGTGGATTTAAATTTGGTAAATATAATGATTTAGAGGTATCATGCAATGCCTCGCCTTGGATTTAATATATTTTTTAAGAGATTATTTAATGTTGTTTAATCTTGTATGTTTAGTTTAGACATTTGACAGATGTGTCTTTAGTTTTTTACCTTGGTTTATTTTATAGTCAAAATTCAACAAAATTTGAAAACAAACTAACAATTATTTTGGCGCTTTATGTTCTATAAAGTGAGTAGTGTCTTCACACGTTCATTACTATTGGGCATTAGTGGGGTCTTGAAACCTACAAAGAAAGAGACACAAGCACATATATATACTTTCACATTCACACATTTCAAGCTTATTTTCCCGCACACTTGCAATGATCGGCAAGGAGAGTTCGGCTAGAGAGGTTAGGCTAGGAGAGATTGCAAATTTCAGCAAAGTAAATGTAGATTTTCCTTTGAACTTAGATTCAGATTTGATTTGCTAGAGAAGTTAGTTTCAGCTAGAGAGATGATTTCGGTTGAAGAAAATGGGGAAAGGAAATGGGAAAGAAGAAGAACTTTCGGCTAGGGTAGAGAAGGGGGGATTTTCGACTAGGGCTTGAAAGGTGATTTTCAGTTTGGGAGGAATAAGGGAAATGGAGGAGGAGAGGGAAGAGAAAGGGGAGGAAGGGGAAAGGAAATGGAAGAGAAGAAGGTGATTTCGGCTATGGCAGAGAAGGGAAAAATGTCATGAATCGGCTCGGGAGCTTGGAATACCAAGGCGGGAACAGATGGTCGGACGGAAAAAAGAAAAACTTACATAACATTTCTAATCTTAAATAAAATCTCCAATCATACAAGAGCCACTACAACTCAAATGATTTAACAATTTGTCCACACATATATACTAACAAAGTTCATATGACATCCAATTTAAATATAATTCAACATAACTGATATAATTATCTATCTAAGTTCTCATGGTGATATAACTCTCTTCTATTTAATTTAGATGGTTACCTGAAAAAAAATTAAATAACTAAAAATTGAATAAAACTCAATGGGTTAATTATGCTGTTACACTATAGTAAACAAGAAGGTAAAACTAGTATGCATGTTAGTTTTTGTTATCACATGTACATAAAATAAATTTCTCAAACAATCAAACATATGGGGGGTATACATAAACATTTCGTGTGAACTTTTACTTTTATATTTATCATCCGTCTTAGGAGTCACCGTCTAAACTTTTACCAATACTCATCCAAAGGATAAGTAGCCATTATCATTTGTCAATTTCATTGGTCCTTTTTCATCATTTCATGCACGGGTACATGCGTCCCCAACTAGTACCATAAGGGGTGAACTCCACTTTCAACATACACATTCATAACATACAATTATATAGCTATGCATATTAATTCATAACTAAAAGTAAATCAGTTAACTTTATAAAATGACAAAGTGATAATATGATCTAGCATTCAGGTTATTATCCAACATGAAGAAACAGTAAACTACATCACAATTTATAAAGAAAAAAAGAAAATAATCACAATTTGTAGTATAGGAAAAAGTCATAATCATACAAACATGTATTTCATCACAATAAATTAAAAACATTTTTACCATAAATGTAAGAACAAAATTACCCACATTAACTTACATTTTCCTCTTGAATCTCCTTTCCTTTAATGCTTCTTTCCTTAATTGAAATTCTTATGAAATAAAATATTGATTGGATCAATATTAGAAAGCAATGAATTTTATTTTATTCATTTCTTATCTATGATACTTATGTATAGCTTTTATTAATTGATGCTCACCTTCATCAATATTCATTATCTATTTTCTAAATCAAGTTAAATTAACAATTATTAATAATAGTCATATTTAGTTAATTTATTTATTAAATTATGTACATTAATTAGGCTAAACATAAAGTTAATACTTAATTTATATTTTGCATGTAGCATGTAATATTTAAATAATTAAGTTTAATTCATATTATACTTAAGGAAAGGTAAAATTTAACTCTCAAAATACAATTAATCGTACTTTTACTACATCCATTTCATTCATAAGTTTCAAATGTTTGCATTTATAGGTTCTCTTAAATTTAATACTTTTATTTATTATTTTTCTTAAAATGATATCTTAAACTTAAATTTAATTTATGCTACATATTCCTAATTTAACTTATTTGCTGAAATCGATAAACCCTAAGTTAAAACTTGAAATGACATTAAAATAAAAGCTAATAATATTAAAATTAGATTTCAATTAAACATATAATTATATAATTTATTTATTTACTTACCTCTTTCCTCTCGGTTTTGCCCTAAGACTCATTCGAGCGGATGGATGCACGCATGCGCCTCTTCTTTTTCTCTCGCCTCTCTCTCGGTAGAGAGACTCGACAGACGTCGGCAATGGCCACTTTTGGGCAGACTAGGGTGCCATCTCCTCTCTACCTCCCTTTCTCTCACATGGACTCCCTCCTCTCTTTGTCAACACATGGAAGGCTTTAGGGCATGGAAGGTGGGTCTTCCCTTCTCTCTTTCTCTCTCTCTCTCTCTCTGTTTTGGGAGTTCTATATTTGCCAAATTGAACTCCCCTTTTGGACTTTTCCAATCCTAACCAACAGTTGTATTTTTTTTCGGTTATTACAATCTCTCCTCTTATAAAAATTTCATCCTCGAAATTGAATGACATTAATAAAAATAAATATACATTTAACTAAATAATTGAGGATAAAGTTCTCGCATTTCTGATTCCTTCTCCCACGTCGCTTCTCGATCTGATCCATGTTTCCACACTATACGAACAAATGGAATTTCTCTATTCTTGAGATGCTTAACATCATAATCTATAATTCTTTTTGGCTCCTCCAAAAATGTCAGATCCGGTTGAATATCAATAGGATTCGTAATAAATTTATTGGCTTCATAAATAATATACTTTTACAGAAGAGAAATATGAAACACATTGTGCACTCCTTGCATGTGAGAAGGTAAAGCCAGTCTATAAGCCACTTTCTCAATTCTTTCCAAGATTTCATATGGACCAATATAGCGTGGCTCAACTTTCCAACTTTACCAAATCGTTTTATACCTTTCATGGGGTTGACTTTAAGAACCACTTCAAACTCTACTGACCGATGTTTAGCATCATAATATTTACTCTTCCTATCTTGAACAATTTTTAATCTATCATAGATCAATCAGATCTTTTGAGTGGCTTCATCTACTATATCTGCACCAATAATTCTTCTTTCACCTATCTCCACCCAACAAAGTGGTGTTCTGCATTTCCTTCCATACAATGCTTTATAGGGAGTCATACCAATACTTGCTTGAAAGCTATTATTGTAGGCAAACTCAATCAAAAGCAAATGAATTTTCTAATTTCTCCCAAAATTAAGGATACAAAGTCTAAGCAAATCTTCAAGTGTTTGAATTCATGTTTGAAGATGGAATGCGATTGAAAAGCTTCTACCTAAAGCTTGAATTTTTTTCCACAGTCTAGATGTAAATCGACCATTGGACACTATAGATTTTGGCACACCATGTAACTTCACGATTTCATCAACATACTTCCTTGCTAGCTTTTCAACAACATCAGATTGTTTGATATGTATAAAGTGTGCAGATTTAGTCAACCTATCAATAATGACCCAAATAGCATCGCAACCTCTTCTGGATCTATGTAAGCCAACCATAAAATCCATAGCAATATCGTCCCTTTTCCACTCAAGTATTGGCTATAAAGTCCACTTCCGATGTTCCCTTAACCATCTGACATGATTGACATTTATAGACAAATTCAGCTACACTTTTTTTCATTCCTGGCCACCAAAATATTTCCTTAAGATCTTGATACATTTTATTACTGTCTGGATGAATTGTATAATTAGAATGATGTGCTTCATGTAAGATATCTTTCCTCAAATCTCCAACATCTAGAATGCAAACCCTACCATGATACTTCAGTAATCCCTCTTCATCGATTTCAAAATCTTCTGTATGACCTACTTTTACCAAATTTAAAATTTTCTTAAAGTCATCATCTTGAGGTAAAGCATTATGTATACTGTCTTTCAAATTTGATTGTATAACCATTTGATTTAACAATAAAGCATGATCATCTATAGATTTAATAATTGAAATTTTTAATTTTTCTAAATCTTTAATCAACTCCTCCTGTTGAGAGATCAACCAATAAGCACTACTAGACATTTTTCTACTTAAAGCATCGACAACTACATTTGTCTTCCCTGGATGATATTGAATATCCAAATTATAATCCTTAATGAGTTCCAACCATCTCCCTTACCTTAAATTTAGCTCCTTCTGAGTAAAGATATATTTCAAGCTTTAATGATCAGTGAAAACTTCACACCTTACTCCATATAGATAATGCCTCAAACTTTTTAATACAAATACCACTACTGCTAGCTCTAGATCATGGGTTGGATAATTCTTTTCATGATTTTTCAATAGCAATGAAGCATAAGCAATCACTCTTTCATTCTGCATAAGTACACATCCCAAGCCTCTTAATGATGCATCACTATAAATTTGAAATCCTTCTGTCCCCGATGGAATAATTAACACCAGAACAGTCATTAAATAATTCTTTAATTTTTGAAAAGCCTCTTCACATTGATTTGACCATTCAAACTTGGTTGCTTTCTGAGTTAGCCTCGATAGTGGCATGGCAATCTATGAAAACCCTTCAACGAATCTCCTATAATATCCTGTCAACCCTAAGAAACTTAGTACACAGTTGATGCCATTCGTATTGCTCTGACTTTACTCTGATCCACTAAAACCCCTTCACTACTAATCATGTGCCCCAAGAATATGATGATATTTAATCAAAATTCACACTTTGAAAATTTTGCATACAATTCATTTCCCTTCAGAGCTTGTAAAATAATGTGAAGATGGTTTTCATGAGCTGCTTCATCTCTGGAATAAATTAGAATATCATCTATGAATACAATCACAAATGAATCTAAAAAGGGTTTAAAGATTCTATTCATGAGATCCATAAATACAGTTGGAGCATTTGTTAAGCTAAAAGGCATCACCACAAACTCATAGTGCCCATACCATGTACTGACTGCAGTCTTTAGTATATGTTCTTCTTTGATTCTCAACTGATGATAACCTGATCTTAAATCAATTTTGAAAATATCAAGCTCTTCTAGTTGATCAAAAGATCATCAATTCTTGCAAGGGATATTTATTCTTCAATGTGAGTTTGATAAGCTCTCTATAATCTATGCATAGCTTAAAGCTCCCATCTTTCTTCCTTACAAATAATAGAGCTCCCAAGGAGATGCTGCTGATAAATCCCTTCTCTAATAAGTCTTATTGCTGATTCTTCAACTCTTGTAATTCTTTGATCTCCATTATATATGGTACTTTTGTTATAGGTTTTGCATCTTGAATTATATCAATAGAGAGATCTATCTCTCTGACTAGAGTTAAACCTGATAAATCATCCAGAAAAACTTCTGATTACTTTTTTACTACTAGTATATCCTCTAACTTCTTTACCTCTTTAGTAACATCAGTGACTTGAGCAAGAAAACCTTCATAGCCTTTTGCTAGCATCTTTTTAAGAACACAATCATAACTAATACTCCCTTATGCCCCACAAATTTGAATTCTTCTTCTCCAAGAAATATTAAATTTTACTATCTTTTTACAATAATCTACAGTTGCATAATGTTTAGATAGTCAATCCATTCTTAAAATCACATCAAATCTCTTCATAAAATTTATCATCATCCAAATGGCTCTTTGATTATGATCATGCTTATGTCCCTAAATATAAAATCTAGCTTTGATATGACTCTTGTCACGACTCGGCCCGGGAGCTTGGAATACCAAGGCGGGAACAGACGGTCGGACGGATAAAAGAAAAACTTACATAACATTTCCAATCTTAAATAAAATCTCCAATCATACAAGAGCCACTACAATCCACAAATGATTTAATAATTTATCCACACATATATACTAACAAAGTTCATATGCCATACAATTTAAACATAATTTAATATAATTGACATAATTACTTATCTCCTGAAGTCTCTCTACGACGATAAACATAACTCTCCCTTCTATCAACCATTTAGTTAGGATGGTTACCTGAAAAAAATTAAACAACTAACAATTGAATAAAATTCAATGGGTCAATTATGCTATTACACTATAGTAAACAAGAAGGTAAAACTAGTATGCATGCCAATTTTTGTTATCACATGTACATAAAAGAAATTTTCTCAAACAATCAAACATATGGGGGTAAGTATACATAAACATTTCGTGTGAACTTTTACTTTTATATTTATCATCCGTCTTAGGAGTCACCATCTAAAACTTTATCAATACTCATCCAAAGGACAAGTAGCCATTACCATTTGCCAATTTTATTGGCCTTTTTTATCATTTCATGCACGGGTACATTGCATCCCCAGCTAGTACCATAAGGGAGTGAACTCCACTTTCAATATACACATTCATAACATATAATTATATAGCTATGCATATTACATAACAAGAATCAGTTAACTTTATAAAATAAGTGGCAAATGTGATCTAGTATTCAGGTTATTATCCAACATGAAGAAACAGTAAACTACATCACAATTTATGAGGAAGTAGAAAATAATCACAACTTGCAATAGGAAAAGTCATAATCATACAAACATGCATTTCATCACAAGAAATTAAAGACATTTTTTACCATAAATATAAGAATATAATTACCCACATTAACTTACGCTCTCTTGAATCTCCTTTCATTTAATGCTTATTTCCTTAATTGAAATATAGAATGAAATATTGATTGGATCAATATTAGAAAGTAATGTATTTTATTTTATTCATTTCTTATATATGATACTTATGTATAACTTTTATTAATTGATGCTCACCTTCATCAATATTCATTGTCTATTTTCGAAATCAAGTTAAATTAATAATTATTAATAATAATCATATTTAGTTAATTTATTTATTAAATTATGTACATTTATTAGGCTAAACATCAAGTTAATACTTAAGTTATATTTTGCATATAGCATGTAATATTTAAATAATTAAGTTTAATTTATATTATACTTAAGGAAAGGTAAAATTTAGTCAATCTATTAAAAAATAATTAATCGTACTTTTACTACATCCATTTCATTCATAAGTTTCAAATGTTTGCATTTCATTTATAGGTTCTCCTAAATTTAATACTTTTATTTATTATTTTTCTTAAAATGATATCTTAAACTTAAATTTAATTTATGCTATATATTCCTAATTTAACTTATTTGCTGAAATCGATAAACCTTAAGTTAAAACTTGAAATGACATTAAAAATCAAAGCTAATAACATTAAAATTAGATTTCAATTAAACATATAATTATATAATATATTTATTTACTTACCTCTTTCCTCTCGATTTTTCCCTAAGACCCGTTTGAGCGGATGGATGCATGCATGTGCCTCTTCATTTCCTTACATGCGCCTCTCTCTGTCATCGCACAGAGGCTCGGTGACTGACATCGGCGGAATGGAGTCACTTCTTTAGGCACCTTAGGCGCTTCTCCCTCTCCCTCACTCCTTTCTCGCATGGACTCCCTCCTCTCTCGGGTTGTCAACATACAAGGCTCAGGCACATAAGGTGAGTCTTCCCTTCTCTCTCCTCTCTCTCCTCTCTCATGTTTTGGAAGTTCTATTTGGTTTAAACCGAACTCCCCTTCTTTTTTCCAATCCACCAGTCAGGTTGTATTTTTTTTTTGGTTATTACAAAAAAAAAGAATGGAAGAATTGAAAAGGAAAGCCTACCCTTGCTTACGATTGAGCAAGAGGAAGAAAGAGAGTGGGAAAAATGAGCCGTGCCCTTTTGTCTTGCCATTTCTTTAAGGAGGAGGAAGGAGGGAATGGTTGAAGAGGGAGACGCGGGATCGATTTGGCCATTCAAATGGAAGAGCGGGAGGGAGGAGTTTGTTACCATCGAAGTGGGGGGAGCTTTTTCGGAGCGGCGTGAAGGGGAAAGGGGAAGCAAGTCAGAAGGATTAAAGAGGATGGGGTCAGTTTAGAAATGAGGTTGGCTTTGAATGGAGATATTAGGCACAGGCTCACTTTAAGTACATGCTCATCTGAATTAAGTACGAATAGTCTTAATTGATAGATTTTAATGTTTCAAAATTAACGACGCAATCAATTTCATGAACATAGGTCATTTGGTTTAAGTTGGTGCCACTTAGCCTTGATATATGTGTAAGCGTGTTGATGACTCAATCACTTGATCGGTTGATCATTAGGCTGTGCAATATCTATATTTTGATCAATTTCGATGTTCTAAACACAATGAAAAAAGTCTGTTTATCAATTGAAGGTCATTTGGATTGATTTCAATGATGTCCAATGTATTTCAACCTATTTATGCACTTATGAACCACTATTTTGCAAGCTCGTCTGAATTAAGTGTATTTGAAGCTAACGATGCAATCAATTTCACAAACAGAGGTCATTTGGATATCATCGCAGCTTTCCAACTTTGCTATGTGTGTTAGAACATTAATAGGTCGATCGCTTGATCAGTTGATCTTTAGATTATGCAATATTTATATATTTACCAATTTTGATGTTCTAAATGCAATGACAAAGTCCATTCATCAATCAGAGGTCATTTGAACTGATTTCGGTGATGTTTAGGACATCTTAGCTCTGATTTGTGCTCTAGAGCATCCGAAGTTGATCAAATTCAACTTATAAGCTCGATTCGGCTTGCGTAGTATATGTGAAGGTCAACAAATGCCCCCCAACAAATATGATTCGTGCATGGAGTGAGTCACATTTGTTGAAAACTTGTTGACCTTATTGATTTTCTTCTCTCTCTCTCTTTTTGTTCCACTTCTTTTTATTGCTTCTTAGGATAACACCCTTTTTTTGTTTTGTACTTTATTATGCTATCACTTAAAATATTGAGCAGCACGCCGATATATTGAGAGGACGTGATTTTTACTAGAATTTATTTGCACGATCCTCCATGCTTCCTGACTGTACTTTAAACTCTATCTCTTCTGAGGATCCCACAGATTGGGTGGCTACCATTAAACTGAAATGCGGGGACTACAATCCTCTGGATAATATAGTAGCTCAGGTCAGTTCTAGATATTGTGATATTTTATAGCGCTCGATAGCATTGAGGCGAGGTAGTCTAGACTCGAGCCACCGCCATCACAATCGAGCTCGACTTGCTTGAGATTCATGGAAAGATTTCTAGTCTTCCACATGGATACATCGCATGTGCTAGATACATCTTGTAGACTCACAGAGACACTTTATGCATCCGGCTTTTAAAGATATGTGTCTTTATTTTATTTTGGAGGTATGCCATCTTGGCTGTGGAGTAGCAGAGTTCTAGGATGCTAGTAGTAATGCTTGTTGGATTGGCCCGAAGGAGTTGATAGTTACACTTTGGGATCTGGCTCCGCCTTCCGATTTTGGTTACCATTACGGGAGTGTGTTCTTGATGAGGAGTTATTACGTCAACCTTGATGATAGATTAATGAGGTATGTTAGCCATGCCACCTATCTATATTGATCTTTTGAGCCATTATCGCCAGATTTTCAAGGCATTAGGACATTCTAGATGATCACGGCTACATTGCCTATGAGTGCATGGATTCAGAGCTTCTTATATTATTATGCTCTATCTAAGGAGATTGTAGCACTACATGATCCTTTTCGATTAGGTGTGTCTGATGGCGGCTACTTATCTGAGGAGACTATGGAGCCTATTTTATTAGCAGGAGCGGCTTCTCCAGCCCTACAGGGATTGAGCGAGGACTTATTCTTAGCCGGCTTTATAGTTACATGGCTCTGCATTTTTTTGCTTCCCATTATAGAGGGATCAGTTCATCCAGGTGCTTTGTTAGCAACCAGTAGGATTTCTAAAGATGAGCATTTCTAGCTGAGCCTTAGGATTTAAGGGATATTGAGGATGATTTTGAGGTTGGTTCTCTAGAGTTACGAGATGTGACTCTACCATGGCAGTACTTGTATGCTTGGGTTCACCTCCACATACATGGTGTCTTTGCTTATTTCGAGTATCTAGCATTCTTTTCAAGGCGAGGATATCTTATATTCTTGCAGTTATAGAGAGCATCATCCACTTTAAAGATGGAGTGGATTCGAATGTTATTCTTTGCTTCTCATTTGGTCAGAGATCAATTTTTGTTAGTCTACCATTCGGACATATTTGGTTTACCATCTTACTTGATAGGTGATCTTATTGATAGTCTTGATGAGAATGGCAGAAAATCATTGCTCCATGGCCAACAAACATTGAGAGTATCTAAGTACTTTTTCAGTATATGGCCAAGATGGTTATGCTATCGATTTGGATAGTCAATTATTACAGAGGGCTACCAGCCCAACCGAGTTGCATGACAGTTTAGTTTCTACCAGTCTACTGCCCATGATGGTAAGCCATTCATCCCTGGTGTAGTGGACATTAGGAAGATCAGGATGATCCCCTTCAAGACACGTTACTTGACTACTTCAGATGTTTGGCTACATTTACTGGGCTTAGTACTAGTGCTCACTTTCAGATAGCTCCTCCCCAGAGTCACACAGGGGTTAGTTATACCTACTTCACATGGGTACGACTGTCTTTTGATCCTTTCTTAGAGCGAAGTGCTCGGATATATGAGCATAGGGTGAGGCTATTGGGAGTTCCTTGGGATTAGAGCCTTGATGTCAATCACTACCATCAGGATATAACAGTGTCAAAGGTATACTTACTATTTTTTTCCATTTCATTACTTCTATCATCTTCTTTGTTGTATCATTAAAATACATTCGATGCATCTGATATTTTAATTTGATTCATGACAGATACAGTCATTGATGAGTACACACCACTCTTAGCAAGGTTAGAGCTAGGGACTTTTCTAATTATCCGAGGCTCTTTCACCACTCAGGACGTAGTGTAGTCGACTGAGCTGGGGCTTCAATTGATTGCTCCATGAGTCCACTTCCACAGTAGTTTGTGACTTCTGATGAGGTGCCACAGGTGTCAGGTAGCACTAGAGATACTATTGAAGACTCTGGAGTTGGGCTGTCGAGAGTGCCTTCCTTTGATACTACTGCTTTAGATTTTGCTACTCCTTCTATGGAGCCACTCTTCCCTACTGAGCCTTACTTTGTCTATTTTCTTGGGGAGAATTCTGAGGTGAGAGACTTCATACCTAGTGGGGCTTCTGCTGAGCCAGCACATAGCCCTGGGGCTTATCAGATAGTGATGGTCCTCAAGGATTACATCGCTTATGATACACCTCTTCAGTCGGATTCACCATGTTCAGGTATTTTACTTCCTTCCTTTGTTCTTTAGTTGCACTGCTTTATCTCATATTGATTATTTTTATTCATTTCTTGTAGTGCCTGGTGTAGATTATAAGTTTGAGATCTACCATCTATATCCATGTGCACCAGATCCACGCGATAGAGGCATGCGGAATTACGGCTTGGTGTTTTTGAGGGATATGATTTCTAGGCTTACTCTAGTCTGACCAGAGTCATTAGACAACTTCACATCATACGCAAACACCATTCTGGATCTTCTAGCTCGCACTAGCTTAGAGGAGCAGGTTCTTAGTTACTTGGAGACTCTCTGTAGAGACGTAGAGTTTTTGATCCACCAGATGAGATCGCTCAGTATTGTCCGATCTGGCACTATACTGGAAGAGCTTCAGGAGCTGGTCAGGCTTCCTAGGGAGGCGGCTGGCCTAGCACATGATGAGTTTGAGGAGAGTGCTGAGGCTCTATGACATGAACGTTAGAGTTTGATAGATGCTTCTTCTAAATTAGACTAAGCTAATCGAGAGTCGCATCGAGTGATGAGACGAGCTCATGCTATAGAGCAGGAGCAACATTGTTACCAGATACATCACCGGGCTATGGTAGATGCTGAGGCTACTTTGATTAGAGCTACTGATGCTTTACAGTTGGCTGAGAGTGAGCATGAGTATTTAGCAATTTATTTAGCACAGCTTCAGGAGCTACAGTCTAGGCTCCCATGATGTACTTTTTTTATTATTTCTCTTTCCATCAATCATGTATTATCTTATTGTATTAGTGGACATTAGCATTCCTCTGTTACTTTTATGCATTTTGCTCTGGCGGGTTTGATGAGAAAATTAGCTTTGATTTATACTTTGAGCTTGATTAGATCATTTGAAAGTATATTGAAATATCATCATGCATGCAATATATAGATTGATTTGATGCAGCTTTGAATTGAGAGTTTGCTCAGATTATCTTAGTTTATCGATCAAGTAGAAAGACCTCTTAGATTCTATTGCTTGTAATCACTAAGATAGATCCAGTTTGAGATTGAACTTTGCCATCATTGGACTAACGAGCATAGGTTCTTTCACTATGGCCTTTTCTACGACTTGTTGA
Organism: Cymbidium sinense; assembly: GCA_021442155.1. Classification (NCBI taxonomy): domain Eukaryota; kingdom Viridiplantae; phylum Streptophyta; class Magnoliopsida; order Asparagales; family Orchidaceae; genus Cymbidium; species Cymbidium sinense. The sequence continues at coordinate 109,624,928 of CM038227.1, read as the reverse complement.
GTGAGGAGAGTGTCGGCAACTCGACCATTTATAGGCTTATTGAGTTCAACCTTTAGAACCAACTTGAGTTTTTAACTTAAGCGTGATTGATAATTTTATCAGTTGAAGAAGAGGCTCTTTCAGGCCTTTTCTTATAGCTTGTTGAGTGAGGAGAGTGTGAGCAACTCAGCCATTTGTAGGCTTGTTGAGTTCGACCTTTAGAACCTATATATGTCCTAGACTTCAGGATGTAAAGGTTGATATTTTTCCAACTCAGTTGATCGAAGCTTCCAAGATTGGGAGTTCTTCTAACTTGATCTCCAATTTGGCAAATCTGGGAGATAAAATTTTTTTAACATTTAAGGCTATCTTTTTATGCATAGAAATATATTCTTTTTATTCCTGTAAGAACGTGCAACTTAATAATAATAATTATAGATATATCTAGGGATTTAGGTTTAAAGCTCGATGCCAACCTAAATTATAATATATCTGAGGATCTCGTCTTATGGCACGATTTCAACTTTAAATATATAAAAATGTCCCCTGCCTTTCAAGAGAAATTCTAAAACACTTTGAAAAGCTCTAAAATAATTCAAGAAATATATCAATGTATGAGTTGATACATTTGATCTTAAAAGGGTTTTCTGAAATTTTTTTCATCTTGAGTAAGTATATTTATTTAAGGATCTCTGCATGAAACACGATGTTGACCTAAATAGATATAATAAAAAAATACATGTCTTGTAGGGGGATTTCTATTATACCTCGAGAATGTATTTATCATGTATAATATTTTTTCAGGTATCGACCATTAATTGATGACATTGGTCTTTCACCTTTTAAGTCAATGAGTTGATATGCCCCTTGATACACTATTTCAATGACAAAATAGCTGACCCAATTAGGCTCAAATTTATCACCAAACTTTTTATTAGGAATAATTGGTCTTCTCAATAACAAGACCAATTCCCCTTTCTGGAATGTTTGAGGCCACACCGCATGGTCAAAGACCCTGAATATCTTTGCTCGATAAACTTCCAGGTTTTGATGAGCTTGCAATCTAACTTTATCGTCAAGTTTCTCAATTCTCAAACGAGCATTTTGATCTTCAGTTAGGTTGTATTGGATCGCTATTCAAAGTGATGGCAACTCAACTTCTAGTAGAAGAACTGCTTCAATTCCAAATACTAATGAATATGGAGTGGCTTTTGTCGGCATCTTATAGGTGGTTCGATACGCTCAGAGTGCCTCTATTAGTTTAGTATGTCATTTTCTCTTACTTTAGTAAGGATCTTTTTGAGCAGTTTGACTAATGTCTTATACACCAAACCATTTGCTCTTGGATTATATATTGAAGAGTATCACCAATCAATTTTGTGTAGGTCGATGAATCAATAAATTTTTATATTTTTGAAAACTACACCATTATCAAAAATTATTTGATGCAACACTCCAAATCTATATACCACATTATGCGTAAAGAAGTTAATCACTTGATCAGGCTTCAGCCCACTTAGAGAAATAATCAGTCACTGCTAGGATAAAGCAGAGTTCAGCTGACGACGGTGGGTCAATCGGTCCAATTACATATGTACCCCAACATTCGAATGGCTAGGATGCTATTGTTGGGTGTAGTAGATTTGGAGGTTGATGGATTATATTTCCATGTACTTGACATTCATGACACCTCTTAGCATGATTGATATAGTCTCTCATCATAGATGGCCAATAATAGCCCATCCTTTTAATCTTTACTGTTATCTTGGGACCTGACTGATGTACACCACAGAGCCCTTCATGAACTTCAACCATCACTTTGGTACCTTCATCTGTATTTAATCATCATAGCCACATTTTTTTCATAGGAACTACGATATAAAGTGTTATTGATGAAAGCATATCACAATATTCTCTTCTCAATTTGAGTTGTTACTTGGTAATTTATCTTCTTTAAAATAGTCGATGAAGGTTACCTCCAATCATATGGCTCTTCTACAATAAAGGCTTCACACTTCTTTTCTGAGGTAATATCATGCTTAGTTATTCTTGTTATAACTCCTTGTTAGTTTTGGGGAGTGTGAGGAGTAACCTAAGTCACATCCTACTATCGATTTTGATAACCCCTCTACTGCGGTATTGATACTTTGTTGGCTCTAGAACTCGTTGAGTAAAATCTCAATCATGACATAATCACCATTCATACTTGTCATCTCCTTAGTTAATTTGGCTAAGCAATCTATTTTGCTATTTTTGGATCGAGAGACTCGAGTTAATGTGATATTTGGTATTTGCTTCATAAGCTTGAGAACTCGCTTGTGATAGAAAGCTAACTCAAGCTTGTTGATTTTATAGATGCTAAGTACTTGATTTATAATAAGTTGAGAATCATTGAAAATGTAAGTTTTAAATGCATATGAAAATATCTTCTTCAATATCGCCACTAATGCTTCATACGCCTTCATTATTAGTTCTTGGCTCGTCAACCCATATGATCATCTTATTATCCCTCCTTACGGTGTTATGTAGACGATGTTGATTCCTACTCTTGCCCTTGAGAAATTTAGAGGTTAAACTTGTTTGATCGATGAGGCTCCATCAAAGTATATTTCTCAAATTTGTGATTTTTCTCTATCATGAATGAGCATAATTTGCTCATTGGGCAAATCATCATTAAGAGAAGAGTCCACGAGGATGGGATGTGCAGTAAGAAAATATGCTAAGACTTTACCCTTCACCGCTTTCTGTGAAATATATGTGATATTAAATTATAAAAGCAATACTGCCCATCTTGTCAAGCGACCTATTAACGTTGATCTTATCATCAAGTACTTTAGTAGATCGATCCTTGAGATGAGAGTAATCTTATGAAATAACATATAGTGACAGAGCTTTTGGACTATAAAGATCAATGCCAAACAAGGCTTTCTATCGAGAGTATCTCATTTACTCCAATTAATCTTTGATTGATATAATAAAGCATTATCTTTACTTTTTTACATTGTGTTGTGTCAATAATGCTCCAAGGGACTCTTTAATGTGTGTATAGAATGAGGGGTTTCTAGGAATATGTGCTAGAAGGATTGGTGGATTTAACATGTAGCTTTTAATGCTATTAAAGGCTTCTTGACACTCTTTATCCCATTTAAATGGAGCATCCTTCTTCATCAACTTTGCAAATGGTTGACAGTGTCCTGATAAGTTTGATATAAATCGACGGATGAATGTGAGTTATCCTTGTAAAGAACGGAGCTGACGCAAACTCTTCGGTGGAGGCATCCACACAATTGCCTTGATTTTAGCAAGACCAATTTCAATTCTTCTGTGATATACAATGAGGAATTTTCGAGGAAATCAATGCATATTTTAGAGGATTCATCTTGTGATCATATTTTTGATTCTCCAATATAATTCTCAAGTCTTCTAAGTCATTTTAACGATTTAAGCTCTTCACCATCAAATCGTCAACACAACATTCCACTTTCTGGTGAATCAACTCATCAAAAATATGCGTCATGGCTTTTTGGTATGTAGCTCCAACATTTTGCAATTCAAAGGGCATGACTATGTAATAGATGAATAGGTATTAATGATGTATATCTTTCATCTTCAAGTGTCATCTTGATTTTATTATATCTCGATGATCCATCTATGAATGAGAACATATCATAATTGGAAGTATTGTCCACTAGTAGTTTTGATATTGGAAGCGGGAAGTCATCTTTTGGGCACACCTTATTTAGGTCCCAGAAGTCAATGCATGGATTTGACCGTTCTTCTTCCTAATTGGTATAATGTTGGCTATCCAATCTGCATACTTCTCCTCCCGGATGAGCCTACTTCGATCAACTTCTTAGTTTTTGCAATTACCTGTTCGTCAATCTCTAATCTCATTCACCTAGGAGCTTACTTAACGGACATCGCATCTGGTTTAATGGAAAGTTTATGAAATGCTACATCAGGGGATAAGCCTAGCATTTTAGAATATGTCCAGGCAAAGTAATCCTTGAATTCACAAAGTAGCATTTTTAGCTCTTGAACTTTTCATCGTAGAATGGCAACAAGTTGGATGGGGATCATCCTACTCTTAGGTTGATTTCTTTGAGTTCATCCATAGTAGTTGTTTATCCACCATCTTGAGTTCTTCGCACGTAGTTTCTCTACTTCTTCATTATTTGTAAGAAGATTTTCATGGAGATCATCTTTTGTCACTATTAGTTTTGATCTCGCCTTCTTATTATTATAATAAAAATTATTTTGAGAGATTTGTGGATGAACCCAAGACCTTTAGTGATAAAATTATCACTTCTTTGTGATGCTTGAGGACTTCTTTGGCTCCACATCTTGTTAAAGATTTGAGTTTTATGCTTAGTAGTTCCAATATGAATTCCAAGCTTATGCATCATTCTTCGTAATTTTTATGGATAGTATATTGATATTCTTGTTGGCACTATCTGATCAAAATTTTTATGTTGAGTAGGTCGATCAAAATTGTGAGGCTAAGACTCTTTAAATTTGTAAAATTGAGTTCTTATTCCACCACTCACTCATCCACATAGAATGTTATCAATTCTTCAATGTTATGAACCTCCAGTGGAGTGATTTCTTTGAAGTACTATTGAGGGATGGGTATAACTTTGAGGGAGTCATCTGACACTGCCAAATGAGCTATCTTTCTTATTGTGACCATCTGAACTCTATTTTCATAAGTAGATTCAAAATTATAGTTTGAATCAGAATCACTTATTTCATACTTTGTCTTTCTTGAAAGATTATAAGTTTCCTTAGGTTTGACAGGAATATTTTCTTCTTCCTCTGTGTCACTTCACAGGTGAGGAACTGATCTTCTTGATTTAATTGTAGAATCAAGTATTTTAGGGAGAGTCGGCATTACCTTCTTTCTTCCTTTTTTACTTCTGCTCTTTTACCTTATGAAGTTGCTTTTTAGTTCTCAAGTGGATGCTACCACTTCAAGAGGCTATGCTTAGACTCTTTAAAGATAAAATATTTTGCATTTTCAAAATCTTTGTTTCATCTGAGAATGGTTGTAATGCCGAATTTGAACTCTTCTTCATCTTTTAAATACTTCATACACTTAATATGGGACCATGCCATACTTATGCAGCCATGGCCGACCTAAGAGAGCTCTAAATGATGTTTCAACATCGATTACATGAAACTTAGCTTCTGTATACAAATCTTGAAACTTAGGCGAGAGAATAAAAGAACACAAGGTTTTCTATCCTTTCTCATTAAAACCATGAACCATCAACTTATCTCTCCCAAGATGTTGGATATGAAGTGATAATCTTCTTAATACCTTTAGACTCATAAGATTGATAGAAGAACCTAGATCAATCAATATTCGGCTGATCGAGATGGCATCACTCTCTGCAGTAACATATAGAGGATGGTTGTGATCTATTGTTCCCAACATAAAATCTTCTTCAGAAAATGTGATTACTGGAAAATCTTGAGTTTGCAATGATTCAATCATGCATCTTTCAAAATATTAAGCTTCATAATTCTTCGAATCTTTGAGAGCCTGTATCAAAGTTTCCCGAAGGTTTTTAACATCAAGAGAGCATTACACACTCAATTATAGGATCTTTCTCATGTGATAGAATATTATAATCTTTTTTCATTTGATTTAGGCTTTAGTTTAGAGTTTTTGGGAATGATATCTTTGTTGACTTTAATTTATTTGTTTTTGTCTTTACTTGCATTTTCCTTCTTTGATGAAGGTGGTAAGACTTTACCACTTCTCAATTGAACTTGAATCACCTTATCTTGCTCAGATTCCTCTGAAGAGGTAGTTTCCTCAAATTCACTTCTTATTCAAGATGATTGACCAAAAGGGCCAGACTCACTTTTCAACTTCATACATTTTATACGTGATGATATCGATGAGTCTGACTCTTTTCTGTCGGGAAAACATAAATCTTCATCTGAATTGTTATCTTCTTGTTGAGTCATTAAACAAAATTCAGATGCTAACTCTTCAGGCTCTTCTTACTTTCTAGATAAAATTTTGATGGGTTGGTCGAGTCTGTCCAACTACCCTTATCATTTTGGAGTAACTGATACTGAAGAACATCTAATATCACATAAATGATTCATGTCTCTACTAGACAAGATTCACCATTATCTTTTTCATCCGATTCAACAATACGAAGTTTAGGCATAAAGTCTGCAAACTTAAATGGTTCTCTTGCTGGCTAGTGATACTCCTCTAAATTATTAATAATCTTTTGAGTTGTAGTTCTCTTCTTGATCTTCTTTTTCTTAGCAAGCTTCTTTGATTTACATCCAGTAGACTACCCTCGATGAAGTATCCTTATTAGAATGTCACTGAGAAGCCTAAATACTTGGTTTAGACATCTCTTTTAAGTCCAATATATGTTCAAGTGGTGACACTAACACTAGACACTTTTAGCTTCAATATTTTCATGGTCTTCTTAGAGACTAGCTTTCATTCTTTAGTCTAAATTAATTTTTCTTTCTTTTATCTTTAATGGATGATAAGAGGACATAATCATCCTTGTAGACTCTCTTTTCGGGTTGACTAGTTAGATAATGTAAATTCACCCATCGATACTTCCTTTCTAGCCAATCTTTGAAGACATAACAATCTTCAATAGGATGATCACCACGATGATAGGGATGATAATTTAATTGATTTGATCCTTCTTCTGCCTTTTAATTTCTAGTAATTATAGACCAACTTTGACTATTTGCCGAAATAATTTAGCCACACTGTCCCTTCTAAAGGAATATTCTTTGTTAATCTTCTCTTTAAAAGATGGTCACATTCTCTCATCATCTCTTGTTGCTTATTTTGGATACTCTATACCACATGAAAAAGTCTGAGGCTTATCATTACCTCCCAACACCAATTTTGGCTATGGATTAGAATGGACAAGCTCTTTCCCTTATCATCATTGTACATTGGCTGTTTTTCTTTATCCATATTATATATTACCCACTTTTCACCATTTGAGCTATAGGAAGCATCATGAGTTTCGTTTCTTCTTGAGTTTTAAGGTTTGTTTCTCTTTACCTTATAGATTCGGACTTAGATTCCTTCTCAAATTCGGCCACCCTATCAAGCAAGTCTTGGAGCATTGTAATTGATGTCATATATAAAAATGGTGACATTTTATCATCCATATTGCCCATTAGCAATTGGATCGCATGTTCTTCTTTCAATTGTTGTTTGTAGTTCATACTTAGGTTACACCAATGACTTATAAATTTTGTCACTGACTCATCTTTTCTCCTTTTCTATAAGGCAATGTCAATTATTATTATTTTCTTAGTTGCATTGGTGAACCTTTTCACGAATATTATTTCTAACTCAGTAAAGGTTTTAACTGAATCATTCGATAATTCTACATACCACTCAAAATTAGCTGAGGTTAGGCTGCTGACGAACTAACAGAAAAGTAGTGCATCATTCCCTCCTGTGTTACCACAAGTAGCCTAAAATTAGGCTAGATGTTGCTTTGGGTTACCAACCCTACTGAAAGTATTAAATTTTAGTAATCAGTATAACCTTTCAAATATGACTTGTCGCTAACCATATTTTTGAATTATTGCCAATTGAGATATTGGTCAACTTCATTCTATTTTGTGTAGCGTAAGAGATGTGAGTCAGGAGCTTGAAAGCATGTATAGAAGTTGTATTATTATTACCCTATTGATTAGCAGACAAAATAGGTGCTATAGTTGATGTGATAATCTTCTACAACATATCTATCATGATATTCATTTGTACCATCGTATCATTCATCTTGGTACCAAGCCATGCAATTTCCTTATATTTGACTTCCATTTGACGTGGCATTTGTCTTTGCTCTCTAGCTAGCGTCACGACATCAACAACTACAGGCTCTTCTTTTTCCTCTATTTCTTGTTGTTGTTCTACTCCTTTCTCATCTTCAGGGGAAGAACTTGACTGTCCTTCTCCTTGTGCAAGGAAAGTTGTTGCTTAGGCTGAACAATGACACTGATTATAAAAGCATGTAGCCGATCATTTCCTAGTTCAACCATATAAACAGCTTTGACACCCATGATCTCTTTCTTATTTTGATCTTCTTCTTCTTCCTCTTCAGGAGAGATTGAAGATTCATCTTCTATTTTTTATGAAGACTCTTCTTCATAAATATCAAATTCAAGTTCCCTAGATCCATGTTGCTGTTGATGGTGCTGAGCAGAAAGCTCATCTATATCTTTGATCATATAGACGACTTCCACTTTCATAGTGTCCTCTTCATTATCTTCTTCTTGCACATGAACTTCTGATCGATGTTTCCTGTGGATCTCTGGTTCAATGTACGGAACAAACACGTCTTCCATTAAAAGACTGCGATTAAAGTAAACCATCTCTAATGGGGGTGGATCTGATCGATGATGGGATCCCATAGAAGATTCTCCAGGGTGTTGACCATCATGTCTTTCATCAGTGATATCCCTTTTTTTGGTATCTACATCTGATGAGTTATTTTTTAGGCGGATTTCTAAGTATATGTATCAGATGTCGCCTCTTTCTTTCTTCAGAGTTTCATTACGGGGTCTTGGCCTCCATACTTACTTATTCTTTTGCCGACCTTCGAGATTCTTGGACACGTGGTCCGAGTGTCATGCTCTGATGCTCACCGTGTGAAGCATACTTGGCTCGATGACTAGTTACCATAAGAGATGGCAACCTCCTTGGCATGGCTTCAGTATTTTCAATTATCACAGGCCTTTGAAATTTTCTTTTCATCAAGCCTCTTTCCTTGGCTACTTTAAGAACTTTATGTATTCTAGAGAGTGTTTGTGTCCTCGTGGTGGAGCTTGACATTGATGAGTCGGAAAGACTACTTCACCTCACTAGTAGAGCTATTCCTTTTACCCATTTTAGATGATCAAAATTGTTATAGGAATACTTTGGCGATAATATTGTTTGTTCACTAGATCGTTTGAATGAGATCTGTTGAGCCCTCAACTCGATATTTCTTTTTCTTCTCTACCTTCTGGTTAATTTACTTCCTGATGAGGAAGCTTTATGATCATGCTTTCCAGGTATGAAATGTTTAATCGATGAAGAAATTATACCATGAGGCATTAAAGACACAGTTTGCCCACGGACGATTCTTTTCATCACTGGGGTTTCAGATTAACCTAGTCTATTAAAAACTGAAACTCTCTGTCGGGAATAGTCATGATCTTGAATTCAAAGACAAATCATTAGCATGATTAAGCGCAATGATTTAAGATTGCGACATCTATCGCTATATATATTAAGAATAGAACATGTTTTTGAAAATCGGATAAGATCATCTACTTTGACTGGTTCAATCATGAATCAGTCTTTTGGGTAGTTGGATTCAAGCTCAAAATCGTCTCTGCATAGAATCAGCTAGAACGGGAGTTGAACCAGTGAACAGATCAATTTTCAAGGAATCGGCTAGTTATAAAATTAATCAAAATTTTTTTAAAAAATTGGATGGATAAAAATAAGATATTTATAGTATAAATAAATAAAATAATTATATGGTTTATTATTAAAAAAAAACAATTGTCCCCTTCCCATGTGACTAGCTTAGATCATTATGATAAAATAAATTTAAAATAAAATAAGATAAAACAGATGCAACTTTGAGGTTCAAAAGAAAATTAAGAATTATTTTATGAATTTTTTTATTGTGAAATGAATGTATTACATTTAGAATGCAAGAGCTGCGAGAATTGATATTTGATTTTGAAGAATTTAGAATGTAATATAAAATTCAATTTGAATCCACTGAATTTAGAATTTGGTGATTTGTACATTATTCAATATAAAGAGATATTCGTCATCAATAGTTTCTTGCCGATAATCAGCTGCCGTGACAACATCGCCAGTTTTATTATTGTCAACTATCACTATTCACTCACTATAACCATCCATCACTGCTTACTATTGATATCAACCATCTCCTATCATAGTCAGTCATCGCCACCAATTGTCATCGTTCAAATCTAAGCTAATCTAATTTATATTCTTTTGACTTTACCTAAAAGAAAAGGTAAAATCTATTTATAAAACAATCAACTAAATATCATAAAAGGAATCAAAATACATTTGATTTCTTCTTCACGCAACTAAATAACCCTTCAGTTAATTTTTTTAAAAATTTATCGTGAATAGTAAATAGTAAATTTATATTTTAAATTTAGAATTTTAAAAATATAACTAACTTATTTACATAACGGGCACTAGACTTTTCATCTTTTGAGATAATTTGTAAAAAAAATTGTAAAGAAGTATTATAAATTATTTTGATAAATTGAATAAGTTTTAAAAATTATAACATTCCATTAGATATAGTCATGAGACTTGATTTATCCTCATAAGAAAATTAAATAAACAAATAAAAAATACAATGAAATAAAATTATGATAATCGATAAAAAATAAAACAAACTCACAAATGAATCTAACTTATGACTTTTTCTGATAATAGTTTTGATGACTTACTAATTATAGTCATAATTACTTAATTTGTATTAAAAAACAAAAGAAATTTATTGGTAATAACTAAATTCATCAATTTCTTCGCGATGTTTCCTTTTTTTTATTTAAAAATTTGGTGAATTTACTATGATATTCAGTACTAATTAAGTAATTACAATAATAATAAATCTTCAAAACTATTAATAGAAAAAAGTCACACGTTAGGTCAATTTGCGGGGTTATTTTTTTATTTTTTTATCGATTATCATAATTTTTTTTTACTAAATCTAATTGAATGGTTGTAATTATAGAAAATTATTCAATTTATTAGAATAATTTAAAATTTAATGAGAATTTTTCTCTACAATTATTTTCTATAAATTACTTCAGAAGATGAAAGATTCACATGCCTGTTAAGTTAAAAAATTAATTATATTTTAATATTTTTAAATTTAATCTATAAATTTATTACTTACCATTCATCACATATTTCTAAACAAATTATCTTAAGAGAGTTATTTAGTTGACCGGAAAAAGAATATAATATATTTTGATTCTTTTTTAATTATTTGAATGATTACAGTATAAATAGACTTCATTTTTCTTGTTATTTGATAAAGTTAAAAAAAATAAAATAGATTGTGGTGACGAATTGTTGGTGTTCGTAGTGAGCGATCCTTTGTAATAGTGGTGACAACGGTGGAGGAGAAGATCTTCATTTTCTTAAGTTGTGGTTATTTAATACATGCATGCATATATATTGTGAGATGTCTGAGAAGATCTTCTCGCTTGGGTTATCATTCACGCCTCACATAAACCTATATGTACTAAGTGTTGAGCAACCTAAGAGTTCTTAGATACTATAACAACAGTGGAAAGAAAACAAATCGAAAAACCAAAAAAAGTAAAATAACTGTAGCGTCGGTTGAGCGAACCGAGACAATTGTTCTCATTTACGGGAACAGTTACGAATGGGGAGGGACAAGCTGCCAAAAGAAGAGACAGAGAGAGAGAGAGAGAGAGAGAGACTGAGCGAGAGGGAAATAGAAATTCAGATTTAATTAGGGATTGCCGCAAATCAACGAGGCTAACTAAATTGTATTGCAAAGCTTTGCTTTCAAGTCAAATCAAAATCTATAGAGTATAGCCTACTTTTATGTAAGGGTTGAAACATCATATTTTATTGCTATATGACTTCATAAAAAAGCCAGCTTATTATATGCTAGCCAATTTTTTATTTTAACTCATTCTTGATCCTCTTTTTTGGTTTTCCACCAATGGTTATGTTAACTATGTTGTACTCAACCATTTTTTTTCACTTGTTGGTGACCTTTCGTTGAAGGACTCTCTTTATTAAATGTCTTTCCTTCGAGTGATAAATCTCATAATCTTAAATCATTGAGTTAATTCATGTTAATGATATGTCTTTGAATTCAAGATCATGACCGGTTTAAGGAAAGAAAGATTTAAATTTCTTCTTGCAATTAATAAACTTTGTTCAAATATGAGGAATATAATTTTGTCTTAATTCATTTACATTATAAGTACTTGTGAAAAATAAATCTTCTTATAATGTTAACAACTTCAAATAAAGTTGTTAACATTGATTATGCGCTAAATAAAATTTTATATAACTTTATAATACTTTTTTTTTTAAATTTTATTGATAGGTAAGAAATCTAATATATGATACGAGTTGACAAACTAGAAAAGATAAAAAGATATTATTGTAAGGCACATAAGAACAAGATTCATACCATTTAACAAGAAAAATAGAAGATTTGTTTAGAGTTTGGGAATGATATGGAATACGCCCATATCATTCCAATAAACTCTAAGAACAAATCTTCTATTTTTTTTGTTCGAAAATGGTATAAATCTTGTTCTTATGTGCCTTACAATTGATTTTTTGTTAATATGTACTATTTATCTTTTTTTTCTAGTTTGTCAACTCGTGTCATTGCTTTATTAGATTTGTTCTTTTTTACCTATCACAATAAAAAATTTAAATATTTTTAAAGTATTCTTAGGCGTATAAAAAAAGTTTTTATTCAAGATGAGGGTCCAACATTAGAATGATGTTAACAACTTTATTTGATTTAGTAACCATCCGGTATTAATTCTTTGGATTTTGAAAGGAGCATGGTTTTGAGTGTTACATCTCAAGGTAGGTAAATTTTTATAGAATAAATGTATTATTATTTAATATGAGTGTTAATTTTTTATCATTTATGCTTGTTGTATGTTCCTTGGATATTATTACACAATTTTATATATTTTTAATGTTCATGTTTAAGTGTATTAGTAATTGTTGCATAAATTTCTTAATTTTAAATGGTCGTATAGCATGACTTACTGCACATTTTTGATGTTAAATACATTTTTTCATGCAAACCATTTCTATTTTTATATCAATTTTTCATATTACTCGTTAAATATTTGAATGACATTTATTCATGACATACGTAATGTCTATGCCAATAGAACTCTTTTGCGATGTGATTGATTAATCTTTCCAAGGAGTCAACAAAGCACTGAAGGGGTCATTGGGCTCCACTACTTAGGTAAAAATCTTCATTTTGATTAGGATATTTTGGCATATCAACTATATAAATATATGAATATAAAAGGTATTATCATAAATGGGTGCTAAAGATATATACGAAAACACATGATATGTTTGCATTAATTAAAAAATTTCATATAAGCGTTCATGAAACATACACCATTTTGGAAATTATTATAGAACCTTATCATTCACTCAATGCAATATTATTCAAACATGATATTATAAAGACATTTGTTATACTTAAATTACATCATATATTATACCTCATTTATTACTCATATTACATGCCATGTACCTTATCATTTATGCTTTAATAAATAGATATTATTTTTTTAGTTTATATGTCAAAACACATTTGTGGTTAGTTTTTCGTTTAGTTGATCCTACCAGATTGATGACCATCACAAGAGCATTTTTTTTTAGTATTGGTTATTTCGTTGGTTTAGCATTTATGTTTAAGTTGTAATTTGTTGTTTATTCTTTTATTGGTGTTTAGGTAGTTTTTGCTTCATGTAACAGACAACACATAGTGGGATAAAAGCTTATTGTTATATTTGATGTTTTATTTTTGTTGATTTCTTTTAATTTTGTTTATGTAATGAAATTTTATTTCTTATATTTATGATTTTATATTTCTTTCTCTTGCATATTTTTATGTGATTTTTTTTGAATACAAAAATGTATTATTTGATCTTTAGTCTTGAGGTTTATCCCATGAGTTGATTAAATCCCATCATATTTTGTATTATTGAGATGCATCATTGTTCAAACTTGGGTTGTTATAGTTTGGCTCCTTGCATGAAATTTTGAGTACGATAATTGCCATGTATGGTGATTATGGCAAGTTAGTGGGTTTTCTTGTTTTAGTTGATTTATATGATTGGTTAGTCTATCATGCATTGATTAGCAAGAGTAGTTAGGGATGTCACCCCTTGGAGGATTCAATGCATCTATCAATCTAATGATCTTCTTAAGTGTGTCATCTGTTAGGCATTTTCTTCATTTCTTCTCTTTGCAGACTTAATGTTATAACACTATCAAAATATGTTAAGCTATGCGCATCAAAAGAGCCTCATGTGAAGGAATTGGCCCTAAAAATATGATTGGATTTATATTTTCCTTAATAATTAGAGGAAATGTGCCTAAATTCAAAGATGTAACCTAATGCTTGGTGAACACCCTGAAACGCCTAATTACATGGAATGTGAATCGTGAAGGTTTGTGATAAGAGTTACACCCTTTGATATGGTATGCCTTGTAATTTTAAAGTCATTTTGGCAAGTCTCTATGTAGTGCAAGATATGTTGGATGATAGTGAGGGAAAATAGATCTTATGATCTCACCTTCTTAGTAAGACAACCTAAATGCACATGAGGGCCATTCATGTAATACATGGATGCAATGTAACTCTAGATTTGCATGCTGACATAACCCAAGGCTATTTAATATGTATATGCATTGTTTAGGCTCTTGTTGGCTAAGTCCAATGTGTGCAATTTGGGATGTATAGATAAATAACCCCAATTGGTCCAAGTTGGCTTGACCAAGTCACTTAACCCAAAGTGACCTAAGTCAAACTCCAATTAAACTCTCATTGGATTAAATAAAGCCATCTAATCTTTTCATTGATGATTGTATGTCATTATTGAATACTCACTACAATCAATTGAACCTAATTAAGCTAATTTGATTATTTGACTAAAGTTTACCTAATTTGACCTAAAGGGTCAAATTGAACTAAATCAAATCTTAGACCAAATTGGTTGAAACTAATGCTTCCAATCAATCACCAATTTAATATTAAACATGATCCAACATTCAACCCAATTTGGTCAATCTAATCCAATTAGCCTACTTAGCTTAATTTGACTTAAATTTTCAAATTGAATCAACTCACTCCATAATCCAAATCAATTTAAATCAACTCTTTCAATCAATCACCAATGATCAATTGAATATAGATTTAACTTATGCTTAAGCCAATTTGGCCAATTTGGTCAAATTGGTCAACATGGCCCATTTGACCCAAATTGAACCATACGAGTCAAATTCAAATTTAACCCAAATTGAATCAATTAATTGCACTCATTTACTCCAAATGACCAATTGAACTCACCCAAGTCATCACTTTTACCCAATTTGGTCAAAATAACTTAGTCAACTTGACCCATTTGACCTATATATGGGTCAAATTGAGCCAAACCCAATCAAATCAAACTCAAACCCAACCAAATTTGGCATGACTCATCCTTAGGTCACCATGGGCCTACCCAAGTGGGTCCAACCTATGGTGAACCAAGTTTAGGTCAAACCCATAGAACCAAGCCACCTAAATGGGATAAAATTTCCATTTGAGTGGGTTATTCACCATTATCCTATGGCAGCCACCTTTGGCTCTTCTTGGACAAAGGACCACTGACCCAACCTAACCCAAAGTTGTCGCTTTAGGCCAAGAGAGGGTGTGTTCACCCATGGGCCACTATTGGTCCACCTAAGGGAGAGTACATCTCATGCCACCACTACACTCCCTCGCCTTTCTTGAGCCTCCTTAGCAGTCAACTGTCATCTCAAGGCCACCTACCCCGGCTAGACGATTGCCAAAGGCTGATCTAATTTAGTGATCCTCGAGATGCAGATGATCCTTGGGACTATTCCGCGCCTCTCAATATGACCTCTTTCACCACAAATAGTAGCACTTATTTTTCACCGCTTTGCAATCCCAGCCTTGTCCATCGAGCCCAATTGAAATGGAACCAGAAGCACCTGCCGAGATATTCGCGAGAGCCTCCAGGACCCCGCGGACCCTACATAAGGGGTCAACCACATGAATTTCAAAGTTGAGAGCAAATGCCACAAAGAAAGGGATTAAACCAACAAACCTTCATAGATGTTACATGAAATGCTACAAAACAAAGGATTAATACGAGAGAATATTACGTGCGTTGTCCAGATACAGTTTTACATTCGGACATCTAATCACGTGTAAACACGTGACAAACAGAAATTTCTGATGCAAGTGATTGGTGCCGGATGCATCAGGACACCACACATAATATTATTTCGATTAACAGACAACAAATCGACAGGATCTCACTTGTTAAATGCATATGGTTCTATGCTTACCCCTCGGGCGAATTCAACAATAATGCGACCTCCATAAAATTCTCGTCCATCCAGATTATACCTCAGCAGTCAACTACATGATAGATCATTAAAGCATAACGCATGTGCATTTCATGCAATCCCCTTCAAAATCAAGGCATACTAGAACATGAGACAACTTGTACATTCCCAGATATTTTTTGCATGATATAGTCCATGATAAATGGGTACACAACAAAGAAGAACTGCATAGTTATCAGCACTTAGGATAATATCCACAACTAAGGTTTTAATATTTGATTTCTTTTTTATTGTATATAGATGGCCCATGAATTAGATAAGCAATTATGAAATATAATGCAGCCAATATCAATCCCTCAGACCCCAGAAGATTGCATCTCAAATAATAAATTGTAGAGGAAGGGTCATTTAATTAACTGAAATGTATGAGAGTATTAAAATATCTCCATTCCAAAAAGCATGTCTCCATGTAAATATCAAACACGTTAAGAGAAAAGGAAAATTTCAATTCAAGAACACTTGGAACTTCTATGATTCTCAAATTCATTTAAAATTCCCTAAACTCAGCTGACATGAGCCAGAATAGAGTAAAAATATACCCATATAACAAACAAACACAACGAACTCACCTGAACCACGCTAAATAGCCAATCTGAAAAGGGAAAATTTCAATTCAAGAGCAATCAGAACTTTTCTGATTTTCAAATACCTTGTAAATTTCTCTAAAGTAAACTGAAATGAGCCAGAGTAGAGTACCCCTACATCCTAAACAGCAAACAGAACACTCGAAACTTCTATGGTTCAAATTAAATAAGAAGAAACTTCAATGATTCAGTTCTGAAAATGGAAGCAGAACTAATGGAAATTTTAACAGAAGACTGCATGTGTAGTCCACCCTTAACAGCAAACATAACAGTGGTGTTCTGCATTCTTTTGTGGACTATTATGCAAACAAAACACGCTAAAAATAGAAAATTTTCAATTCAAGAACACTTGAAACTTCTATGATTCAGCTCGCACAAACCGTCCATAAGGTTCACAAATATCACAACCAAAGTTGTTTACCTGTTCTGAGTAAGCTGGATGGGAGAAGCCCTATGAAGTTTTGTTTCTGTACAACTTATGTCGGATTCAGCCAGCACAAACGAGATCGAGTGCGGGTTGAAAAGAAAGAGCAAAGGCTTCGAAATCTACCTTGAACGAAAGATTGCGTGAGCGGTGCATGTTTTGGCCACTAGCTAGGAGCATCGCTTGAAGGGAAGGCGGACAGTAGTAGGGAAGTTAAGGCATCGTGTAGATCATGGGAGTAAAGTGTTGGGCAAATTTGACATTTCGATTCCTGAAATCACAGAATGCACTGTGAAATTAGCTTTCCTAAACTGGATTAAAAGCGAAGTTTTCCTAAAACGCAGTTTAATAAAGTGCCCTATTCAAACAGTTAAAAAAATCTCTTTTCATGAAATGAAAACCACACCTAAAAGTCTAACGGACCCTGAGTTATCAATTATATATATATATATATATATATATATATATATATATATATATATATATATATATATATATATATATATATATATATATATATATATATATATATATATATATATATATCAAAGTTGAATCACATAACTTTATCTTTGTAAAGTGCTAAATTTAATTATTTAATAAAATTTTAAGATACCAAGATAAATTATAGCACTGAATGTTTTCTCCCGTTAGCCTACTGTTGTACTATTACAAAGAATGCTCACTACGAGCATCAACAATTCGCCACCATCCATCTTGATTTAAATATCCGATAATCTATTTTATATTTATTGACTTTATCAAATAAGAAGAAAAATAAAACCTATTTATAATATAATCATTCAAATACTTAAAAGAATCCAAATATATTGTATTCTTTTTCCCGCATAATTAAATAACTCTCTTAAGATAATTTATTTAGAAATATATGATGAATGGTAAGTAGTAAATTTATAGTTTAAATTTGAACCACTAAATATTTCATCTTTTTAGGTAATTTATAGAAAATAATTATAGAGAAAAATGCTCATTAAAATTTTAAATTATTCTAATAAATTGAATAATTTTCTATAATTACAACATTCTATTAGATTAGTCAAAAAAATAACGAAATAAATTTATGATAATCAATACAAAGTTTAAAAAAAAACCCACAATTGACCTAGCGTGTGACTTTTTTCTATTAAAAGTTTTGAAGACTTACTAATTATTGTTGTAATTACTTAATTAGTATTATAATACTTTGAATATCATAGTAAATTCATCAAATTTTTAAATAAAAAAAGGAAACGTTGCGATGAAATTGATGAATTTAGCTATTGCCATAAAATTTCTATTATTTTTTAATACTAATTAAGTAATTATGGCTATAGTTTGTAAGTCATCAAAACTATTATTAGAAAAAGTCACAAATTAGGTTCATTTGTGGGTTTGTTTTATTTTTCATTGATTATCATAATTTTAATTCATTGTATTTTTTGTTTGTTTATTTAATTTTCTTATGACGATAAATCAAGTCTCATGACTATATCTAATGGAATGTTATACTTTTTTTAAAACTTATTCAATTTATCAAAATAATTTATAATACTTCTCTACAATTATTTTTATAACTTATTTACAATCAAAAGAGGTAAATAAGTTAGTTATATTTTTAAAATTCTAAATTTAAAATATAAATTTACTATTTACTATTCACGATATATTCCTAAAAAAATATCCAAAGGAGTTATTTAGTTGCCTGAAGAAGAAATAAAATATATTTGATAAATGATATTTAGTTGATTATAAATAAATTTTGCCTTTTCTTTTAGATAAAGTAAAAAGAATATAAATTAGATTAGCTTAAATTTGAATGACAACAATTAGTGGCGATGGCTGGCTACGATAGGAGGTGGCTGATACCAATAGTAAACAGTGATAGATGGTTGTAGTGAGTGATAGTTGGTAATAATAGGCATAGTGGCTAGCGATGTTGCTGACGACGACAACTGACGCTCGTGATTGTCGGCAAGAAACTGCTGATAACTAATATCTCGTTTTATATTGAATAGTGTATTTAGAAATCACCCAATTCTAAATTCACTGAATTCAAATTAAATTTTATATTACATTCTAAATTCTTCAAAATCAAATATCAGAATTCTCACAACTCTTACATTCTAAATGTAATAATTCATTTTCAGACAATAAAAAAACCCCAAAATAATTCTTAACATCTGTTTTTATCTTATTTTATTTTAAATTTATTTTTTCAGAACGATCTAAGCTAGTCACATGGGAAAATGGGAGAATTGTTTTTTTTATAATAAACCATATAATTCAAAAGTTTCTACACAAAATCCTCATATTATAATATCACTATTTATATATATATATATATATATATATATATATATATATATATATTAGGAAAAATAGCCGTAGAGAAATCCTGCTTGACAAAGAAAACTTGTTCCCTGCCATCGGAAAATAGAAATAGAGCATTATAACCAACCTTCTTATTATTGAAATCTTCCTATTTTATATAACACACATATGATTGAAGCAATTTGAGAACCGTAATTCCATTTTCATTTTACAAATATAGTTATTGAAATAGACAAATAAAAGACTAGTCCTTGCTTTCGCCTTAAACTGAGTAGTCTATTCTAATATGCTGAAGATCGGACCTCATCAAATAGAAAGGAGATGTTTAAGATCGGAACATATCGAGTAGTCTATTCTAATATCATAGTTCAACCTTTTTGACAATTGAAAATCAAAAACTATCTCGATGCTCTTTCGAATTAATTTACAGATTTTACACACGATTCCTAAGTTATTCTTGAGTATGAATGAATAGTAGAATTCACCTTTCTTCTGAATAGAAGCTGGTGCCAGCTTATCATATTACTCATGTTCATAAAAATAAAGATGAATGCTATCATTCTTTCTTCCTCAAGGATGACTTGAGAATTATTTGTAAAATTTGTGGATTAATTCAAAATAGTATTGAGACATATTAGATTTCCAATGATAAAAAAAGATATTGTGGTACAAATGTATTTTAATCAATGTTTTATTAGTTTCATAAAAATCAATTGCTTTTGCAATGAGTTTCATATTTATATTTTTCATGACAAATACTTATGAAGTAAATGAATTAGAACAAAATCATATTCCTCATATGTAAATAAAGTTTATTAAAATATAAATAAATTGCTTTGGCTGCATTGTAAAGCTTTGTTTGCAAGTCAAAACAAAATTTATAAAGTATTACCTACCTTTATGTAAGGGTTAAAATAACATATTTTGTAGCTACTTGACTTCATAAAAAGGGTTAGCTTATCATATGCTAGCCAACTTTTTTATTTTAACCCATTCTTGATCCTCATTTGAGAATTTCCATCAAATACTGTGTTAACTGTCTCGTACTCAACCATTTTTTTTTACTTATTGGTAAACTTTGGTTGAAGGTCTCTCTTCTATTAAATATGTATTTTCTTCGACAAATAGATCTCGTAATCTTAAATCATTGCGTTTATTCATGCTAATGATATGTTTTTGAATTCAAGATCATAGTTATTCTAAAGAAAGAAAAAATCAAATTTCTTTTTGATAGCAATTAATAAACATTATATTTCATCAAATATACTTGTACCGGTACTTTTGACCATTGAAAATCAAAACTATCTTGATGCTCTTTTGAATTAATCCGATTTTACATATACGATTCTAAGTCATCCTTGAGGATGAATGAATTATAGCATTCATCTTTCTTCTGAACAGAAATTGGTGGTTCAATTGGTGGTTTGAAGAAATTCATGATCACGAGGCTGACATGTCCTTTTTGAAGATATGCTCTTCGGACTCTATCACAATCATTAGGATGATACTCTGAAATTTTTCTTCTTAATCCAGGATCTGCTAAAACATCTTCTAACTTAAATTCTGTATGCACTTGTTTAGACTTTGTATTACTACTTTCACCAATAATATTATGTAAATTGCTGGACTCATCTTGTTCAATCTTTTTTTAAAATATCTCTCCATATCTAATTATAAGAATCAATTAAAATACTAATGTAAATTATTGAAGATTAAGATGCATAAAAAAATCAAAAGATATATTTTCAATCATATTTCAAAAAAATAATAAAAGCACACATTCGCCTTTTCTAAAAAAATAATAATATCTCAAAATAAAGGCGCACATACTATACTCAAAAAATAAATCAATAATATTTCTTAATAAAGACACACTATCAGTCTTTATTAAGAAATAATAAATCAATAAATTTTCAAAAAAGGCACACCTTCGGCCTTTTTTAAATAAAAAATATTCACATACCTTAATCAATTGTAAAGATTATTCCACTGAGAAATATTTTTGAATATTTTGCTCCTCTAAGATTACTTAATATAAATCATATAATTAATACGTAAATATAATAAAAAAATTTAATAAGATTTAAGACATAATAAATCTCAATATCATAGTACAAAAATAGGAATCATGAAAAATTTAACTTAAAAAATGAGATTTAGGAATCACATCACACAATAAAGATATTCATTTTAGCTATAAATATGTATAAATTAACAAAGAGTATGTGACACTTTAAAATAAATTGTCAAGTAAAGCATGAATGTGGCAGTTCAATAAACACATGACTTGCATAAAATCTGACGCTAAAAATGATATGTTCACATAGACTTTTAAGTTTTAAAAAAAAATTAACCTCGAGTATACATATAAGTCACTCATTAACTTAGACCTTTCTTATGTTTTGGCAATATTATTTTCATGAGAAGTCAAAATTATTTATTTTTACCTATTAAAAATAAATAACCAAGTTATTACATGGGTCATGTCATATAAAACTTGAGTTAACTAATGTTTGGCGAAATATAAGTTTTCCTACCTTAATTTGGGTCTATAGTAAGTGGAGTTTGATTTCTTTGATTTACACCCAAGAATAGTAACTATGTAGATTAATGGCCATATACAAACGACTTATTTTGTTACCACTTAGAGCTCGTGCGGTAATGTATTGTTTAGTGTTGTCTTTCTAAAAGCTTATTTTATAACTTAAATGCATATTCGATGGAATACACATACCAACAAGATTTTGCAAATTTGAATTTAACTTGTGAAAGTTGCTTCAACGGGATTACAAGCAACCTATTTAACTGTCCAAAATACCGTTTGGCTGAATTTAAGTTAAATTTGGCTTAAATCCTGCTCAAATCCTACAGCCAAATAGCCCTGCTTTAACGAGATTTCAAAGGCAACGGATTTAACTTGTCCAAAAATACCATTTGGCTGGATTTAAGTTAAATCTGGCTTAAATCTTGCTCAAATTCTGCAGCCAAATAGCTCCACTTTAACGGAATTAACTTGCCCAAAAATACTATTTGGCTGGATTTAAGTTAAATCCGGCTTAAATCTAGCTCAAATTATGCAGCCAAATAGCGTTAATGGAATTGCAAAGGCAGCGGATATAACTTGCCCAAAATGCCGTTTGGCATTTAAGTTAAATCGGCTTAAATCGCTCAAATCCTGCAACCAAACAACCCCTTAACTTGCGAAAGAGGCTTTAACAGATTACAAATTAACAATTTACAAAGGCAGATTTAACTCATCCAAAATATCATTTGGATGGATTTAAGGTTAAATCCGGCTTAAATCCTGCTCAAATCCCACAAGAAAAACCAGAAACGCATAAGTAGTGATTCAGTGAAGTAGAATGAGAGGAAACGAGTTACCTTAAGAGTTCACACTTCGTTCCTTCTCGACTCCAACTGCAGCAATGGAGTAGAAAGATGAGGGTTTCAACGCACTGTAGAAGGATTCTGATTTAGACAAGGAAGGTGGGATACTATGGGATACTAGAGAGAAAAAATGATGGTTACCTTGACTTGAGGCTTCATGAGTGGATATTCGAGGTAGGAGGAAAAAGCCGAATATTTTGATCTAAAATAACGCTATGATTATAAACAACGCTCATTATGAGCATATGAGCATCAATAATTTATTTATTATCATCCATCTTAATTTAAATATATAATCTATTATATATTTTTTAACTTTATTAAATAAAATAAAAGAAAAATAAATCTATTTATAATATAAACATATTTAAAAGAATCTAAATATATTGTATTCTTTTTTTCAGATAATTAAATAAATCTCTTAAAATAATTTGTTTAGAAATATATGATAAATGATAAGTAGTAAATTTATAGTTTAAATTTGAACCACTAAATCTTTCATCTTTTTAGGTAATTTGTAGAAAATAATTATAGAGAAAAATGCTCATTAAGATTTTAAATTATTCTAATAAATTGAATAAATTTCTATAATTACAGCATTCTATTAGATTTAGTCAAAAAAAATAATGAAATAAATTTATGATAATCAATATAAATTTAAAAGAACCCACAAATTAACCTAGCGTGTGACTTTTTTCTAATGATTATTGTAATTACTTAATTAGTATTATAATACTTTGAATATCATAATAAATTTATCAAATTTTTAAATAAAAAAGAAAACGTTGATGAATTTAGCTATTGCCATTAAATTTCGTTTATTTTTTACCAATTAAGTAATTGTAATAGTAGTAAGTCATCAAAACTATTATTAGAAAAAGTAACAAATTAGGTTCATTGATTATCATAAATTTATTATTAGAAAAAAAGTCATCAAAACTATTATTAGAAAAAGTAACAAATTGTGGGTTTGTTTTATTTTTCATTGATTATCATAAATTTATTTCATTATATTTTTTGTTTGTTTATTTAATTTTCTTATGACGATAAATCAAGTCTCATGACTATATCTAATGGAATGTTATACTTTTTAAAAACTTATTCAATTTATCAAAATAATTTATAATACATCTCTATAATTATTTTTTATAATTTATCTCAAAAGATGAAAAGTCTAGTGCCCGTTTTGTAAATAAGTTACTTATATTTTTAAAATTCTAAATTTAAAATATAAATTTACTATTTACTATTCATGATATATTCCTAAAAAAATTATCTAAAGGGGTTATTTAGTTGCCAAAGAAGAAATAAAATATATTTGATTCCTTTTATGATATTTAGTTGATTATAATATAAATATATTTTGCCTTTTCTTTTAGATAAAATCCAAAGAATATAAATTAGATTAGCTTAGATTTGAATGATAACAATTAGTGGTGATGGCTGGCTACGAAAGGAGGTGGCTGAAACTAATAGTAAACAGTGATAGATGGTTGTAGTGAGTGATAGTTGATAATAATAATAATTGGCAGGCGACGACAAGCGCGGCTGTGATTGTTGGCAAGAAACCATGATAATATCTTATTATATAGTGTATTTAGAAATCAATTCTAAATTCATTGATTCAAATTAAATTTTATATTACATTCTAAATTCTTCAAAATCAAATATCAAATTCTGAACTCATACATTCTAATATAATACATTCATTTTCAGACAATAAAAAAAATCCCCAAAATAATTCTTAATTTTCTTTTGAACCTCAAGTAGGACTGCATCTGTTTTTTATCTTATTTTATTTTAAATTTATTTTTCAGAACGATCTAAGCTAGTCACATGGGAGAATTTTTATTTTATTTTATAATAAACCATATAATTCAAACATTTCTGACACACAGAAATCTTCATATTATAATAAATCTTCCTATTATATATATATAACACACACACATATATATATATATATATATATATATATATATATATATATATATATATATATATATATATATATATATATATATATATATATATTCTTTGTTGGCATTAAATAATCTTCAAAATAACATTGCAGGAAAAATGAGCCGTAGAGAAATCCTGCTTGACAAAAGAAACTTGTTTTGACAATCGAAAATCAAAAACTATCTCGGTGCTTTTTTGAATTAATTTACAAATTTTACACACTATTTTTAAGTTATCCTTGAGTATGAATGAATGATAGAATTCATCTTTCTTCTTGACAGAAGTGATCCAAATATTACTCCTATTCATAAAAAAAAAAAACCGATGAATACTACCATTCTTTCATCCACATGGATGGCTTGAGAATCATTTGTAAAATTTGTGATTAATTCAAAATAGCATTGACACATATTTGATTTTCAATGATAAAAAAGATATTGTGGTACAAATATATTTGAAGCAATTTTTTATTAGTTTCATAAGAATCAATTGCTTTGCATTTGCAATGAGTTTCATATTTATATTTTTCATGACAAATACTTATAAAGTAAATGAATCAGAACAAAGTCATATTCCTCATATCTAAATAAAGTTTATTAAAATATAAATAATTTGCTTTGGTTGTATTATAAAGCTTTGTTTGCAAGTCAAAACAACATTTATAAAGTATTACCTACCTTTATGTAAGGGCTAAAACAACATATTCTGTAGCTACTTGATTTCATAAAAAGGGTCAGCTTATTATATGCTAGCCAACATTTTTATTTTAACTCATTCTTGGATCCTCATTTGAGAATTTTCATCAAATACTGTGTTAATTATCTCGTACTCAATCATAAGCTTGATGACACTTTTAAAAGGTATCGTATTATTTAAAAATACTTAAAATAGTTTAAAATATTTTTAATAATAATATTATTATTATTAATTAATTATATTTTATTTTAAATCAAAATATAAATAAAATAAAATAAAAAACAAAAAAATATTGATCCCGAAGAATCCTTTAGTATATCAACCACATCATATGAAGAAGTGTAATTCATTTTAAAATTTAATTTAATTTTATTTTGAATTGATATTTTATTAAGATAATAGAACTTAAGATTGCGCACCTTCTTCTCTTTCTCCTTCCTCCCTTCCCTCATCTCCCGTCGCTCACTATCCCAAACTCGCACCTCCTCCACCCTTCCTCTGCTCGCCTTTTCTCTCTCTTAAGATCTACGTCTACGATCTACCGCCGGAGTTCAATAGAGTATGGCTCTCGAACTCTCGCTGTACGTCCCACCTCTTCGCCGCCGAGGTGGCTTTCCACGAAGCTCTCCTCCACTCTTCTGTTCGTACCTTTAATCCCTTTGAAGCCGACTACTTCTTCGTCCCAGTCTATGCCTCTTGCAGCTTTTCAACCATCAATGGCTTCCCCTCCCTCCACCATGCTCGCCCTCTCCTTTCCTCCGCTGTCGACCTCATCTCCAGGAGCTCCCCTTTCTGGAACCGCTCTAACTGCATCGATCACATCTTCGTTGCCTCCCAAGACTACGGTGCTTGCTTCCACGCCATGGTAATCCCCATTTCCCCAATAAAAAAAATATTTTTTTGGTTCTTCTATTTCTTACCAATACGGGATCTTTTCTTGTTTGTTTCTGGAATCTTACCTCTCTCGATCTGTAAGTGCGTTACGAATTCGATTTACTCCCTGCATCAAGTTAAAGTTTTCAGTTTTCCGGGAAGTATATTATACCCCTATCTAGCTCTGCTGCAGTCAAAATATACTAACGAATTTGCAATGTTCTTTCCCGTGAAACAGGAGGACGTAGCCATCGCGGATGGGGATACCAAACTTTCTAAAAAATTCCATTTTGCTTCAGACCGTCGGCATGAACTCGCCGCACCCGTGCCAGGATGTGGAGCATGTGCTCACTCCACCTTACATATCGCCGGAAACCAACCGTAGCCGTCGCCTGAGACCGCAAAGCGGGACATCTTCGCCTTCTTCCGTGGCAAGATGGAGGTTGGTCCACCCAAAGAACATCAGAGGCCGTTTGTATAGCCGGCAAACCGATCTTTCGCATAGAGTGAATTAATTATTGATGGCTTTTAATACAGAAAAGTGCAAGTTATGTAGAGTTTAATTTTTTTTAAATAAGAACATTTTAGGCAAAATTTTTAAACTATGATTAAAATCTTAATTAGCAGAATAAGCATGTTTTTAAAAAAATTTAAAATAAGCGATCGCCCGTTTTAGCGGGGGCTAATCAATCAGTCACCTCGCCGTTAAAGGCGTGGCCAATCAATTTTTTTTTAAAAGGAGAAAGAGATCGGGGCCGATCTCGCTTCTTTCGTTCGTTCTAGGCGACCTCATGACACCGCTCAGCTTCACCGCTTCGCACCCATTACCCACGCATCCGCCGCCCGGCCCCGATCCCGCCGACGCCGATCCGCCGCCGCGATCCCGCCGCCGCCCGATTCCACCGCCCAGCCGCCGGATCCGTGATTTATTGCCGGAAAAAGGTATTTTCTATTTTTTTTTTCAAAATAAATGAGTGATATATATTTGTGATATGTATTTTGTTATTTTTAGGTATATATGTTGTGGATCTAACTTATTTTAATAATTTTAGTATTTCGATTTTTTTGGAGCTATGTTTGCTGCACAATTATATATAAATATATTTTGGAGCTATGTTTGCTGCACATTTTATCCGTGATTTTGAATTGCCAGTGTCTTAAAAACGTGATTTTGAATTGCTGGTCATTTTAGTGTATTCAATATTTACGTGGATGATTATGTGGGAGTTCAAACGAGTTATTTTATAATTCAGCATATGTTATGAACTTATGTATTGCTTTGGTTTGAATGATACTGTGCATTTTATCAAATTGAATTCATTAATTGACCGATAAATTTTCAGGTAATATGGCGACGGAGGATGGAGGAGTAGTTAGGCGTCGACGTAGACGCCGCACAGATGAGCCCCCTGTCGATTATGGTCCCACACCACCCGAGGTGCATCCGAGCATTGCTTTTGTGGCGGTCAAACACGTCACGATTTGGTATGTTGTTTATGCTTGACATAGCAAAGTATGCTTCTTACATTTTATATTAATTTTTGATGGTTCTAACACTTTGTCTTATGCAGAGTTTGATTCTCGAGGCTGCTTCACATTTACTTATGATCAGTGAATGGCCAGTTAATTGCCCTCGGTTCATGGATGGATTACGAGAGGTTGGATTACACTATGTTTCACAGTTGCAGTACCTCAGACTAGATCACCACTTACTCACTGCTTTGGTGGAGCGGTGGTCACCACAGACGAACACATTTCATCTAGTGGTCGGTGAGATGTGATCCTGCTGCGAGATGTTGCCATGATCCGGTGTTGGATTGATGGACCTCTGTTATAGGTTCCACATTTGTTGGAGTGGGTAGGCGATGGCGAACATGGCGGATTCTTTGCGGCAGGCGATTGGGAGACATCCGAGCGATGTCTATACCGATCCCATTCGACATCGACATCTACGTTTCGTTTGGGGCAAGCACACGCCAGGACCTGCATGCCATTACGGTGGCTGCGTTGGACATTCTTAAGGGATGCGTTGGACATTCTTCAGGGACATTCTTCAGGGATTGATGGACCTGCATGACCCGGCTGTGAGTCAGTATATGAGGTGGTATCGATCCTGGGCCTCCTTATACATGCTCAGGGCTCCTACCATACCGCCGACCACCTACTATCCTCGTGCTCTCGAGAGAGGCGATGGTAAGTGTTAAAAAATTTTTTTTGCTATTCATAAATTTATATACTTAATATAAAACACTTTTTTTTTTCTCCGCAGAGGGAACATATCTTGGATACACAGGATATATTCTCGGCTTATTTTGGGAGAGATATGGACACTGATTTCTAGCATTCGATCAATACTTACGAGGAATGCGGAAACTTAATAATGACATGCTCGGATAGCGGTATAGAGATGCAGATGAAGCTAGTAGCTCTACGCAGTCACGATCTTCTACCATGCTACGATTCGATGTAGGTCCATCGTCCATGCCAGACGTCGGTCCATACACTTACCCATATAGCACACCATTTCATACTCAGAAGGCATGTTGATCCATTTCGGTCTCAGCGGTGCTCTTCCATGTATCCTCACCCATTATACATGCCACGGATGCATCCAGTGTACCCAGTACCCTTCAGACCATCGCG
The DNA here is from genome assembly GCA_021442155.1 of Cymbidium sinense. Lineage (NCBI taxonomy): Eukaryota > Viridiplantae > Streptophyta > Magnoliopsida > Asparagales > Orchidaceae > Cymbidium > Cymbidium sinense. The sequence goes on along the minus strand of CM038227.1, from coordinate 109,595,818 downwards.
GAGATACCGGATGTTACACCTCGATGACACTAAGCGGAACATGGTCTGAAGATGATGCGGCAGACATCACTTCGGCAGCGTGACCGCACATTATACACCAGAAGTGGCACTTCCACCATACCGTCATTAGATGTACTTTAGCATACTGTAGTTGTAGATTATATGTTACCTTGATGTACATTGTTTGCATTTTATATTTTTTAAGTACTTTAGCCACATTTTTGTATTTAATAAATTTATGGGATCAATAGTATCTTATAGGTGATCATAACCAACATATTATTTTAAAAATATTTGTAATATTTTTTATATTTTATATTTTTTTAAAAAATAATCTAAATATTTAAATATCATTAAGATAACAAACAAGCACATCAAAATTCTCCAATATGCAAACTACTAAGCATTCAAAATTCAATAATTCACTCTATAAAAAATGCAAAAAAAAAATATAAAATTAAAAAATAAGCATCCATCACATTTATGTAAAAAATAAGCATTCATCACATTAAAATTAATATAGTCATTATCTTTATATAAAATATACATAATACAAAATTATGTAAAACTTCGGCGAGAGAATCATAAATTATCCTGTAAGTTGAGTTTTCTTTTATTTTACAAATAGAGCTTATATATAAGGTTCCTTTTGTGCATGCCATATATATATATTGAAATTTAAATCATAAATGTAACTCAACTCAGATACATCAAAATTTCTTATGTAAGATGTCACAATCTCAATTAGAACATGAAAGTCGTGACCAATTTAATTCGAGCGATACCAAGTTCATGAATTCGATAACAAACGGCGATCGATCAAAATACTGCAGCTTGTCGAAAGAAGTGAGAGGGAGATCGGGTCCTGATCTCTCGGTTCGGCTCCTTTTTTTTAAAAAAAATTTGATTTATTGCTAAGCGGGCTTCTATTAAAGCTATTCTTAACTATTAAATTTTTTAAAACGTAATATTAATTAAGGTTTTAATCATGCTTAGTTTAAAAATTTTGCCAACTTTTTATTACTTATGATTTTGCTCAATAAAATATTTTATTTTTACAATGTTTATACTATGTTATATATAAAATCTATTTACTTCTAATTAATATTAAGTTTTGAACTAATAGAAGAAAATTAATATATTTTTAATAATGTGTTTTTTCTATTATTATTTTTTATAACTCTTTTTTGTTATCATTTATTTTTTATGTCCATATTTTTATTATGTATTTATTTTTATCATTGTTGTTATAATAATAATAATAATAATAATAATTTTTATTAAATTTATTAATTTTGTAATTTTATTATTATCTAATCATCATCATCATCATTATTATTATTATTTAAGTTTTTAATCATTAACATTCTTATGTTCTTATTATTGTTGTTGTAACTAATAATTTTTTCATTATTTTTAATTTGTTACTATTATTTTATTTTTTTCACTTTTTTTTATTATTACTACTATCATTAATTTTATTAGTACTAATGGTAATTATAGCTTCTACTATTGTTATCACCTATATTTTATGTCTGAAATGACTTGTTTTATTGTGATTGTCATGAATCATTAATAATTTAATATTCATATTATTTATATAAGTAATTGTTATATTATCTCCTCCAATCATTTAATTAACAAAATTTCAACTAAGCAAGTAAGACGACTAATTTTTAGTTCGCTTAATAATCGATTTCAAATAATATAATTATAATGAGCCAATAAACATTAAGCCTCAAGTTATTCAATGACGGTGAACTGATTTAGCAAATGAATTTGCGCCTAAGTATGTCGATGATCATTGCCGACCATTTCATATCACTGCGCAATCAAATCTTAACTAATTATAACGCAGAATCCTTTATGCTCTAAAAATTAATTCTATGAGGAATAGTATCTCTCTGATATGTTGGTTTTCAATTGATAAAAGTTTCATTGCAATGCCCTTTGAGGATGATGAATTCACAGAATGTGTTCTGTTAAAGGATTTAAAATAAACTATAGTGGTTTAAGTAAAATTGATAATTAGTATTGATATTAGACCTAGCCATGTCAACAAAATGCTTGAGTTATCAATTGGACCTTCATCATGGTATGTCACTTTTAATTTCATTGAGTTTTCTGGTCCAAAACTCATGAACTTTCAAGTTTACAGGTATGTCATATGTTCATCAACAAAAATTATAATTTTTTTTAAATTATTTGTAAAATTTTCATTGATCTTAAATTAATGTTATTTTACAATCTAACATGACATTCATGTGTAGAACCGACACCATGGTAGTTTAATTGAGGTTGCTCATTCAAAAGATGATGAGTAAGTTATGTTGTATAGGGATGAGTACGAGATAATGAATAGTAAAACAAGTGCTAGTTTTAGTGACGAGAATAATGTGGATATGATAGATAAACCAATAGGTATAGAGCTAATTGAAATAATGGACCTTGACTGGCTTAGGAGGCATTCAATGATAATATAGAGAACATAGATGTTATGATTAGTACCAATGAATATATATATTACCCGAGGATATTCACCGATTCAGAGGTAGAACCGATGGTTCTCCTCAGTTTACATCGATTAAATGTGAATCTAGTTTGTTTGGGTGATCAGATCAGCCTTATGATCAGTTCACGGTTGAATCGATCTGATTCGCTGGTTTGATTTTTACAGCATTGGGTGTAGACGTCGAGAGAATAGTCACATGATATATACAGTGGTATTGATCATGGGTGACAATATACTTGTTTTAGGCTCCTAGAGATCAACGAGATATATATTACCCGAGAATATTCACTGAACAATTCATGGTATATTCAAAAAAAATTTTATTTATAAATACTTGTATAACTTATTATTCATACTTTATTAATTTTAATTAAATTTATTTTTATAACGTGAGTAGATTTTGGAGGCAAAGGACACGTTATAGCCATACTGTGGGGATCGGGATAATAGTTTGAAATAGTGAGCTATTAATAGGTTTGAGGAGCTATGCACTTGGATAAGGTGTTTAATGTACTTCTCCAATACATCTAAAGTAGATGACACACTTGATGGTTTTGAAGTTGCAACGTAGAATCATGTAGATCATAGATGTGATGTTTTAATTTGGAGTTGTAAGGATACCACGCAGATATTAAGAGGTATTTATTAAAGTGATCGGATGCGATATTAAGGTATGTTGTACCATCTCAAAAAATAAAAACATCACCCTACAATGGTCTTAACCACATAATAAGGACTCTTAAAGAGTCTATGTATATAACGAGCTCTTTCCCCACTTTATGGAGAAGTAAAGAAAAATTTATTTTATATCGATTTCTTTAGTTCCCTATGAAAGCAAGCTTCCATAATTAATTATATCTTAAGAAATCAGCATTTCCTAAGAATATTCTCGATTAAAGTAGTTAATAAGTATCTCAAAAGATTTCAAAGCTAGTATCAAAAGATTGGGTACTTTTAGAAATCAAGTGGGAAAGTTCAAATATAAAGACTTATTTACGAATTCCAAAGAAGAATAGGTAGAAAGCACCCATAATACTAGAAATTTTAGTGAATACTTTAATCTTCCCTATAATGAGGCTTTACTTTTTGGAAAGAGATAATTTACTTTTTTCTAAGTTGGAATCTCATTAGAATACTAGGGCTTATAGTTCAATAACACAAAATTGTTGAAACACATAAGAGGTGAGGACTTATACTCGTAACCCTAGAAAAATAAGTAGTCTAAGAACCTAAATCTAAAATGCTTTAGCACATGCTAGAAGCACGACCTAAGTCTAATCGGAAAAAAAGGGACATAATGGTTTACCTCCACAAGGGAGAATAGACACATCTAAACTCTTTTGGACTTACAACCGTTTAGAATGACCGCCAACTAATACCTTATATGCTTTAAAACAATGTAGGCTGACCTTATGTTGATACAAGATAGTTATGATATTATTTAAATAAGAAGAAAGCTAAAATTCTTAACCCACTCCATAAGAGACTAAATAATGTTTGATATGTAAGCATGACTTAAACTAATGTTAAAAATTTATAAATTTAGGATTATTTTGACACATTTACTTTAGACCAAGATTTAGGTCAATTATGTCTATATGTATGATGAAATTAAGTAATGGGCTAAATCAATTGGAGATGTTCTCCATTATAAGGGATTGCTCTCAAAGGGCAAGCATATCCCCTATCATGCAAGAATGGAGACCCTCCCTATTCAAGAGTGACACATTATGATATGCATATTGTTAGAGCATATAATCATTCAGCTAAGGGATTATAAAATCTTTTATTATCTTGATTAAAAATCTAAGCTTTAAAATGAGATTATGAGTTGTATTAAAATTCAGTTATGAGTTATTTAGTGAGGATAGAAAATTTAATTTTATTCTAAAAAGTTTATCACATCTAGGTCACACATCAAATCATCACACTTTAAGAAATATATGAATGTAAGTTACCTTTCCGAAATATACTTGCATATAGGATGAATGGGTCTTACCATTGTTGAGGTTACCTTTTAAAATATTTGGTATCATGTTTTGAGAAGTATTTATTCTTAAAAGAAGTTCCAGTTATAGTTATCAAAAGGTTTCTAAAATTCAACTTTGAAGAAACATTTATTAGAGTTGGACTTAACGATGTGGTGCAGCAGTTCACTTATTAATGGGAGTTTTTCATAGAATATTGACATAAGAGATTTTTTATTTTTTCTTGATGAATTTTAATTTTAAAATATGCTGGTCATTATTACTACCAGTATCATGGCTTGAGTTACACCAATTCTCTTTAATGTGATTGAAGAAATCATTAAGAGACCAATAGTTATTAAAATAGAGTGGAAGACTAAAATGCGGAAAATGTAAGTTAGAAGTTCCTCATTTTAAATAGATGAATGGGATCAACAATGATAAAATTAATCTTAAATAGAAGAATAGGAAAAATTTAAGTTATAAAATGCAATAATTATTATGAATCTACAACCCTAAATGATAACCATAATTTACAGTAACTTATAATTGATTTAAAATATATAACTAACAGCAAGTACATTTCTTCAAATCAACACGATTATAATATATCATCATGCCCATTAAGTTTAATTGAAATCATTAATTTACTAATACATAAGGTGAATTTATATCAAGATATATTACCAATACAAAACTAACATGAAAAAAAAATAAAAATAAAAATGAAGTGCACCTAAAATCCTATAAGAAGTATTCAATGAGCAATGCGAGAGGGCCATAAGTTCAATCACTCTGTTGCTATAGATTAAAGAATTCAAGAATGAGGAAAAATTCCATATTATATACTCATACCCATTCTTGAGAATCGAAAGGCTTTAGATTCATGAAAAATATAATGGTACTATCTTCATTACATCACATGAAGTTCATATGCAATGATATAGAGTATTGCATCAAGGGAGACATAAAATCATTATCTGTACATGAGGTAGGATTTATAAAGATGCGTCTATTATCTCCCTAACATGCTAGTTTTTTTTATTCTAGAGATGTTAAAAATAATATCAAATAAAAGAAATTAAGAAAAAAAAATAAGAAAAAGAAGAAGAAAAGAGGAAGGAAAAAAAAGAGTTTACTACTAATTGGATATGGCTTGGAATTAGTAAGATCTAAGGTCAACCAAACACCTCTATATAAGCCCACATTAGACCTCTAGTTTGAGAATCAAATACAAAAGACACATAAATTAAATTGATTAAAGTTAGATTACTTATTGTTAGCCTTAACATGATGTTGATCAATATATAAGTTTACTTTTTTTAGAGCTAGACACCACTGTTGAAAATGTTAGGTTTAATTGTTTATCAATTTTTTTTTTTGATGAAACTATTATTTATTTACTTTTATTTATGATGCCTATTGACACCAAACCATCATCAAATCACTATTTAGCAACTTCTGAATTTATTTATAGTAATAATATCATAAACTTAATAAAATAATAACTATTTGAGATAACATCTTTAATCTAAAAAAAATTTCAATATTGTCAATATTTTTATATATTTATGAATTTTGTATTTACTTTTTTTGTAAAAGATTTTATTAGCCTATATAATTTTTTTTGAAATAAATTAAACGAAGTAATATTAAACATGCAAAATTTGTAGATAAAATTATATCTATAAAAGAAAAAATTTGAACGGATTATGAAATAATTTATATCAATTATAAAAGAAATACCTCAAAGTTCAAGATTCTTCATGCAAGGGCTTATGCATTTAAAATTAAAAAAAAAATTATTCAATATTTATTTTTTTGAATTAGACATGCTTAAAAGTTCTATATTTAATGTTGATGTTATATTAATATTTCAAAAAAAAAAATGTTAGATCAAAATTTGAAGACTAATTATATATAGATAGAGAGTAATCAAATATTGGGTGGACATTATTTCGACATCTTAGGAAGTGGGGAATATACTATCAAATAAAGCATCTACTAATAATAATGGAGAGCACAAGTTCTTAGCAAGGTGAAAGGATAAAAATGATGATACATAGTTTACAATAACTAATTCAAAAGATGTCCAATAATCTTGTGTCATACTACTAGATTTTAACTCTTTAGAGAAGAGTGCTTTAAAGGCCAAGGAAAATGAGGTAGCACAAAAAGTTTATAGAAAAACTATAAGGTGTTAAAGTAAGAAGAGATGTGGATTCATCACCAAAAGCATATTAAGGACCTTAAATTAGCTTTTTTTTACTTAAAATTTAAGCTTTTAATATATTATAATTTTATTATTATAAGATTATATATTTGTTTTACTTAATGAACTTATGTGAAGAAAATTAAAGAAATAAATTTAAAGGAGCTTAAATTTAAGGCTGTCCAAGAGAAACTTGAATTATGTAGATTAACCTTAGAGTCTAAAGGTTTTCATTTAAGCAGATCTAAAATGACATTGGGTGAACAAGTCATTAAAAGAGTGAGTGATTAAGATATCTAGGCTCTATTGTCCAAAATGATGGTGAAATAGATGGAGATGTTATTAGCATAATTCAAGTTGGATGGTTGAAGTGGAGGAATGCATCTGGCCTGTTGGGTGATCGAAAAGTTCCACTTAAACTTAAGAGAAAATTTTATAAGATGGTGGTAAGGCCTGCAATGATTTATGGTGTAAAATGTTGGCCATCAAAAGAGAAGTATAAGACTAAGTTAAGTGTTGCAGAGATGAGGATGCTTAGGTGGATGAGTTGCTTTACTCTTAGAGATAAAATGCGAAATGAGTATGTTCGGGAAAAAGTTGGAGTAGCTCCAGTGTTGGATAAGATTAAAGAGAGTCGCTTTAGATGGTTTGGCCACATAAAGCATCAACTGTCCGATGACCCAGTTAGGAGAGTAGATGCATTAGATTTGCCTTATGTTAAGAAAGGCAGAGGAAGACCTAAAAATAATTGGTTAAGATGTATAAAAATTAACTTTAGTATACTTGAATTAAATGTGAATTTAACACATAATATGACATAATGGAGAAGAAAGATTCATGTAGCTGACCCCACATAATGGGATAAAGGCTTGTTATTGTTGTTGTTGAATTTTGTTGCTTAGAGAGTATTGCAATGCTAAATGTAATATTTTACTTCATCATTATCATAGGTTCTGTAAATATTCTTTTTTAAACATGTAAAGCATTGCTCCATCATTAGAAATAGCTTTATCAAGAGTTTATCACCTCAAAATTTTTTAGGCAATCATCAAGTCCACAGAGGAAGGTAGATATTATCTTCTTATATAATGAAATATGTTAATTTAACATCACATTGGATTTGGTACACAAAATAAATTTCTTTTCATCATCTTTATAGCTGTTATAATAAGTTTCAATTAGTTTTCCTTCTTACTTTAGTCACTTTACTTTTGTAAGATCAAACATTTGTGAGTAAAGTTCCATTGAAGTATATTGTCATGATAGTATCCTACATTGCTTCCATAGTTGGAAATTTGATGTACTCACTAATCAACTTTGGTTCTAGAGAGTTGATTAGTCATCTCTTCAACACAAAATTCTCGATTATCTTTCTATTGAAGTTAAGATCAATTATTGAGATTAGCAAACTTATTAATACCAACTTATCTTTAACTGTAAACATCTCCATAATACAAACCAAAAAGTATAGTTGGTTTCATGCAACTTAATGTCAATTACTATAAAATATGCTTAATAATTTGTAATTTTCTTGATATGATGACCTTTGTCGTGGTTGGAATCTCTCCATATAAGATTTTTGTCAAGGGAAAAGCTTTGCCATTTATTTGTGAACTATCGAGTAGAGGCTAAGTTCCCTCAACAATGCATTTGCATGTGTAGGTGTTAATGTTGGTAAATGCATGGTGTTTTTGTGTCAATGTGTGCAGGCACATGAGTATGCATATCAATGTGTTAGAATGATTATGTAGCATTGGATAGTTTCATGAGTGGAAAGTTCTATGGACAAATATATGGCAAGGGAGGGGTTAGATTTGTAGGCTAATTTATTTGTAGAATAGATTGACATGATATGTATGGTAGAAATGGTGGGCAATAATCCACTTGTGGAAGAGCACATGATTGTTTCAAGAAATAAAGAGTGAGTAGAGTATCATTCTCTTATGGATTGCATGAAAATTATTAAAATTGGGTTAACTAATATTTGAACATTAAAATTGGGGTGCTTATGCTAAATCAAAACTTACACTTAAATTTATCAAAAAGCTATCTAAATAATTAAGGCAAAAAATTATGAGGAGATGCAATATAGATATAGCCTAATGGTTGGGGTTTACTTATGCTGATTTATATCATTATGATTTTTAATTAAGAAGTTAACTTTATTAAAGTATGATCATGTTCGCCACCTTTTCTCAAAAGCGGGATACTTATTTTCTTTGCATAACCTATCTATCGCTTAATTTATTGTAATAAAATTCATCAATGCCCTTTAGATCTTATTATGGACTATACAACTTCATCACAATTTTCTAACCTACAACCCATTATAGTGGTATTTGGTTCATGATGAGTCCAATCTTCACCACTTAATTTTATATAGACCTCTTAAAATATGGATGGATGGAAAAAAACAATTAATAATCATGAAGGCATAGAACAAAATACATGGCAATAGAAGAAAAATAAAACAAAACTTTTATTAAAAACCAAAATCAACAATAAAATAACTACTACATCCCAACTCTTAGGAGGAGAGTTTAGTTCAAGGAGAAATAAAAGAAAGCCATACAAAACTCAAACATGAACATTATTATAATAAAAGAAAATGAAAATTAGAGGAAAAAAGAAGAAGAAGAAGAAGCATCTTCTTTTCCTTGTCTCCTTGGTCCCTTTATCTCTTCAAATAGCTTTCTCTAAGAAACTTGAATGTATCCACCAATTTCCTTCCTTAGAACCTTCCAAATTTTTTGAGAAAAGAGATAAAAAATAGCTAAAGAAGTTTCCAAATTTTCCTACAAGATGCACTCAAATACGACTATATGAGATCTCCCCCACTTGAAAAGTATGAAAATAAAATTATGTAAATTTAGGGAAAATTTGAACATGCATTAAGTCATCACTTATGCAAGGTACCAGGCTCTCTCTTTTGCACATGTTTGGAATTTGGGTTTGGTACTTAAGTGTTAGAATTTGGGTGCCTATGTGCCAAAATTTGATCATCTAATTTGAGCATGGGAGCACCACTCATTCTATCTTGATCACCAATTTGGTTGAAGTCTAGCGCCTAGGTGTCGACTTCTTATTCTTATAGCTCCAGGTGGGTGTTTGGGGGCTATGGTGCCTAGGCACTTAAGTGTTGGGTTGGACAAGAAGCACAAAATTAGCTCCGTATTCCACCATTCACTCCTAAATCTTCTTTGGATGTCTTTCTATGTGATTTTGTAAATTTACTCTTAAAATTTGCTCCAATTAATAGATCTACAAAATTTATAATTCCATCGCCATAAAATTTTTATTTTTTTGCAAAAAAAAAAGTGTTATATAAATAATCTATTGTAAGAAAAAAAATGTATAACTTTCATGCTATCGAATTCCCCTACACTTAGACCTTTGCTTATCATCAAACAAAACCTAAATGTATGACTCATGAAATATGTAAAAATTTTCTTGTGCATTATAATGGAATTTCAAAGATTAAATAATGTAGAAAAAATTATTGCTTACCTGTTTAAAATGTGTTGACATTCAACCATAATCAACTAATGCAAGTCATTAAAATTCACATATTCTTAAAATAATCTACTAATTTATACACTAACACATTAATTTGTTCTTAGTCATACAACTTTAATTCACATTTATTTAGGCATATACAATTTCTATAAAAGAAAGTTTATCACAATGTAAGAAGTTTTTTTAACAAGATCAACCTAGACTCATGCCAATGCCTTAAAAATGTTATTGTTTGGTATATACATTTAAAAAAAAATTGTAATTAACTAGATAGATAATGATGAGATTCTAAGTCATCAGGCATCATGTTATATTTCTACTTTATGGATGTAAATTCATGCTCCATTTTTTCACTTTATTCACCATATAAAGTAGGGAAAAATCTCTAGTATATTTGAATACTCATCATGCCTTAGGAGTCCTTATTAGATGAATAGGTCCATTATAGGATAGAGATTTCTATCTTTTGAGATAGTGCACTATTCTTTGATATTGTACTTGATCTCTTCAATAAGTACACCCTCAGATCTACGTAGTATCCCTCACATACACAAATAAAAAACAAACACCATAATTGGTTAAAAATATCTTTGCTTGTGAATCTGCCATGATGTGTTTAGGGTAGGTGTAAAGAATCTAAGTGATGTCCTATCCTTTAGCAACACAACACCAACACAAACTACACACAACCACATAAAATAAATATATATCTTTTTATTTTGGGCTATTTTGATGTGGTATAAAGCCCCTTGTGGCACTCACTCATTAGTTGCTCTAGGTTGGGCTGACATGCTACCTTGCTAGTATGTCACCCCAGCGGTTACTTGTCTGGAGGATGTAAGTCTACAAGATTTCTTCCTAACTTGACCATTGCAAATTGACTAGCACCTTGTTAGTAGGTAGCTTCGCAAGAACAAAGCTACCTCATGTTGACTTTATTTAAGAGGATGTAAGCTTACATAATTTCTTCTTCAATTATCCATCATGCACTGACTGGGTCGAGTATATTTGAGGCTTAAGATAAGTCTCCAGTAGCTCCTTTCCTCCTGACTACTTTAAGTCTGGTCCAGTCCTTACACGGGACTCCCCAGTTGGTAGTCGCCCTAGGTCGGATAGCATCTATCTCATCGATGACAGACTATCCCGATGATCATTTTCATCTATGAAGATGTAAGTCTACAAGCCTTTCTCTCAGATTGATCGTCACAAATCGACGGGCACCTTAGGTTGGTTGGTTATCGCCATGCCGACGATGACCCACCGGGTCGATACACCACTCTTGGTAGATGTAAGTTTACAAATTTTCTCCAGTAGTTGGCCACATATACCTATAGGCTTTCTTTTATAGGGTTGTGGTGTTTATTTTTCTTGTTTATGTGTGTTTGTGTGAGGGAACACCACATAGATCTCTGAATTACTAGGTGATCGGGTATGACATTAAGAATAGTATACTATCTCGAGAGATAAAAGTCATTACCCTATAATGGACCTAATCACCTAATGAAGACTCCTATGGCAAGATGGGTCTTTGGATATACCAAAGATTTTTTCCCTACTTTATATGGAAAAGTAAAGCAATTTTTATTTAAACCGAGTTCATTACGTTCTCTATGGAGGCAAGCCTCCATAGTTAATTACATCCTAAGGGAAATGAATCCTTTAAGAATACTCGATTAAAGTAGATTGTTGTCTCCAAAGGCTTCAAAGATAAGACTTTCAAAGGATTAGTTGTATTTTGAAAATCAAGTGGGGGAGATCAAAATGGAAGAATTTTTACTGACACTAAGGGAGATGAGTAGGGAGTGCTCATAATACTAGAAAGCATAGTGAACACTCTAATCTATCATATGGTTGAGCTTTATATATTTGAATTTGAGAAGATTTATTTGTTTGAGTTGAATTTTTATTAGCAATCTAGGCTTATAATTCCACAAAATTATAGAAATACCTAAGAGATGAGGATTTATGCTTGTAGCCCACAAAAGGGAAACAATGACCTCATATCCTAAATCTAGGGAGCTTTGGCAAGGACCAAAGCATGGCCTAAATTTAAGGCAAAAAATGGGTATATGGTTTACCTCAACAAGAGAAGATAAACTACCAAACTACTGGGCTTATTACCGCATAGAGTGGCAGCCAGCTAACTCCTACTATGCTTTAAACTCATGTAGGCAAGTCATATATTTTACAAGATGGTTAGGTTGTTATTTACTTAGAATAGAAAGTAAGTCCTTAAACTCACTTCCTAAGAGACTAGATCATGAAGGGCTTGAATAATGACTTAAATCTAATGTAAAGTTTGCTAAGTTTTATTTGATTTTGGATTTTTATTTTGACACGCTATAGGATTTTGTATGCCTAAATGCATGAGAAATTGATTGTGGGCTAAATTAGGAGAGAAAGAGGTGTATTTCCATCAAAAGCTCTTATAGGTTAAGCTTTTATTTACTTGCAGAGATGGAAGCCCTCTCTTAGCAAGAGTGGAAGAATATGATATGCATGATATAATACATTCATTCATCCTAAAGGGTTGCTAAAAAAATTTATTATCTTGATTTAAATTCTAGGCTTTTATATGAGGTTATGAATTATTTTAAAATTTTAGTTATGAGTTGTTGATGGGATAAAAAATTATTTTTATCCTAGGAGCTTAATCGTATTCAGGCCACACAATAATCACTAATCATAAAGAAACTATGAAAAGACATGTTATTTCTTATGCACAAGCTAAAAAAATATCAAATAATTTTATAAAGCTATCGCAAAAGAATAAAAGGCCAAAGTGGTTGGATACCACCGTACAACCCGAAAAGAAATGTGGGTAGTCGAGCTCTACCCGTATACATCCTGATATAATGAAAGAATAATTATAATTATGAAATGATAAGTGCTATGGGGGTCTTCATTCTTCATCCTCCATTCATTCCTTCAATTTTGATTTGCTCCACTTCTTTCTTTCTTTTGGCTTGAGTGGGATGCAGTTTGCTCCAAAGGCATCATTTGGTATATAAGACATGGTCTTTTAACCAATGCTTATCCTTAATCCCCATAACACTTATCCTAATCCCAATGCAAAAATTACATTAAAAGGAAGGAAAGTAAATCTAGCTACACCTATAAAATAAATGTTAGCTAAACACACCATACAACCCAAGTAGTTATAAGAATAATTTGGACTTAGCATCCCACACATGGGTAACCGAATCCACCTATCCTAACTTGGGCTATGCTTAGGGGCTAAGCAACATACATAGCAAAAAATATTTATATTTTTATTACAGCGGCCCCTTTAAGCACAGCCCCCTGCATAAAACATGATTAGGCTAATATCAGCCTATCATTCAGGGTATGCACATACACCCTAACATCCAGTCTAAAACAAGACATCACAAAACTGAACATTCATCAAACCATGTATTGCCTTAACATAAAGCTAGAAATGATGACTTAGCCTAATGTGCATGTGGTAGAGCTTGTGCGGTTTGTCCTGACTAGGCTTTAGAGGTATGATTTGCTAAGTGTGAGGGATTTAATTTATGAAGGGTTGATTTTTATTTAAGTGGTTTAATTGGTTTGGGGATTTTTACTTAATATTTTCTTTTGTTTCATATAGCCAACACTTAGCAACTAAGTGTTATAAAGAGAAAAAAGAGAGAGGGAGTCTCTCTTTTATCCCTATCTTAAGTCATTTCTAAGATAAATTGATTAATGAATTTCTTTTAGTGAATGATTTATTATGTGTTTTACTTAACCCTAAGTTTTGGTTCATTCTAAATAGCCCTATTCAATAAGAAAGGCGTCTTAGGCTTAGTTAGGGTGGATTACTATCACATAACATACACCAATTCATTTCTTCCCATCATGTATACTATGCATATGAATAATGCTATGTTAGCATACTTTGATGATGAATGCATATAAATATATTCTGAAATTTAAATACTTCATTTGTTAATTGAATCATGAATGCATGTCTTTATTATGTAAAAAAGAGGGATTTTTCATCCATTAGCTAAATACACATCCGCATGTATAAAAGTTATAGGTGAGTATGGCACCATTATTTTTTACACTAGGGGCGTAAGGTTCAAGACCTACTTAGGGCTACTTAAAGCCTCACAGCCCCAGGATGTCCAAACTAATATACCACTTTTCTTAGATACATGTAAATGTATGAATAACTATAAGGGTAAGGAAATCCATGCAAAAGTTGTGTTTTATTTGTTTGATTTTTGATTTATTATTTATCACATACATGCATATGTATGAGAGTTTTAAGTGAGTATGACATCATTATTTTCTACACCAAGGGTGTAAGGTACAAGACCTACTTAGGGCTGCTTAAAGCCTCACAACCTTGAGATATCCAGACTAATATACCACTTTTCTCAAATACATATGATTGTACAAAAAGAACCAAATGGATAAGGAATCATGCAAGAAATTATGTTTGACTTAGTTGTATGATTTACACATGTAATATGAAAACCCTTCCTAAGTCTTAACATAGAGATGCATATGAATGGATTTAGGCAAGTGTTGTGTTCTTTTCAAATGAATTATACACTTGCAAATCCTATGTGAACTCATGTTAAGAGAAGGAAAGAGGACTTCATAGCACACATATTATACTATCATCACATGCAAGCTTATAAATATTTATAATTAGCATTACTTGATTTGTAATCCTTGATTTATAGGTTTTGAAAATAGTTTTTTTAATAGTGATAATAGCCACTCATATTCTTAATTTTAGCCAACACATATAATTTGACATAAAAAAAATATTTTATTTAATTAATTTTCAAAAGAGATGAATGCATGATTTCATATGGCAAATAATATTTAGCATTATTGGAAAGAAATTAAGGAATGTAAATACATGACTTCATTCACCTTAATTAATTTCTAAGGACAATCATATCAAATAAGGTTATTTAAAATGAATCAAAATTCTTTAAAGACATGCTTATCTTTAAATTTGATTTTAGTTAAGAAATATGAGAAAGATTTCCTAATCCTAACCCATTTCCCCATGTATGAATTAGTTTGGTTTAATGAAGGATATTTAAGTTGATTTTATGTTTTGATTAGGTTAAGGTATGAATTAAATGAATTAATTATCCCTTACCTATATCACCTTAAGTTAATTAACTAATTAATGATATGCAACCACATGAAAAGTAAATTTTCAATGCTCATAAGAAATGAAAGGGGCCTAATGTAATTAGCTTATGATTAATAGTTAATTAGGCTTAAGGGATCTCACTTAATTACTCTTATAATTTTCTTACACATGTGAGCCAATCATAATTTCATTACCTCTCACCTTGGGTTATTGAACACCTAAGGAGATACCCAAGATCATTTAAAGGTTGCTTAGGTTAGGATGAATTGATTTTTAATTCTAATTGCATTAAGCTTTTAATGGATTGATTAAATGTTTTGGTTATGTTTTAATTTGAATGATGAAATTAACTTAGGGGAAATGATCAAGGGCAAGGCCTCAATCCTAATACCTAAATCATTTAAGCATTCAATTAGGTTTTGATTTCCTTATTTTGAAGATTTAATCACTTAATTAATCAATTAATCATTCCATTAACCCATTAATTAATTTGATTTTTAAAGATGAAGAAGACTTTGGGAATGATTAGAAAAAAATATTCCCAATCACATTCCCTAAGTGATCTTACTATTTAATAGATATAATTATGTTCAAATGATTAATCAAGTTACTGTTCACTCTTTAATTATAATTAATTGGATTAAGAGAGTGATTAGGGCTTACTCAAATGATTTTCCTAATTAAGCAATCAATAAAATCTTAAAAAACTAGGGGAGGTAGAGGTCATCCCCCTAAACATTCACAAAAAATTTGAGGTTAATTGAGTGCTTAATTAAGATGTAATTAAGCTAATTAGATTTTTAATAAAACTATAATTAAGCCAAAGTCACTGTTAAAAATCAACTAATTATATTTTTTTTCTAGATTCACCTATGAAATATCTTCAAAATGAGCCTAAGTTTGCATTTTTTTTTGGCTTTTTTATAATTAGTTATGATTTTAGAAAGTTTTAGGATTAAAAAACCAATTAATTAACCCTAATTAAACTATTAATCCCATCGGGCCATGTGGCTGCTGACGCGACGCGCTGACCCAGCACACTGAAGCGGCATGCTTTCCACGTGGCACGACAGGATTGGTTATTTAAGCTGTCACATCCGCGTGATGACTCAGCGGCGGCGGACACACTTTCTTTGTGGGCCATTTGATCTAAAATCGAATGACCATGATTTAACCCATGGGTAAATGGGGAAATCAATGATCTACCATGATATTTGATCAGAGCCATTCATCTTAATCATGCGAGACACGAGTGGCAAAAGATGAGCACCGTCCATCTTTCTCCATTCGATCCGAGTTCACCCGAGCTCAGATTTGGATCAAACAGATCCCACACCATCTATGGAAGCATACGATCATATCCAATGGCTAGAATCCCTCGACATGGAGATTCCTTTCATAAAAGACCAACACATAGAGGCCCAAAACTATGGTTTTAAGAAATTACCTCACCGGAGCTAATGTCTGACGGTACAACACTGGAGGTAGCTTCCCCTAGTTGAGGTGAGGCCTTGTTGAAGGAATCCGAGCTCAATTTGGTGTGGGAAACTTGGTTGACCAATCCACCACCCCACCCCCTTTGATCAACTCCAATGTCTGGTGCTCGAGTAGCTTTGGAAGTGATGATCATTGGCCTATTGAGTATGAGGATGGTGTATGCACAAGCAATTGGAGTTTGCTTGAATGGGGAAGAAGTTAGGACTGAAATGGAGGTGTCCTATTTAGTTCTACACGCATAGGGGAAGGTTGAGGAAGAGGGAGCTCGGAAGGAGTTGGGAAAGCTCTAGAGAGTTTTGAAATCCTCTCTTGAGCCGAATAAGATTGAATTCTCTTCAAAATCGGTTGAATTGAGGGAGTATATCCCTCAATTGAGCCAGGTGGAAGGATAGGATCACTCCCATGAATTTTGCCGATTCACCGCTGTCAAGTCGTCTGAGGGGTCGCGATCAATCCAAGGTGGCACGCCATGAGTGGCCGAAGCCATGTCAGGGTCTCAAGGCTTGATATATGTAACTGGGAGGGGATTTGGTTCTCCTTGCACCCGTCGGGCTCAACCATGGATGGGGGAGAGTGAACTCAGCTTGGTGAATTCCCTCTGGTCTAAGGTATGTTCTAGGGTACTTAGAGTGGGCTAATGACTATAGGAATACCTCATTTGGTAAAAGTAGGGTTGCCATGGGGAGTGCAAAGTGGATTTTGTTACTTAGAGTACGAATCCAAGGTGGAGGCTTTGTCCATTGGGTAGTCAACTTGAGGTGAGCTTGTTTGGCTTTTGGGCTAACTTGGGAGTAGACTATGGTTTGGGTTGTGCTTGGCCAATAGGGTTCCATGACTTAGTTTTGGGTGATATAAGATTATTTGGTCAAATGGGTTCGTGTAGGTTCATGTATGGGTTGGGTTGATCAATTGAAACATATTGGGTCAAACCAAGGCTTGGGTTAGGTCTAAATCATGATTTAGAATATTTTGGTGTGACTAATTTGATGTGGTTTGGCTTATATTTGGTTTTGACTCATTTGGCTTCAAATGGGTGGTCAAGTGGACCAATTTGACACAATCGACCAAATTGGGTTGAGTTAGGTGTTGAGTCAAGTTTAATTGGTTGATAAAAATGATTATAGGCTTTGGTTTGGTTTAATTTGGAATTAATTTGAATTTTGATCAATTTGATCTTTTAGGCAATTTGAGTTGGGTCAAGTTGACCAATTGGTCAACTTGGGCTTCATCATGGCTTTGGTCAATTTCAATAAGTGATTTGGGATGAACTTGAGCTATTAGTTGCAATCAATTTGGGTTAAATCATGATTTGACCCATTTTAGGTTTTTAGGCCAATTTGGATCAACTTAGGCCAAGTGGCCAATTAGCTTGGTTTGGCTCAATTGATGACTTGGTTTGAAGGTGGTTGATCACCCTATGATGATTGTTGATCATGATTGAGGTTTAGATGGGCTTAGTTGAATCCAATTTGGGTTGGAGTAGAACTTGGCTAAAAAGGTCCTTTAGGTCACTTTGGGCCAAGTGAGCCTAAATGGGTCAATTGGCTTGATCAAGGCTTCATTCAAGTTTAATTGAACTCACATATGGGCTTAGGAATGAAATATAAAACCAATTTCAATTAGTTTGGAGTCAAGTAAGTTTTGGTTCATATGATAATTTGAAGTCATAAGGGTCAGTTTGGGTTAAGATGGTTTTGATTTGATAATGGTGGTTTATGTTTGTATTTGGATCAGTGATTGAAGGAATGATTGAATCATGAAGAAATTCATGAGTTTTGAGTTGAATTGGGTTTCTTTTAGCCAAGTTCAAAAAATTAGCAAAAAGGGCTTAAATTGGAAATTCAATTTGATTTTAGTTTGGTCATTTGAATTATATTTAATTTATATT
Source organism: Cymbidium sinense (assembly GCA_021442155.1). NCBI lineage: Eukaryota > Viridiplantae > Streptophyta > Magnoliopsida > Asparagales > Orchidaceae > Cymbidium > Cymbidium sinense. Next base: position 109,577,098 of record CM038227.1, on the reverse strand, counting down.
TGTGAATATAAATGAATATATAAATGGGTTATGAGAAAATCACTTGAGTTTAGAGTGATTTGGAAGCAAATTTGATTAAGCTTAGGGATGTAGGTTGAAAGGGATAATTTTGGTTTTGATTTGGTTTGATTTATTTTTGGTCATTGGAGGGTGAGTTTAATTTATATTTATGAATATAAATGATTGAATGATTGTTTATAAAGAAATCAACTAACCTTGAGTTGATTTGAATGGGTTTTGGTTAAGGATATGAAGGTGGCTGATATGGCATAGGAAGAGATTTTTTTAGAATTTGGAGTTGATCATGGGTTTTAATCATTTGGAATTTGGAATTGATTTATGATTTGAAATTTGATTTAAGATTGGATTTGATAATTGAGAAAATCAATTGGGTTGGGGTTGACTTGGATTTGGTCAAGGCTAAGTCTGTAGGCTAAAATCAAAAGCGCTTCGGAAGGAATTCAGAGTTTGAATTTAGTGATGGATTTCAATCATTGGAAGTTGGATTTTATTTTGGGGTTTAGAATTTTAAATTTGAGGTTTGGTTTAAAATAAGGAAGCAAGGATTGGGTTTGGGCTATAGGGTAGGCAAGTCCTCCTAAATCCCTAGCACAACCTATTCCTATGGTTAACTCTTCTAAGTCTAGGTTAAGTGTTCACCTAATCACTAGAAGTGTCTTAAGACTAAGGAACTCTTAGTGTCTATAAGAGTTTTGTACATATGATGAGGAAGTTGAGAGCTCAGTTCGAAAGAGAGGTCAACAAAAGGTGTCCAATACGTGTGGTGTGACTGATAAGGAACACAATGGTGGTGATGATCAACAACATTCGAATGATCACAAGCACTAATAGAAATGATCTACTCCTAAATTCAAGGTGTAGAAGGAATCACGATCCTAGTGCAATCCAACTCCACTCATGCTAGGGGAATAAGGGGTGAAGAAGGGATCCACCAAGGGGATCAAGCATGTGAACCTTTCACTAGGGATAAGAAGGGTTTGAATTTCTTTTGAAGGTGCACTCATTGGGGAATGCAATTTTGAATTGGATTTAATTGACTCCACTGGGGAAGCCGGGATGATTAATTTCTCACTGGGGAGAAAATGATTGATTGTTTGTTTAAGTTTTGGATTTTTAAGATGAACCTCGGTTTGTGATCATAGGAAGGGGCTATGTCGATTGACCTATCTCAAATTTACCAATAAAGGGGTAGTCCACCGCCCACATGATGGAACCGTCCACCTAATGGGTTGCCTTTTAGTACAATGGTCGTTGGGGAGAAAGCATAGTAGACTTACATCTCCAAAAGCAAGGGACAACCACTTGGGTGATCTGTTGGATGCAACAAATTGGACCCAACCTAGGGAGACTACTGAATATATGTTGCTGAGGGACTTACATCAACTCAGAAGTAGTCAAGGTAATGTTTTTTGATTGAATTGCATTTATTTTAATTTTATTTATTTTTAATTTGATGGATCCCCTTAGTTTGTGATGGATCTACTAAGAAGGGGCTAATATCAGCCTAGACCTATCTTAGATTTACCAATCCAAAGGGGTAGTCTACCGACCACATGGAAGAACTATTAGACCTAAGGGGTGCCTTTCAGTTTGCAATGGTCAAGTTAAAAAGAAAGCACGGGGACTCACATCTTCCTAAACAAGGAACCACTAGGGTGATCGGTCGCTTGTGTAATAAATCGAACCATACCTAGGGCTGCTCATCGATTTGCAACGACCATGCTAGAAAGAATGGTAATAGACTTATATCTTTCAAACCAGAGACAACTCTCAGGGTAACTCATTGGTGGCACAACAAGTTGAATCTGACCTAAGGGCGACTACTGAGGGAGTACCGACTTGAGGACTTATCTCAACTCAAAGTAGTCAAGCAATTCCTATAGGGAGTTTTGCTGACACTGCCATAAAGATAGGATGCCTGATTGGGAAAGGGGCCACTGGGGGCTTGAATTCCTAATCCAAAAGAGAAGATATATTTTGTTTATTTTATGTTTGGGTGGATCCTATTGGTTTGCGAGGGACCATGTCGAGAAGGAGCTTATATCAGTCTAGTCCTATCTCAGATTTATTGGACCAATGGAGAATATGCGCATCAGTTGAACAAATTCTCCAACCACGAGGGCTACTAGAAAGGGGAAGCTCTAATATAAAAGTAACCGAGATAGTGTCTAAATGGGGTCGCTAAGGACGTGATCCAAATAGAGTGCCCTCAGTCACAGGGGAGGTGTTGTTGGGGGTGTTATCCAAAACCCTGTAAAAAAGCCTGTAGGTATGCAGTGGCCAACTCAAGGAGAAAGCACGGGGACTCACATCTGCCAAGAGTGGTGTATCCATCATGTGGGTCATCGTCAGCATGGCGATAACCAACCAAAATAAGGTGCCTGTTTGTTTGAGATAATCAGTCTAGAAAGAAGGCATGTAGACTTACATCTCTCCAAAGTGGAACTGATCACCGGGATAGTCTATCTTTGGCTCAACAGAGGGCTATCTGACCTAGAGTGACTACTAAGCAGGGAGTCATATGTAAGGACTAAACCCAAGCTTGAAGTAGTCAGAAAGAATGGAGCCTCTGGGGGACTTATCCTAAACCTCAAATATACTCGACCTAGTTTATTCATGATGGCTAGTTCATGAAGAAAGCATGTAGGCTTACATCCTCTTAAATGAAGTCAACATGGGGTAGCTTATTGATTGCACAGTAAGACCTTCCAAACTAACAAGACACTCATTGGATTGCAATGATCAAGTTAGGAAGTAACCGGACTCACGCCAGAAGTGACCACTAGGGTGGCAGAGTAGCAAGATAGTATATCAGCCCGACCTAGAGCAGCTAATGAGTGAGTGCCACAGGGGGCTTGCTCCCACATCAAAGTAGCTCGAGATAAAGGATATATGTTTGTTTGTGTTGTGAAAGAAGGAATAAGATGCCGCTTGGGTTCTCTTACACCTATCCTAAGCACATAAGAATGTGACTCCACTAAGGAAGGATGTCGCTTGAGTTCTCTTACACCTAATTTAGTTGTACTAGTCGAAATAAGATGCCTCTTAGATTCTCTTACACATATCCTAATAGAATTGGAGGATTGAATGTGGTTTGTATTTGTGTTGTGAAAGAAGGAATATGATGCTGCTTGGGTTCTCTTACACCTATCCTAAGCACATCATGGTGGATTCGCAAGAAAAAGATATTTCTAACACATAAGAGATAGAATTTTGATGTGAAAAGAAGTTTTATTGATAATTATTTTCAAACAAGATTCATGGATAGTATTTCCTTAGGTAGAGATCATTGATTGGAAGCATATGGTGCTCTCCCTTACAATTTATGAGTTGATAAGATCCTCCTGGTAGGCCTTCTCTATGGAAAAAGGGTCTTCCCAAGTGGGTTCAAACTTGCCTCCCATCTTTCGACGGACAATAATTAGTCTCCTTAAAACTAAAACAAGCTCTCCTACTTGGAAAGCTCTAGGAAGGACTAACTTATTGTGAGTTTGAATCATTTATGGCTATGTATAACTTGAGGTTCTAGCATGCCCTGAGGCATCTCTCCTCCAAACCTTTGAGCTCTTCTAACTGTAGCTTGGCATTCTGCTCTGTAGTAATCTTGCTACCCACTACTATCCTTAGTGATGGGAGTTGGACTTCTAATGATAGAATGGCTTTTGACCCATACACTAAGGAAAATGGGATAGATTGAGTTAGAGTTCTGTATATGGTGCAGTTGGCCTACAAGGCTTCAACCAACTGCTCATGCTATCGCTTATTATCGTCGAGTATTTTCTTTAATATTTGGATGAGAGTTTTCTGCTAGACCATTTGCCTCGGGTAGTATATGGTGGAATATCTCCAATCTATGCTATGTCTTCGGGCAAAGCGGTTGATCTTAGTGCTCTTGAATGCAGTACTATTATCAAATATAATTCATTGAGGCAACCCGAATCTATATACGATATGGTTCCTAAAAAATTGGAGCACATGCTGAGTTGTGACCTATCTAATTAGGATTGCCTTCGCCCACTTGGAAAAGTAGTCGGTGGCAACTAGAATGAACTGGTGACCCTTGGAAGAACAAGGATCGATTGGACCCACTATGTCAATGCCCTAACACTCAAATGACCATGAGGCCAAAGTAGGATGTAGAATGATGGTGATGAGGGACCACACCATGCACCTGACATTGGTGGCACCTCCTAGCTACATCCATGCTACCTGTAATCATAATATCCTAATATTTTGATCATGGCTTTCATCCTCGGATTGGTTAGCTCCGCATAAACCTGAATGTATGTCGATCACAATCTTACAGGCTTCATGTTTGGCTAAACAACGTAACCACATATGATTGAAAGAACACCGATACAAAGTGCCATCCACGAGAGCATAGAAGAGAACTCTCTGTTTCACCTGATGGGCTAATGGCTTCTTTGAGGTAGTTTGTCTGTGTTTAGGTAATCCATGAATGGCTGCTTCCAATATGACTCTTCATCCTCTTTGGCAATGGTAACCTCTCCATCAAGAGAGAGTTTCTCGATGAGTTCAACATCAATAAGGGATAAAACTTGTCTATTTTGAACCCTTATTGAAATGGACTCATCTTCTGAGCATGCCAACTCTTTGACGAGCTTGGCCAATGCATCTACTACAACAACATCTCCTCGAGGATTCTTATAGATAGTGACCTTTGGGATCTGAGCCAATAACTCCATGGTGTACTTGTGATAATGATGGAGCTTAGGCTTTAGAACTTTGTAATACCCAATGATTTGGTTGATGATAAGCTGAGAATCCCCAAAGATGTTGATGCTCTAGATGCATAATGTAATGACTAACTCACGGTAATCGAGCCTCATATTCAGCTTCATTGTTGGTGCATGGATTGGACAGATAATATGAGAATCTCATCACATCATGGTCTAGAGTTAGGAGAACTATTCTTACCCCTGCCTTCCCTGGAAGAGTAGATCGTGGTTCTTCTCTCCTTTGAGGAAGCCACACCATCGAAATACATCTCTCAACTTAAAATGCTAGTGTCCCCTAAGTTCATGATTTGTTCATTAGGGAGGTCATCACTAAGCAAAGAATCAGCAGGAAGTGGTTGTGATGTTAAGAAATTTATTAGTGCTGTCCTTTCACGATAGAGGCAATAATATGATGTCAAATTATGATAAAATCATGGACCATCGTGCCAACTGTCTAGATAACATTGGCGTGTCATGAGATATTGTAGTGGATTGAATTTGGAGATCATATTCACCTTATGAGAAAGCAGGTAATGCCATAGCTTTTGGGATGCAAAGATTAAAGCTAGGCAATGCTTCTCAATATGTGGGTAGTTTGCCTCAGCAAGAATTAGATGTGACTGAGGTAGTATAGAGCATTTTTTTCCTCTCATTGTTGGCTTGGGCCAACAAAGCACCGAGGGAGCCGTCTAATGCTGATGAAGAGAATTAATGGCTTGCCCAGGATAGGGGCTGCTAGAACTGGCGGCATCATCAGGTAGTGCTTGATGTCTTCAAAGGCATGCTGACACTTGTCATTCCACTTGAACTTGGCATCCTTTTTGACAAGTGCTGAGAATGGCTTGCATCCTTCCGATAAGTTGGATATGAAGTATCTTAGATATGCTAACCACCCTTGGAATGATCTGAATTGAGTTAGACTTTTAGGGGGTGGCATTTCAAAGATAGCTCGAACAAACCCAAAGAATTTCCCTGAAGCTTCTCAATGCACACTTGTGGATTCATTTTAAGGTTAAATTGCCTTAACCGTTCAAAAACTATGCTCAAGTCAAAGAGATGGTCTTTCTTTTCTTTGCTTTTGACTACTAGATCATCAACATAGCATTCAACTTGATGATGAATGAGTTCATTGAAGATCTGAGTCATGGCCCGTTGGTATGTAGCAGCATTTTAAGGCCAAAATGCATGACCTTATAACAATAGATCCCAATCGAGGTTCAAAAAGTAGTGTTTCTTTCATCCTCGGGGGCCATCTTGATTTGGTTGTAGCTAGATGACCCATCCATAATGAAGAATATTGCATGAGATGAGGCAATGTCCACCATCAATTCTGGTATAGGAAGTGTAAATTCATCTTTAGGACATGCCTTATTTAGATCCCTAAAATTGACACATGCGAATTTGGCGACTCCTTTTCTTAACTAGGATGACACTGACTAACCAAGTAGGATATTTTTCTTTCCTGATAAAGCTGACATCGATCAATTTCTTGATTTCAGAAGTTACCTGTTGTTCAGTTTCTAATTGCATGCGTCTAGGAGCTTGCTTGATGGGGGCTAGCATTATGATCTATTACTAGCTTGCGGACTGCTATGTCAGGAGCTGGGCATTTTTTCATAACTCCATGTGAAGCAGTCCTTAAACTTAGCTAATAGCCTAACTCAGTCATTGGTTTATTTTTCATTCAACAAGGAATTGATGTACGTCGGGCGTGGTTCTTCTTTTATTCCCAAGTTGGTTTCTTTGAGTTCACAATGGTTGATCGATTTCTTCTTCAAACTCTGGTGGTGCATCTTTGACATCAGGCTCATTTGGGTCATGTGAAGTTTTTAAACATGCCTCCTCATAAGAGTTAGTATGATTTGAGAAGAATTTATTAGACCACAAATGAGCAATGATGACTAGGCAATGGTTGTTATCATCAATGAGCCCACTTTGAATTCTAGTCGTTCTTGATTGAGAGTATCCGGTTTGGTTGTCCCATAATTTTTCAAAGTAGTTCAATTGCGTTTTAGACCAAGTATGTGGGATTAATCTTTCTTTGCTAAGTTAATAACACAAGGCAAATACTAATCAAGAGGCGTATTAAATCTTTATATGAATCATCCTCAAGTTCTCCATCGACTTCTTGACTTAAGGATGATGCTCCCAACAAAAATCTATTCGGCCTGACATAGGAATGCTGATAGTTACTCAATGGTGGATAAGAATGCTGCTGCTGATGCTGTGGATGGGGATACTGCTGAGCAGGTGGTGGTGGAGACTGCTGTGGACAATTAAGGTGGCCGATATGATGGTCGAGGCGATGGAAAAATTGATGGTAGAGGAGGCTGCTGAGCTCGAGGTTTGTCTAACTGAACCCTGGCTGGATGCTTCCCCTTATCAACTACTATGACTACCCATGGCTTTTTCTCAAATGCCTTCATGGTCTTGGCTTGACTAATCTTAAAAGGTAACTTTTTGGACTCTCCTTGTAGACTAGCCACCTTGTTGATTAATTTCTCAAATGTCTTAATGGTGAACCCTTTATGCATGAAGGTGATCGAGCCATGAATATTCTTGAGCAGAATTTTGATGACATGTTGTTTAGACAACTATGGTTCATATTTCATACTTAAATTGTGCCATATAAGAATGTAATCAACAAGGGACTCATTTGGGTGTTGTTGAGCTACAACGAGATGGCCCTTAGTTACCCTTTGCTGAGCTTTAGCAAATCTCTTAATAATGAGCTGCTCCAACTCAACAAATGATTTCACTGAACCATTGGGTAGTTCAACATACCAATCAAATGCGATGTCTATTATGTTGCTGACGAAGAGGCAAAATAAGAGTTCTTCGCTGCACCGGCATTGTAACATCCACCTCTGAAATGTGCTATGTGCTATCAGGGGTTCCCACTGCCATCAAAAATTTTGAAGGATGGAGGCACAAAGCCCTTAGGGTATTGGACACCATTAGATTCCTCTAGGTAGGGTCTACCCTTTGGAACAGATGAGCCACCTCGGGCTTGGGCCAGCGCATCCCTCACTTATTGCTCCACCATGTGTTTGATATCTTTTTCAGGCATAAAGGTGCTATCCACCACCTTCATATGCAAGCTACCACTGTCTCCCTATACAGGAATACATTTAAGATGATCTAGAGTGTGTGCCAACTCTGCTTTATCGCCACTACGGGAGAAGGCTGTGAAACCAGAGCTAAATTCTGTAATACTGACACTACTACCATCAACTCTTCAATCTTCTTCCCCATTTGATCAATATGATCATCCCTCTGCCAAATCTAGTGGAGGGGGTGCTGAGTTGAATGGACAACATCATCCTCTTCAACTACAATACCTTCTAGACTGTGTGGTTCCCTCTAAAGCGACCCCTTAGTATCGACCATGTGAACTTCGATCGAATGCTCATGGAGATAATCCTCATCTAGATCAAAGCTAACCTTTCTCTCCTCATAATCTGATCGATCACTCCCTAGAAGCTTCCTGTTCTCTGTGAAGTACCATGCCAAATCTCATTTAGGGAATGATCTAACCATGTTGGTACAAATATGAGTTGTTGACCGGTGGAGGGGCTGTGCTCACTGACAGAGATGCACCTAACACTGCCTATCACTAGAGTGCTGGCTCTGGGAGGGTCATGACTGCTAGAAGAAATATGCTCATGAATGATCATGGGTAGAGTAGTATCCCTAAGGAGATCCACTACCATGAGGATTGCAGAACTGTCCCTTTCCCCTTCTACAGCTATTACCGTCACTGGCTCTGATGGTGGTGGTGGTGGTACGATTTCGATGCTGCGGGGTCTCCACTCCTTCTTCACCAAGAGTAAAGTAGGAGGTCGAGTAGGTGAACTCATCCTCACCACAGTATATGGAGTAGATTAAGTGGGATCCTTTGGCCATAGCCGGATCACCAAGGGGGCTTTCTTCTCCCTGGATACTATCTTTTGTGCCTTTGTAGGCATGGTGGATGGTAGGACCTGAACTGGTGATGGTGGGCGAGGAGTGGATCAATGTGGTGGAGACAACACTGGATCTACCTTCATCTGGGCTTTCCCCCTATGACTGGTGGAACCTGTTAGCACAATGCTATCAGTCCTATCGGCCCTAGTGGCCCAATGATGGGGAAAATCAACTAGAGCAGAGGTCGCTGACTACCTGTTGAATCTCCATCGCTCCCTGCTTCCTGACTGAACTGCTACTAGGGCCTCTGATGCTCTATCACTATGAATGCACCTCATAACACTCCTATGAATGATAGACCTCAAGTCAAATAATGTACCAGACTCTTAACATCCATGTACCTTGCTTACCTGCCGTAATATCATACGTAGGCCAACGCATATGACTTCCTCCTATCCCTTGTCGGATCCTCGTGGTATGTAGGAGGTGGAGGCAATGCATCTATCCTCTGATAGTCCTCTCCATTTGATGCTAAGAGGGGCTAGAACTGGTTGCTAGTCAGCAACGGGGAAACCTCACGGGGGGAACCTTTCTCTGCAATGTGAGATGCGGCATCCATCTCCTAGGCAGCATGCTCATAGTCCGCTTGATCTTGCAGCTCCTATTGCATCACTGTGTACGGCTGAGCAAGGTGGTGTGAGAGTTAGATCTTACCTCAATGGTAGGGGAGGCTATCTCTAAAGCCAGGATAGCCTTCCCCTTAGAGGGGACCAACGAGGAGGTGCTAGCACACACTCAAGCGGTGGTGAGAACAACTAACTGAGTAAGAACTGGACTGACTGGCGGAACCTCAACTTCCTTCCTCTTCAAGGAAGGATACTTGATGTTTGAAGGAAGGTCGGATGAGTGGCTTCTGCCCAACCACCTCGTCCTAGCTAATAGTGGTGAGGGTTACCCCCTCGCAGGTGATGCAAGCACCCTCAAATCCTCAACCAAAAAATAGTAGATGGGTGGAGTCAGTTTGAGGGAGGCTAGCTGATCCAAGGAAAATCCATCCTAAAAAAAAGTGAACACAAACTGAGAGGCCATGTGTGAAGACTGGCTATATCACTACTGATATGTCTACATTTATTGAAATATAATTTGTATGATTGCCTTGATATTTGTTCCACACAAGTAATGGAAGTTTGAGTTTTGAACCCACACTCAACAATTCGAATATGTTAAGTGGGGTTCATCGGAGAGATTTGGATGTTTTGGAGGAGAGTCTTTTGCCATTTGATTTTTTGATTTTAGGACACATACTCAACCAATTTACTTAGATTGGGTAGGGTTCAAAATTTTGAGGAGAGATTTTTTTCTTTTTAGGAGATTGTTTGTGTTTTATATTTCTTATTTGAAAACATGGATAGTTTGAAATACCCCTACTTAGAAAATTTGGGTATGATAAGAAGAGGTTGTGATTGTGTGTTTGAAATATTTTTGCTGGTGCAGATTTGATTGTGTGATATTTTGATTTGGAAATGGGGCTCCCTACTTAACAAATTTGGTATGTTAAGTATGGGCCTCATATGTATTTGATTTGTGAGATTTGTTTGTTTTTCTTTGAAGATGGGAGTCCCACATAACAAATTTGGTATGTTAAGTGAAAGCCCCAAATGTGTTTGAGATATGTTTATTTTTCTTTGAAAATGAGACTTCCACTTAACAAATTTGGTATGTTAAGTGAAAGCTCAAGTGTGGTTGATATGAAATATTAGATCCTTATTTAACAAATTTGGTATGTTAAACTAGGGATCGAGTGTTTGTTGAAAAAAGACTCTCACTTAACAAATTTGATATGTTAAGTGAAAGCCTAAATGTATTTGATATAGTTTTTTGAAGACAGAATTCCCACTTAACAATTCAATGTGTTATGTGGAAATCAAAGTATGATATGACTTGAGCATGGGATTCTCACTTTAACAAATTTGGTATGCTAAGTGAGAATCTAATATGGCATAGTTATGTGGTTCTTACTTAACAATTTCCATGTGTTAGATAGAACCGAGCATATGCTTTGAAAATGGGACTCTTACTTAGCAATATTGGTTATACTAAGTGAAAGCCTTAATGTATTTTTCTTTGAAAATGAGACATTCCCTTAACAAATTAGAATTATTAAGTGAAAGTCAAATTTTATGATTTAAACATGAGACCCCCACTTAACAAATTGGAATTGTTAAGTGATAGTCAAGTTTATATTTTGAAAATGAGACCCCACTTAACAAATTGAAATTTTTAAGTGAAGGTAAAGTTTATGTTTTGGAAATGAGAGTCTCTCTTAACAAATTGAAATTATTAAGTGCAAGTCAAATTGTATGTTTTGAAAATGAGACTCTTACTTAACAAATTAAAATTATTAAGTGAAGATCAAATTCATGTTTTGAAAATGAGACCCTCACTTAACAAATTGAAATTCTTAAGTGATGGTAAAGTTTATGTTTTGAAAATGAGACCCCCACTTAACAAATTGAAATTGTTAAGTAAAGGTCAAATTTTATGTTTTATTCAAATAGGGATACTCACTTAACAAATTAAAATTGTTAAGTGAGAATCAACATGGCATGATTTGCTTTTGAAAAGAACCTCCACGTAGCAATCATGGAGGGGTTTTGATTTTGTGATAGGTGCTTTTGGAAAGTGTTATTTTTATGAAAGGAATTATTTTTTTTTAATTTTATGATGAACCTTGCCTCACCAAGCTAGAGATGAGGAGGTTCTAAATTTTTATTATCTCCCCTTTTGTTGATAAACTATGTTTTCACATATTGGGGAACCTAATAGGGGATTCAAGACCTACACAGAGTGAGGTTCTAAAACCTAAAGGATGTTGGCTAAGTTTGCTTAAGAATGAAATAAGCTAAGTGCCAAAAGAAAAATAGTCTCGTGCTCACATGAAATATGCTCCACTATTGATGCTTGGAGATAATAATCGCCTCACTAGAGATGAGGAACCTTCCCAATGGAGTCGTAAAAATCTATGGTGTTTATTTTTCTTATTTGTGTATGTTTGTGTGAGGGGACACCAAGAAGATCCACATATGTACTCATTAGGGTGATGCATGACATTAAGTACTATCTCGATAGAAGTCACGGCCCTATAATGGACTTAATCACCTAATGAGGACTCTTAAGGCAAGATGAGTCTTAAGATATACTAGAGATTTTTCCCCTACTTTACAAGGAAAAGTAAAGCAGAGTTTATTTAAACCTACATCATTAAGTTCCTTATGGAAGCAAGTCTCCATAGTTAATTACATCCTAAGGAAAATGAATCCTTTAAGAATACTCTCGATTAAAGTAGGCCATTATTATCTCCAAAGAATTCAAAGATTGGACTATCAAAGGATTAGTTGTATTTTGAAAATCAAGTGGGGGAGATCAAAAGGGAGAGTTTTTATTAAAACCAAGGGAGATGAGTAGGGAGTCTCATGATACTAGGAAGCCTAGTGAAGACTTTCTATCATCATGATTGGGCTTTATATATTTCAATTTGAGAAGATTTATTTATTTGAGTTGAATTTTTATTAGAAATCTAGGACTTATAATTTCACAAAATTATGAAAATGACTAAGAGGTGAGGATTTATGCTTGTGGCTAGCAAAGGAAAACAACGATATCAGATCCTAAATCTAGGGAGCTTTGGCGAGGACTGAAGCATGACCTAAATCTAAAGTGAAAATGGGTAAATGATTTACCTCCATATGAGAGGATAAATCACTGACTGGGCTTATTATCACTGAGTGGCGCCTAACTCCTCCTACCCTTTAAACCCATACAGGCAAGTCATATCCTTTGCAAGATGGTTAGGTTGTTATTTGCTTAGAAAAAGATCCAAGTCCTTAAACTCACTCCCTAAGAGACTATATCATGAAGGGAGTGAATAATGACTTAAATCTAATGCAAATTTTGCCAAGTTCTATTTGATTTTTAGACTTTTATTTTGGCACAGGCTACAGAAATTTGTATGCCTAAATGCATGAGAAATTGATTATGGGCTAAATCATCATAGAAAGAGGTGTCTTTCCATCAAAGGCTCTTACAGGTTAATCCTTTTTTCTATAGCACAGATGGAAGCCCTCTCTTAGTAAGAGTGGAAGAATATGATATGCATGATATTATACATTCATTCATTCAGCTAAGGGGTTGCTAAAAATTTTATTATCTTGATTTATATCCTAGGCTTTATATGAGGTTATGAATTATTTTAAAATTTTAGTTATGAGTTATTGATGAGATAGAAAATTTATTTTTATCCTATGAGCCTAATCATATCCAGGCCACACATCAATCACCAATCATAAAGAAACTATGAAAATACATGCTATTTCTAATGCACAAGCTAAATAAAATATCAAATAATTTTATAAAGCTATCGTAAAAGAATAAAAGGTCAGTGTGGTTAGGTACCGCCGTACAACCCGAAAAGAAATGTGGGTAGCTGAGCTTTACCCTTATACATCCCAATATAATGAATGAATAATTACAATTATGAATTGATAAGTGCTATGGGGGTCTTCATTCTTCATCCACTATTCTTCACCCTTCATCTTTCATTCCTTCAATTTTGATTTGCTCCACTTCTTTCTTTCTTTTTGTCTTGAGTGGGATGTAGTTTGCTTCAAAAGCAACACATGGTATATAAGATATGGTCTTATAACCAATGCTTATCCTTAATTTGCATAACACTTATCCTAATCCTAATACAAAAATTACATTAAAAGGAAGGAAAGTAAATCTAGCTACACCAACAAAATAAATGTTAGCTAAACACACCATACAACAAAAGCAGTTATAGGAATAATTTGGACTTAGCATCCCACACATGGGTAACCAAATCCACCCATCCTAACTTGGGCTATGCTTAGGGGCTAAGTAACCTGCACAACAAAAAGCATTTATATTTTTATTATAGCGGCGCCTTTAAGCACAACCCCTTGTATAAAACATGATTAGGCTAATATCGGCCTAACATTCAAGATATGCACATACACCCTAACATGCAGTCTAAAATAAGACATAACAAAACTAAACATTCATCAAAACATGCACCTCCCTAACATAAAGCTAAAAATAGTGACTTAGCCTAATATGCATGTGTTAGAGCTTGTGTGTTATGTCCTAACTAGGCTTTAGAGTTATGATTTGCTAAGTGTGAGGGATTTAATTTATGAAGGATTGATTTTCTTTTAAGTGGTTTAATTGTTTTGAAGATTTTTACTTAATGTTTTATTTTATTTCATATAGCCTACACTTAGCAACTAAGTGTTGTAAAGAGAAGAAAGAAAGAGGGAGTCTCTCTTTTATCCCTAGCTTAAGTCATTTCTAAGGTAAATTGACTAATGAATTTCCTTTAGTGAATGGTTTATTATGTGTTTAATTAACCCTAAGTTTAGGTTCATTCTAAATAGCCCTATTCAATAAGAAAGGCATCTTCGGTTTAGTTAGGGTGGATTACTATCACATAACATACACCCATTCATTTCTTCCCATCATGTATACCATGCATATGAATAATCCTAAGCATACTTATACATGCAATGTAATTCTTAGAATACTTTGATGATGAATGCATGAAAGTATATTTTGAAATTTAAATACATTATTTGTTAATTGAATCATGAATGCATATCTTTATTATGTAGAAAAGAGGGATTTTTCATCCATTAGCTAAATACACATCCGCATGTATAAAAGTTATAAGTGAGTATGACACCATTATTTTCAACACCATAGGCGTAAGGTACAAGACCTTCTTAGGGCTACTTGAAACCTCGTAGCCTCGGGATGTCCAGACTAATATACCACTTTTCTAAGATACATGTAAATGTATGAATAACTAGGGTAAGGAAATCCATGCAAAAGTTGTGTTTTATTTGTTTGATTTTTGATTCTTTATTTATTGGCCATATCATACATGCATATGTATGAGAGTTTTAAGTGAGTACGGTGCCATTATTTTCTACACCTAGGGCGTAAAGTATAAGACCTACTTAGAGCTACTTAAAGTCTCACAGCCCCTGGATGTCCAGACTAATATATCACTTTTCTCAAATACATATGAATGTACAAAAAGAACCAAATGGATAAAGAATCATGCAAGAAATTATGTTTGACTTAGTTGTATGATTTACATAAGTAATATGAAAACCTTTCCTAAGTCTTAACATAGAGATGCATAGCAATGAATTTAGGCATGTGTTATGTTCTTTTCAAATGAACTATACACTCGCATATCCTATGTGAACCCATGTTAAGAGAAGGAAAGAGGACTTCATAGCACACATATTATACTATCATCACATGCAAGTTTATAAATATTTATAATTAGCATTACTTCATTTGTAATCTTTGATTTATATGTTTTAAAAATAGTTTTTTTATTTAATAGTGATAATAGTCACTCATATTCTTAATTTTGGCCAACACATACAATTTGACATAAAATGAAATATTTTATTTAATTAATTTTTAAAAGAGATGAATGCATGATTTCATATGACAAACAATATTTTGTGGTTGGAAAGAAATAAATGAATGTAAACACATGACTTCATTCACCCAAATTAATTTCTAAGGACAATCATATCAAATAAGGTTATTTAAAATGAATCCAAATTCTTTAAAAAACATTTTTATCTTTAAATTTGATTTGAGTTAAGAAATATGAGGAAGATTTCTTAATCCTAACCCATTTCCCCATGTGTGAATTAGTTTGGTTTAATGAAGGATATTTTGGTTGATTTTATGTTTTAATTAGGTTAATGTATGAATTAAATGAATTAATTATCCCTTACCTATATCACATTAAGTTAATTAACTAATTAATTATAAGCCAATATGATATGCAACCACATGAAAAGTAAATTTGCAATACTCCTAAGAAATGAAAGGGGCCCAATGCAATTGGCTTATGATTAATAGTTAATTAGGCTTAAGAGATCTCACTTAAGTACTCTTATGATTTTCTCACACATGTGAGCCAATCATAATTTCATTTCCTCTCACCTTGGGTTATTGAACACCCAAGAAGTTACCCAAGATCAATTAAAGGTTGCTTAGGTTAGGATGAATTGATTTTTAATTCTAATTTCATTAAGCTTTTAATGGATTGATTAAATGTTTTGGTTATGTTTTAATTTGAATGATAAAATTAACTTAGGGGAAAGGATCAAGGGCAAGGCCTCAATCCTAATCCCTAAATCATTTAAGCATTCAATTAGGTTTTGAATTCCTTATTTTGAAGATTTAATCACTTAATTAATCAATTAATCATTATATTAACCCATTAATTAATTTGATTGTTAAAGGTAAAGAAGACATAGGGAATGAATTAGAAAAAAATATCCCCAATCATATTCCCTAAGTAATCTTACTATTTAATAGGCATAATTATGTTTAAATGATTAATCAAGTTACTGTTGACTCCTTAATTACAATGAATTAGATTAAGAGAGTGATTAGGGCATACTCAAATGATGTCCTTAATTAGGCAATCAATAAAATCCAAAAAAAACATAGGGGAGGCAGAGGTCATCCCCCTAAACATTCACAGAAAATTTGAGATTAATTGAGTACTTAATTAAGGTGTAATTAAGCTAATTAGATTTTTAATAAAACCTTAATTAAGCCAAAATCACTACTCAAAATCAACTAATTATAATTTTTCTAGATTTTCCTCTGAAATATCTTCAAAACGAGCTTAAGTTTGCATTTTTTTGGATTTTTCTATAATTAGTTATGATTTTAGGAAGTTTCATGATTAAAAACCAATTAATTAACCCTTAATCCCGTCAGGCCACGTGGCTGCTGACGCGACGCACTTTCCACATGACACGACGGGATTGGTTATTTTAGTTGTCACATCCGTGTGCTGACTCAGCAGCGGCGGACACGATTTCTCTGTGGGACGTCTGATCTAAGATCGGACGACCATGGTTTAATCCGCAGGTAAAGGGGGAAATCAAGTATCTACTACAGGATTTGATCAGAGCTGTTCATCTCGATCATGTGAGATGGATGGCTCGTGATTGATCCCATTCTTGAGCAGCAAAAGGCGAGCACCGTCCATCTTTCTCCATTTGATCCGAGCTCACCCGAAGCTTGGATTTGGATCAAATGGATCCCACACCATCTAAAGAAGCACATGATTATATCCAATGGCTCAAATCCCCTGACATGGAGATTCCTTTCATAAAAGACCAACACACAGAGGCCTAAAGCTATGGTTTTGAGAAATTACATCACCGGAGCTAATATCCGGCAGTGCAACGTTGGAGGTAGCTTTGCCAGGTTGAGGTGAGGCCTTGTTGAAGGAATCCAAGCTCAATTTGGTGTGGAAGCTTGGTTGACCAATCCACGCACACGCTCACCTCGGCTTTGATCGAACTCCAATGTCCAGTGCTTGGGAAGCTCTGAAAGTGATTCGATCGGCCTCAATTGAGTATGAGGATGGTGTATGCACAAGTAATTGGAGTTTGCTTGCACGGGGAGAAAGTTAGGACTGAAATGGAGGTGTCCAGTTTCGGTTCTACATGTAGAGGGGAATGTAGAGGGAGCTCGGGAGTAGTTGGGGAAGCTCTAGGGAGTTTTGAAATCTTCTTTTGAGCTGAATGGAATTGAATTCTCTTCAAAATTGGTTAAATTGAGGGAGTATATCCCTCAATTGAGCCAGGTGGATGGACAGGATCACTCCCATGAATTCTACCGATTCACCACCGTCAAGTCGTCAGAGGGCTCGCCGTCATTCCGAGGTGGCACGCCATGAGTGCCCAAATCCATGTTAGGGGTTTTAAGGCTTGATATGAATAGGCGGGAGGGGATTTGGTTCTCCTTGCACCTGTCGGGTTCGGCCATGGATGGGGGAGACTGAGCTTGGCTTAGTGAGTTCTCTCTGGTCCAAGGTAAGTTCTAGGGTGCTTAGAGTGGGCTAGTGAACTCTAAGAATACCTCATTTGGTAAAAGGAGGGTTGCCATGGGGAGTGCATAGTGGATTTTGCTACTTATAATAGGAATCCAAGGTGGAGGCTTTGTCCATTGAGTAGATAACTTGAGGTAAGCTTGTTTGGCTTTTGGGTTAACTTGGGAGTGGCCTAAGGCTAGTTTGGGGTGTGCTTGGTCGGCCAATAAGGTTACATGAAATAGTTTTGGGTGACATGATCTTAATTGGTCAAATGGGTTTGTGTAGGTTCATGTATGGGTTGGGTTGACCGATTGGCACAAATAGGGTCAAACTAAGGCTTGGGTTAGGTCTAAATCATGATTTGAAATGTTTTGGTGTGACTAATTTGATATGATTTGGCTTGTAATTGGTTTTGACTCATTTGGCTTCAAATGGGTCAAGTTGACCAATTTGACCTAATTGACCAAATTGGGTTGGGTTAGGTGTTGAGTCAAGTTCAATTAGTTGATTGAAAATGATTGTAGACTTTGGTTTGGTTTAATTTAGAATTGTATTTTGGTCAATTTGACCTTTTAGGTCAATTTGGGCTAGGTTGGGTCAAGTTGACCAATCGGTCAACTTGGGCTCAATCATGGCTTTGGTAAAGTTCAATAAGTGATTTGGGATGAACTTGAGCCATTGGTTGCAATCAATTTGGGTTAAATCATGATTTGACCCATTTTGGCTTTTTAGGCCAATTTTGGTCAACTTAGGTCAAGTGGCCAATTAGGCTTGGTTTGGCTCAATTGATGACTTAGTCAAAGGATAGGTTTGACTTGGTTTGACCCAATTCAAGATAGTTGATCACCCTATGATGATTGTTGATCATGATTGAGGTTTAGATGGGCTTAGTTGAATCTAATTTGGGTTGGATTATAACATGGCTCAACAAGTTCTTTTATGTCACTTCGGGTCAAGTGAGCCTAAATGGGTCAATTGGCTTGATCAAGGCTTCACTCAAGTTTAATTGAACTCATATATGGGCTTAGGATTAAAATATAAATCCAATTGCAATTGGTTTGGAGTCAAGTGAGTTTTGGTTCATATGACAATTTCAAGTCATAAGGGTCAATTTGGGTTTGATTTGGGTTAAGTTTATTTTGGTTTGATAATGGTGGTTTATGTTTATATTTGGATTAATGATTGAATCATGAAGAAACCCATGAGTTTTGAGTTGATTTGTGTTTCATTTAGCCAAATTCAAAAATTTGGCTAAAAGGAATAAAATTGGAAATTTGATTTGATTTGAGTTTGGTTTTGGTTATTTGAATTTATATTTCATTTATATTTGTGAATATAAATGAAGATATAAATGGGTCATGAGAAAATCACTTAAGTTTGGAGTGATTTGGAAGCAAATTTGATTAAGCTTAAGGATGTAGGTTGAAAGCTAATTTGGGTTTTGATTTGGTTTGATTTATTTTTGGTCATTGGAGGATGGGTTTAATTTATATTTATGAATATAAATGAATGAATAATTGATTTATAAAGAAATCAACCAATCTTGAGGTGGTTTGAAGGGGTTTTGGCTAAGCATATGAAGGTGGCTCATATGGTTTAGGAAGAGATTTTTTTTTGGAATTTGGAGTTGATCATGGGTTTTAATCATTTGGAATTTGGAATTGATTTATGATTGGATTTAATAATTGAGAAAATCAATTGGGTTGGAGTTGACTTGGATTTAGTTATGGCTAAGGTCATAGGATAAAATCAAAAGGCTTAGGAAGGAATTCAGAGTTTGAATTTAGTGATGGATTTCAATCATTGGATAGTTTGATTTAATTTTGGGGTTTGGAATGTTGAATTTGAGGTTTGGTTTGAAAGAAAGAAGCAAGGATTGTGTTTGGGCTATACGGTAGGGAAGTCCTCATAAATCCCTAAAGCATAATTTATTCCTGTGGTTAACTCTTCTAAGTCTCTAGGGTTAGATTAAGTGTTCAACTAATCACTAGAAGTGTCTTAAGACTAAGAAACTCTTAGTGCCTATAAGAGTCGTAGACCTATGATGATGAAGTTGAGAGCTCACTCCAAAAGTGAGGTCAACAAGGGTCCTAGATAATGCCCCTAGCGGCACCTCCCATGCGGGAACTCTATTTGGATCACGTTCTTAGCAACCCCATTTAGACAGTACCCCAGTTACTCTTGGATTGGATAGTCCTCCTTTCCTAGTAGCCACTCCTGTGGTTAGAGAATTTGTCTTGTGGATATGCAGATTCTCCCTTGGTCCAGTAAGTCTGAGATAGGATTAGGCTGATATAAGCCCCTTCTCAGTGTGGTCTCTCGCACACCAACAAGTTCCATGCAAATATATAAACAAAACAAATATATACATTCGCTTGCAGATTAGGAGGAAAACCCTAGTGGTGCCTTTTCCCAACCAGACATCCTATCTTTAAGGCAGTGTCAGCAAAACTCCTTATAGGAATCGCCTGACTACTTTTGACTTGAGATAAGTCCCCAGGTTGGCACTCTCTCAGTTGTTGCCCTTAGGTTGGGTTTGGCTTGTTATGCCACCAACATGTCACCCCGACGATCATCCTTGCTTTGGAAGATGTAAGTCTATTATGCATTCTTTCCAACACGATCGTTGCACATCGAAAGGCACCCCTTAGGTTAGCTCTACCTCACGGTTGGTAGACTATCTCTTTAGAGTTGTAAATCGAAGATAGGTCTAGGTTGATATTAGGCCCTTCTTAGTGGATCCATCGTGAACCGATAGGGTCCATGTTAAATCAAAATGAAATTAATTTTGACTATTTTTGAGTTGATGTGAGTCCAATGCAGAATTCACTCAATAGTCGGCTTAGGTCGGGTTCGATTTGCTGTACTATCAATCGATCACTTTAGTGGTTCCTTGTTTAGGAGGATGTAAGTTTACAAGCTTTCTTCTTGACTATCCCTTTGGATTTGTAAATCTAAGATAGGCCTACACTGATATTTGCCCCTTCTTAGTTGATCCATCGCACACCGACAAGGTCCATGTTAAATCAAAATGAAATTAATTTTGACTATTTCTGAGTTGATGTGAGTCCACGGCATTCGTTCAATAGTCACCTTAGGTCGGGTTTGATTTGTTATGCTATCAACCGATCACCCAGTGGTTCCTTGTTGCACACTGAAAGACACCCCTTAGGTTGGATAGTCCTACCTGATGGCCAATAGACTATCCTTTTTGGATTTGTAAATCTAAGATAGGCCTAGGCTAATATAGCCCCTTCTTAGTGGATCTATTACACACCGACAGGGTCCATTTTATCAAAATCACATCCTCTCCTTAGCGGAGTCCCAAATCATAAACAAATCAAATTCTCATTCCCAATGGATTCCCACTAATTAAATTAAATCAAAATTCTCCCCAACAAGGCACAAATCATATCCTTTGCCCAGTGGAACCCACCAAAGTCAAACCAAATCAAATTCTATCCCTAGTGGATAATTTGAACCTGCTTTCCTAGTTGAAGGTTTACATATTCGATCCCTCAATGGATCCTTTCTTCCTCTCTGACGCCCTTGGCATAAGTCGAGTTGCATTACACTAAGATCTTGATTCTGTCTACATCTCGGGTTTAGGGGTAGATCATTTCTGTTAGCGCTTGCAATCCTTCAGATGTTATTGATCATCTCGGTTAACGCCAATACATGTGGTGTGCCTTGTCAATTACACCACACCTATTGTAGGACCATTTATTGACCTCACTTTTGGAGTGAGTTCTCTACTTCCTCATCACAGATTTAGGACTCTTATAGACACTAAGAGCTCCTTAGTCTTAAGACACTTCTAGTGATTAGGTGAACACTTAACCTATACCTAGAGACTTAGAAGGGTTAGTCGTAGGAATATGTTATGCCTTAGGGACTTAGGAAAACTTGCTTATCCTATAGCCTAAACCCAATCCATGCTTTCATTCTCAAACCAAACCTCAAATTCATACCAAACCAAATTTCCAAGACTTATAATCAATCCCATGATTAAATTCAAGCTCAAGATCTCCTTAAAACCCCATGATTAAATTCAAAACCCTTCCTAAGCCCTCTATTTTCATCCTATGGACTTAGCCTTAACCAAATTCAAATCAATCCCGATTCAATTGATTTTCTCAAAATCAACTCAATCCTTCAATCATTTGCCAAATCCAAATCCAAATTTCAAACCAAACCAAATCAAACTAAATCAAATCCAAGATCAAATTTCCCTCTTAAGCGTTATGACTCACTCCCATAGGCTTAGTTAAATATAAACCAAAATTATCCCATGTTTGATTGATTTTTTTATAAATCAATTATTCATTCATTTATATTCACAAATATAAATGAAACCGACCATCTAATGGCTAAAAATAAATCAAGCTAAATCAATTCCCTACTTAAGCCCATTTGACCTACATCCTTAAGCTTGGTCAAATTTGCTTCCAAATCACTCCAAACTCATGTGATTTTCTCATGACTCATTCTTTATTTATATCCCCAAGTAAAAATGAAATATAAATTCAAATAGCCAAAATCAAATCCAAAATTAAACTAAAACCCAATTCAAGCCTTTTTAGCCAGTTTCTTGAACTTGGCCAAATCATATCCAAATCAAACTAAAATCAATGGATTTTCTCTTGAATCAATCATTCCAATTTAGCCAAATATAAATATAAACTACAATTATCAAATCAAACTTAAATTAAGTCAAGCCCAAAAAAATGAGCTAAAATCCATTAGACTCTAAATTAATTGAAATTAGATTTATATTTCATTCCTAGGCTCATAAATGAGTTCAACTAAACTTAAATCAAACCAAAACCAAACCAATTGACCCATTTAGGTCCACTTGACCCAAAGTGACTTAAAAGACATTTTTGAGCCAAGTTCTAATCCAACACAAATTGGATTAAACCAAGCCCATCCAAACCTTATTTCATGATCAACAACTCTGAGATGATCAATCACCTAAATTGGGTCAAACCAAATCAACTTGGACCTTTGACAAAGTCAACCTTTAGCCCAATTGAAACATAAACTAGCCAAAACCCACCATATATCACCATTTGACCTAAGTTGACCCAAATTAGCCTAAAAAGCTAAAATGGGTCAAATCATGATTTAACCCAATTTGATTACAACCAATGGCCCAAATTTATTCCAAATCATTTAGTAAACTTGACCAAAGCCACAATTTAGCACCATTTGACCAATTGGTCAACTTGACCCAACCTAGCATAAATTGACCTAAAAGGTTAAATTGACCAAAATCTAAAGTAAACTCAAATCGAATCAAACCAAAGCCTACAATAATTTTCAATTAACTAATTGAACATGAACCAACATCTAACCTTGGTCAAAAATTGGTCAAATTGGTCAACTTAGTCCATTTGACTTATTTGAATCCAAATGAGCCAAAATCAAACCTAAGCCAAATTGATTGAAATTACTTGAACTAAAACTCTCCAAATCATCATTTGAACCTAACCCATGCCTTGGTTTGACCCAATTTGACCAATTGGTCAACCCAACCCAACAGAACACTTACGAACCCATTTGACCAAATGAAGCCAAAGCACCCAAAACCAACCCATGGTACTTTTGTGGCTGATAAAACCCAACCCAAATTGACCCTTGGTCAGTCTAAAGTCTGCCCAAAAGTAAAGTGGGCCCCACACAAGGGGGTTAGCCATTGGACAGACTTGTTCACATAGGATATTTCCCCCATTTGGCTAATTCCACTCTCTCATCACATGGGCAGCCATCCAATTACCAAATGGAGTATGGCTAGCCTTCCTAGCCCACTCTAAACACACTAGTATCCACAAAGAAAACCCATTCTCCTCCCCCTCACTCTAAATCGAGCACCCTATGGTCAAAGGAAATAAGGTCTCCCCCATATCATACCTTGAGTCACTTCCCAAGCCTTCCCCCACTCTTGGCGAGCCACGTGGACCTGATGGAGATAAGTCTGGCGGTTTGATGGCGACTGACCAATGAGCAAACTGGATTGAATCCTGTCCGTCTACATCAACAATTGAGGGGATATATCTCCTCAATACAAATGAGAATTCAAGCAGTCTACTTCATTTGAGCCAGAGAGAGTGAAGGAGAGTCTCCCACAGCCTTTTCCCAAGCTCCCAAAGCTCCCCCATTCTTCCCTCTCTCAGTTTTACATCAAGCCGAAACAGTGGAGGCCAATCCGGACTCCCATTTGCTCAATACTCCATAAAACTTCAATCAGCTTTACACACACCCTCCACACATGATATCGAAGCCAAACGAATCATTTCCCAAGCTCTAAAGCCATCGAAAGGGGGAGTTCGATCAAGACTGAATACCAAATATTACCATCTTGGTTTCAAGGCATACTACCCCAAATCAAGGCCCAATCTCCTCAAAAGGGCTTCGCCTCATCTAGGCAAAGCTACCTCCGTCAATCCCACCATTGGTCTTGAGCTTCCTTGAGGTAATTCCACAAAACTGTATCTTTAGAAAAAAAATGGTTAGTCCTTTTCAAAGAGAATTTGCATGTCACATAATTTTGACCATTGGATGTGTGCCTCTCCTTCCTTTGATGGTGTGAGATCATTTTGGAAGCAATCTAAGCTCTGGTGAGCTCGGATTGAACGGAGAAATACGGACGACATCCACTTTCATCGCTCGCGAAGGGGAAAGATCACATGTCGTCCATTCTGCATGATCATAATGGATGATTATGATCAGATCATGCTTAGATCGCTGATTTTTCCTTCTAAACCACTTGATTAATCGTGATCGTCCGATCTTACATCTGATCCATGAGAAGGCGTGTTCACCGTCGGCTGACTCAACTGTGTAATGTGACAACTCAAATAATCTATCCCGTTGCACCACATGGAATGCGCACCGTGTCAGTATCCACGTGGTGCCGTCGGGATTAGGGCTTAATTATGGTTGTTTAATTAATTTTTAATACTAAAACTTCTAAAATTTATAACTAATTATAGAAAAATAAAAAAATGCAAATGAGGGCTCATTTTGAAGCTTATTTTGAGGAGAATCCAATAAAATTATTATTAATTAACTTTGAATAATAATTTATTTTTAATTAAAACTTAATTAAAATTTTATTTAACCTAATTACTCTTTAATTAATCGTCTGATTAATTTCAAACTTTCAAGAGATGTTTAGGGGGATGACCTCCGCCTCCCCCAATTTGTTTTGAATTTATTAGCTGATTAATTAGGTTTGGTTAAGCCTTAATTACTCTTTTAGCTTAATTAATGATAATTAATCTAATGAATAATGAATTGATCATTTATTTGAGTTCATTAGCCTCTGTTAACAGTGGAGAAACATAGGGGAATGGATTAGGACCACTCTTCCAATCTTTTCCTTAAGTCTTCTTCATTCCCTCTTTAAAATTAATTAATTAATTAAATCAATCAAAACCCAAATTTATCTTAACTTTAATTAACTAATTGAAAAGATTTATGGATTGAGACTTAGGCTTCCTTCTTTGTCTTTTTCCCTAAGTCCATTTCATATTGTTGATTAAGTATAATTATGATTTAATTATATAATTAATGAATTTAATTAACTTGATTAAACCTATTTTCCCTAATTAACTCATGGGTAGCTCTTTGGGTGTTCAATAACCTAAAGAGAGAGCTAATGAAATTATGATTAGCTCATATGTGTGAGAAAAACATAAAAGTAATTAAGTGAGTTCCTTAAGCTTAATTAGTTAATAATTATGAGCTAACTACATTAGGCCCCTTTAATTTCATAGGACCATTGATATTTACTTTTCAATTTATTTGCATATCATATTAGCTCATAATTGTTTAATTAATTACCTTAAGGTGACATAAGTAAGGATTAATTAATTGATTTAATCCATTCTTAACTTAACCAATTCATAAAATCAACCTAATTGCTTTTCATTAAATCAAATTAACTCACACATAGGGGGAATGGGATTAGGATTAAAAAACCTCTTTCACATCCGTCAAATCAAATCAAACATGAAATCAAAATGGCTTTAAGAAACTTTGGTTTATTTTAAATAAGCTTGTTTAATGTTATTGCCCTTAGGAATTAGTTGGATTGAATGAAATTACATGCTTATGTTTCTTTATTTGTTTTCAATCATGTTAAAATATTGTATGCTAGTTGTATTCATGCATTCATTTCTTTTAAAAATTAATTAAATAAAATCATTTCCTTTATATCAAACTTGCATGTGTTGGCTTAATTTAAAATATTTGTTGCTATTATCACTATTAAATTGTAAATATATTTTCAAAAGCTTATTAATAAATAATAATATATATTGTGACTTTAGTTATGCATACATAAGAGGTGCATGTGAATATAAGCTTAGTATATGAAGTAAAGTTCCTTTCTTTCATTCATATATTGATTTGCATAAGTAAGAATGTCAGTGGGTATATTAGTCTAGACATTCCATGGAAGCACAGCTTTAAGTAGCCCCAAGGAGATTCCTACCTCAGTCCCCTGGTGCAAAATAATGGCGACGTACTCGTTTGATTTCATCCTTATGCATTTTGATATTAGAATTCAGATAAATCTTTAATTCATTCACACAAATAAATCAATTAAATCAAACTCTACTTTTGCATAGTTTTCTATTATTATAGTTGCTTATACATCCATGTATTTAAGAAAAGTGAGTATATTAGTCTAGACATTCCGGGGACGCGCGACTTTAAGTAGCCCTAAGGAGGTTCCTACCTCATTCCACTAGTGCAAAATAATGGTGACATACTTGATTAAAACTTTTATACATTTGAATGCGTATTTAGCTAATGAATGAAAACCCCTCTTTCTATTATAAGGATATGCATTCATATTTTTTTCAAGTGGTTGGATTGATTAGTCATATGATTTAGAGTTCTTTTCTTCTTTAAGAATTTAGATAGAGCTTTAAATTAATATGATAAAATAATTCAACCAAATGAAACATCAATTCCAAGTACATTTGCTTACATTCATCATTTAAGTGTGCTAAGATATAAATTGCATGTATAGTTATGTTTAGGACTTAATCATATACATGTTATATATGATGGAAAGAAATGAACAAACATGTGTTATGTGATAGTAATTAACTCCAATTAATCTTAAAATGCCTTTCTTATTGAATGAGATTATTTAAAGTAAACTTAAACCTAGGATTAATTAAAATATATAATAATTCATTTATTAAAGGGAATTCATTCAATTAATTTGCTTTAGATGTGACTTAAGGTAGGGATGAAAGAGAGTGATCATCTCTTTTCTTATCTTTATAACACTTAGTTATTTAGTGTATGCTAAGTGAAATAAAAGAAAACTAAGCAAAACTCACAAATTAATTAAGTCATTTAAAGTGAAACAACTCTTCATAATTAAATCTCTTCATATTTAGGAAATTACAACAAAGTCTAGTTAAGGCATACTACACAAGCTTTAATACACACACCTTAGATTAAATCACCATTTCTAGCTTTATGTTAGGGCGACACATAGTTTGATGTATGTTTGTTTTGTGATGTATTATTGTAGATTGAATGTTAAGGTATATGCTTCATATACTGGATGTTAGGCCGTGATTAGCCTAATTATGTCTTTTTCAGAAGATTGTGCTTAAAGGGTGCTTAAAATAGATATAAATGCTTTATTTTGCAGGTTGCTTAACCCCTAAGCTTAATCTAAATTAAGACATGTGGACTTGGTTACCCATGTGCAGGGTGCTAAGTCCAAATTATACATATAATTGCTTGGGTTGTATGATGTGTTTAACTAATACTTATCTTGTAGGTGTAGTTAGATTTATTTTTTCTATTTTTGATGTAATTGTGTATTAGGAATTAGGATTAATGTTATGGGGGATTAGGATGAGTGGAGGCCAAAAGGATTTGTCTTGGGAGGCCCCCTTGATGCTTTTGAAGCAAGCATATCCAAAGTAAACTCAAAGGAGGAATGAAGGAGAAATGAAGAAAGAAGATATGAAGACCCCCCATAATATTTATTCACTTGTAAAATTGTAATTATTCTTTCATATACCGGGTTATATAAGTGTAGAGCTTGGCTACCCATTTCTCTTTTCGGGTTGTACGGTGGTACCCGACCGCATCGACCTATTATTCTTTTACATTGGGTTGTATAAGTGTAGAGCTTGGCTACCCATTTCTCTCATAACTAATTTTCTAAATAACTCATAACCTCATTTAAAGCCTAGGTATTAAATCAATATAATTAAAAGATTTAACAACCCCTTAGATGGATGTTGTATGCTTAATATCATGCATGTCATCTTGTTTGACTTTTTCTAAGAGAAGATTTCATCCTTGCATAATAGAGGAAGACTTGACCTTTGAGGGTCTCCTCTATGGTGAAAAAATACATCTTTTTCTCTGATTTAGCCAATAATCTCATTTCATCATGCATTTAGGCATGTAAAAATCTTATGACCTTTGTCAAAATAAAGAGTCCAAAGTCAAATAAAAATTGATAAAATTTGTATTAGACTAAGTCATTATTCATATCACTCACACTCTAGTATCTTAGGGAGTGGGTTTAAGGACCTTAATTTTCTTTCTAATAATAACAACTTAACCATCTTGCAAAATATATGACTTGACCATACAGTTTTAAAATGAAGGAGAAGTTAGCTGGCTGCCACTCCAAACGGTTATAAGTCCAGCAGTTTGGTGGTTTACCCTCTCTTATGGAGGTAAATAACATACCCATTTTTTGCCTAAGATTTAGGACGCGCTTTGGCCCTCACTAAAGCTCCCTAGATTTAGAATTTGAGCTTGTTGTTTCCCCTCGGGCTACAAGAATAAATCCTCACCTCTTAAGCATTTTCACAATCTTGTATTGTGCGATTATAAGTCCTAACTTTCTAATAAAATTTCATCTCGAATATATAATTCTCTTCAATTTCAAACATATAAAGTCCAACCATATGATAGTTTAGAATGCTCACTAGGTTTCCTAGTATTACGAACATCCTCTACTCATCTCCTTTTAGCTTCGATAATAAGTCTCTCATTTTTGATCCATCCTGATTGATCTTCCAAACATAACCAATTTATTGATAGTCCTATTTTTGAAATCTTTGGAGATAATAATTACCTACTTTAATCGAGAGTATTCTTAAGGAACTCACATTCCTTAGGATGTAATTAACTATGAGAGCTTGCCCCCATAGAGAACTTTTGAATTTGGTTTAAATAAACCCTACTTTATTCATCTATGTAAAGTAGGGAAAAAATCTCTGGTATATTCGAAGACCCATCATGCCTTAGGAGTCCTTATTAGGTGATTAAGTCCATTATAGGATAGTGATTTCTATCTTTTGAGATAGTGCACTATTCTTTAATATCGTACTCGATCACCACAATAAGTACACCCTCAGATTTACGTGGTGTCCCCCATATATACAAATCAAAAATAAACACCACAGTACCATGCAACTTAATATTGTTATTACATTGTATCTTTTAAGTGTTTTAAAATTTTTTTTATATTTTTTCACAACAAGAAATATTGGAGGAAATTTTGGATGTTCCTTTTGTCAACAATATTTTTTACTGCGCTACTAGCCTACTAATCATTAAGGGTTGTCGAAGACATTTTAATTCAAATGATTTACGTGGATGTTTTTAAAGGATTTGGTTATACTGATAATTGATTGTGTGATTTGTGTGCACTAACATTTA
The DNA here is from genome assembly GCA_021442155.1 of Cymbidium sinense. Lineage (NCBI taxonomy): Eukaryota > Viridiplantae > Streptophyta > Magnoliopsida > Asparagales > Orchidaceae > Cymbidium > Cymbidium sinense. The sequence goes on along the minus strand of CM038227.1, from coordinate 109,547,767 downwards.
GCAAGTCTTATGCACAATTATTTATTTGTTTATTTTGGATTAATTTATATTTATAACTTATTGTGTAACATTATTTTATTTTAACTATTTTTTGCAGAAGTATTATAGGAGTGAGGCTATGATGATTAAAATACTATGATAGATAAATGTTATTTCATTGCTTGTTGCTTTCATTTTGGTTTGTCATTTATGCATGTAATCCTATAGAGAATTCAAATGATAGTAAAATAGTAAAATTTTAGCAAATTTTTTTCGATTGATCTTCTATGATTTGGATGCATGTAATTTGTCAACCTTATGCGGGACTTTTATAACTTATTGTGTAACATTATTTTATTTTAACTATTTTTTGCAGAAGTATTGTAGGAGTGAGGCTATGATGATTAAAATACTATGATAGATAAATGTTTGCGAAGTATTATAGAGTGAGGCTATGATGATTAAAATACTATGATAGATAAATGTTATTTCATTGCTTGTTGCTTTCATTTTGGTTTGTCATTTATGCATGTAATCCTATAGAGAATTCAAATGATAGTAATAGTAAAATTTTAGCAAATTTTTTTCGATTGATCTTCTATGATTTGGATGCATGTAATTTGTCAACCTTATGCGGGACTTTTAAGATGATATGCATAAAATACTTTTATGTTTCAACTTTTGTCTCTCTATTTGGAATGATATGTTAAAGTTAAACATGCAACTATATAGAGTGTACAAGGTTATGTGTTATAATTAAATTTGAGCCTCTCAAGTTTCAAAACTCTTATGTTTTCATTCAATTAAAGGGTCGATAAATTCATTCAACATGAAAACATGTATGCTAAAATATTTCATTATTATTTTAGCTTATTTATCATTAACAATGATGTGGTAGTTATCTAAAAGGTAATTTCGAATCAAGAAGAATATTGCACAATGCATTTTCTTGGGCTTTCACAGGTATGTTAAACTATGTATTTTCAATCAATGTATTTTTGTTAAATTATGATTTATTTAAATTTGACTTGTTTAATTGTATGCCAATTTATTTACATTGTTATCTCATATTTTGTTATTTAGTATGCAATCTTTTTTTATAAAATTTTGATGTGGACTGTATATTGTAAATTGTAAGAATTATTTGTTGTTAATAAATTTTTTATATTATTATGCACTTTTCTATTATTTGTATCTAAAATTTTATGTTCTAGGTTTAATAGTTCAGAAATAGAAAAAAAAGTTAGTTTTAATACTTCATTGATAAATTCAAGCCTATTTCAAGCTTATTCTTGAGCTAAACTCGAGCTGATTTGAGCCAAATTTGAGCAAACAAATAAAAGAGATTGATTTGAGCCGAACACGAACAAATTCGAGCTCAAACGAGTAATAACGAGCCAAACACAAACATTCTCTTCATGAGCTTAACTTGAATACGAGCCGAACATGAACATAGACAAATATAAATGAACCAAACACGAACAAAGCCTCAGCTCGTTCATGTTTGGCTCGTTTACTCCCCTAGTCCTCAAACCAACCAGTTTGAATTTTTCCTGATTTCTTATCTACACTTTTTATAATAGAGTTATCTTTTGTCAACATAACTAATATATTATCATTTTTTTAGTGAGGAATTAATGTTTAATAGTCTTATGAGCAGTTCATGAAATCAAAAACCATAAGTTGAAGATTTAAACCGTAGTGAGTCTATGTGCATGATATGAAGGTTTGGAGATCATGGATTAAAAGGCCATGATCATTGGATGAGCTGTGTTGAGCTACGTGATTTGGGTTGACTAGTAGATCACATCATTTGGTTTGGTTGTGACATTTTGGGTTGCCTATGACCTTTTGGGATAACTATGTCAACATGGGTTAGGTTACAATGCTTGGACACCTATTTGTCCTCAAGTTGCATGAATCACCAATTTAAGCCCAACCCTGGGATATTTTGAAGGAGGTGGGTGTTGACCAACCTAAAAGGAAAAGAAGGAACATTAGGGGATAGGCTAAGTAAGTTTCAATGACTCTGTATAAAGTTGAATCAAAACAATACATCTTGTAAAGTGCTTAATTTAATTATTAATATGTCAGTATATTTTATTATAAAAAAGTATACATAAATGCACTCCTAAATGATAGAAAAAATTTAAGAAAACAAGATAGATTTTAGCACTCATTGTCTTCACATTATTATTTTGTATTTGATAAATATAAGGATATCAAAAGAACTCAACCAAATATGAAACGAAAAAAATAACATCATGTATTATGCATGAATATAACTTGGGGTTGCATTGAGATAACAACAAAGAAAAAACATGCAATCAAGCATAAGACAAGCATGAATCCCCTCCCTCATATTCACCTAGAAAATAAAATAAATCTATCCATCCCCCTCACTTCACTCCCCGGTCATCACTAATCCACAACACTCTTCTATCTCCCTCACGCTCTCTCCCTCAATCTCTTGTTCTAGTTGAAACCCTCGGTGCCTCACCAATACACCACCACACTATTGTTACTGCCACTTCACTCTCTCTTTTCCTTCTTCTCCTTCTCCTCTCTTTTCTTTTTTCATCATCTTCTTTTTCTTTTTCTAGCAACCTCCCTATCTCTCTCTCTTCTTCTCTCTCTTCCTACATCTCTCTCTAACTCTCACTCTCTCTTTCCCTCTCTTCCTCTCTTTTTTCCCTCACTAATTGATAGAGAATCTCATCTACCTCTCTCTCTCTCTCTCTCTCTCTCTCAAGAGAGCATATTTATAGTAGAAGTGAGCATAGAGAAATCAAAATAAATAAGAAGCAGTAGATGTAATCCACACTAGAATAAAATAATTCTTAAAATATTTTTGGATCACAAACTAATGTTTTTTTTCCTAATGGACGAACTTTGTAGGCATGTGTAAGCTAGTGTCATCTACAATTAAGATAATTTTTCTCAGAGTTTAATTATAAAAGTGATTATTATTGTGTCAATGTGTGAACTTAGATGTTGACAATCAATTAAGAATGAATGAGTAGTGATAGTCGAAGGATGATACAACTAAAAGAATGCTGGGGAGACATAATGATTTTATATATGTTGGTTTGTCTTTTATCATGCAAAACATAAGTTTCCTTGATTGAAAGGCACTTAAGGGTTAACAGTGGTTGATTTGTGTGTCATCTAGGAAAAAAAGATTTTACTTGAGTTGAGTTTGCTTAAAAAGACTTTGTTTAAGGATAATCGTGCGAATTCATGAGATGCATCTTGAACTAGAGATTTGAAAGTTCTAAGAGTTGCATTATGCTTACAATCCAAAGGGCAAAGATTGATTATTAGATGCGTGATTCACAAGTATTGCATCTACAACCATTAGTGTACAAAAGTTCATTCAACATCTTATAACTACTTATCATTCATCATCATTTTGACTTGAAACTCAAAGTAAATAATAAAATTTTACTTCATACTATCCTATATGAAAAGGTATGAGATATTAGATGAAAAGTCATCAGGTTTATATTTAAAAGTTTTGTTATATTTATCTTTGTATGTAAACATAAGAAACATTGATGCCAATCTTTGGAATTGATGTTGTGAATAACTAATTCCCACGTGCTATTGTTATTATTAAGTTAAAATATAATGATTCATAATCAAGGTCCATTTATAATCAGTATGCTTTAGTTAAACATGTTTGATTAAGAATAGATTTGTGCATAATATCATATAAACATTAAAGCTTGGTTCATGACTGTTGAAAAATCTTATAGCTAGCAACACTTCAACATTATTTAAGACATTAACTAAATAATTTCACAAAGAATTTGACAATTTTAAATGTTAAGTGGTTATATTATTAAATTTCATTAGAATTCTATGAATGAGCACTCAAATGCAGTGACTTTTTAAAAGAGGCAATATTGAGTATGCCCTATTTTTGGATGTAGAATTATAACAAGAAATACTTTGAAAATATTTCAATATATTTTTTTAATATAAGCATAAGGGGTTCTTGTCCGAGTACTTATATAAATACAATAATATTGTATCATTTATTAAGCACTATAATAATGCAATGTATTAAATAATAATATATTAAAAATCATACTTAATAAATAACAATAATTTTTAGGAGCATTTACATACATACAATATAATTCTTATATATTTATATATATATTATTTAAATCTAGATATTTACATGCATAGCACTCAAATACTTAACATCACATTAAAAGAATATCATTATTATTATATTCTACCAAAATAAATATAATTTTTTTTCATGATCATGAATTGAAACATGTCCTGCGTGGAAGACATCTTAGTATATATATGATGTGTGTAAGTTTATGATTAAATTTGCTCAAATATCTAAAAAAAAAATATGTCGTGTGATTTATAATATATTATATAAAAAAAAGCAGTACTCCCCCTTACACGGGCAACCTTAAGCTTAGATCGTGCTGAAAAAACAAATTTAAAATATAATAAAAGCAAATGCAGCCCTATTTTAGGTTGTTCTATGGGAATCAAAAGAAAATTAAGGATTTTTTTAATGGTTATTTGGTTGCTTGGAAAAGAAATGTATTGCATTTAGAATGAAGGAGTTTCGAAAATTCTAATATTTGGATGAATAATTTAGAATGCAATATGAAATTCAATTGCATTCCAAATTCATAGTTTAGTTTGAATTCGATGAATTTAGAAATCACTCAATTTGGGAGATCTTCAAATGCATCGTTCAATGCAAAGTGAGCTATTTATTCTTAGTGGCCTCCTGCCAACGACCACCCTCACTAGGGGTGTAAACAAGTCGATTCATCGGCCAAAAACTTGGCTTGAACTCGAGCTCATAAATTGACCTCGGGCTTGACCGAATAAATGGAAAAGTGGCAGATTCTCTAGCAAGAAGCATGGAATAAAAAAAAATGATAGATTTACTTTGATGAGAAGCTTGGACTAGAATCAAATGAGGAAGAAAAAAAGTGTGAATAATTACAAAAGTATTATCAATCTTCTTCATTTAGACTTCAAGCTAGCATTGAAAGCTTTAAAAATTTATTTAGTTAAAATATATTTATAAGAAAAAGATAACATATGTATGAATAAAAAGCTCACAATTGACGAGGTATGCTTTTCATATTTTAAAGTGTTGAATAATTACATCATTATCGATTCCATTCAATATATCATTCTCAATATAAGTGATCAAAAGATCATTCATCTATTGTTCTTCAATTTTATTTTATTTTTGATTTTTTATGATATTCATAGCAACAAAATCTCTTTCAACACTTGCTATAACAATTGTAGAGTCAATGCTTCTTTAATAATTTAAAAATAAAATGAAAAAATTCAACTTTCTAACAATACATACAACCTAATCAATTACAAATGAAAAAATTAGAGATTTGCCGTGCATTTACGAAGATCGGCATCAATGTTCGGTGCGAATCACAGAAATAGCCGCTAGAAATTTCCCTAAAAGCAACGGAGCCGCCGGAAGCGTCGCCGGAAACTTCCATAAAAGCAACGGAGCCGCCAGAAGTCAATGTTGGGTTCCTTGAGTCGAAAGAGGAAGACGAGAGAGGAAGGTCAGGCCAAGGAAATAGGCTTGGATGGTTGTGCGGTTGTCGCCAAAGCGTGGATGTCACAAATGGCAGGAATGGGGCATTGGAGGCTGTCGGACGGATGAAATCGAGGGACGGGTCGCGAATGGGGACGGCTCGCGAAGGGGGCCGATCTGTCGATGCCCCATTTAATAAAACTAGTTGTCATAGCGGATGACTAGCTCTTGATATTCTGAGAGAGTGTAGTGTCGTTAACGGCGACTAGATCTGAATGAAGGTAGTGTGGCGACTAGCTTCAATTCCAACATAGGCGAATTGCCCGCGTCGGTCTTGCCGCCACGAGCCTATTGTAAGCTAGTCGCCCTTTTAAGGGGCGACTATACCTATATCTAATTTTTTTAAGATACTTAAATAGCTAATTTAATTTAAAATATACTTAAATTAAAAAAATTGTAGATAAATTATAGCACTCAATGTCTTCACTCTTGGTTGCCACTATTGCTAGCTATCGCTTGTTATTGGCATCAACCACCTCCTGCTACAATCAGCCATTGTAATCATCTGCAGTGATTTAAATCTCTTCTGATTTTACTAAATAAGAAAAAATAAACTCTATTTATAATATAATCAACAAAACACCCAAAAAAATTCAAATGCAATGTATTTTCTTAATGCTATTTTTTCAGTTAATTAAACTGCCCTTTAAGGTAAGAATACATGATCAGTGGTAAATATTAAATTTATATTTAAAATTTGAATTTTTAAAATATGATTAACTTCTTAACTTAACGGGCCACTGGATCTTTTATCTTTTGAGATTTTTATAAAAAATAATTGTAGAGAAAAACACCCATTAATATTATAAATAAATGTTTTATAATTATAACATTCTATTAGTTGTAATAAGTAAGACTTTATTTGCCATCAACAAAATATTCAATAAACACACAAAAAATAGAAATACAATGAAATAAATTTATGTTAATTGCTGAAAAATGGACCTCTCTTGTGAAAACTTGCTAATTATAGCCGTAATTGTTTAATTAATATTATAATACTTAGACTCCATTTGGGGCAGTGATATAGTATATTTTTGTACTGCACTGTAAGTACTGTTTAACAAATCATATTTTGACTCTATTTTGAAAAATTTATCGTAGAAAAATTAAGTGACCAGTTTTTTTAAGTAGCTTCGCCCTATAATTTCATATCCTTGTAGCTACCCCAAAAAGACCATATGGAAATATAGTGAGAGCACTGACCTAGAATAAGTTTGAATTAATTAACTAATAATAAAAAAGTAATTAAAATATTTTAATCAATGTTTGATAAGAATAAATCTCAAGACCATTAAATTTATAATAATATTATATTTATCTCAAATTTGATAATTTTAAATTACGCTAATATTAATTTATTACACACTATATTCATATCAAAATAAATTAAATAATTTAAAGATAATTTTGGAATTTTTTTTTCAATATATAATAACATAAATTTTCTTTTTAAAAAATAACTTGTTCTACTAAAAAAAAATGTAAACCAACAAGATTAGCCGTTGTTGATTTTTTATTTATTTATTATCTCAAAAAGAGGCGGCAAACTGCACCTTACATTATACATTAATATGAAAGAAATCAATTAATTATTTACCATAAAATAGAGGAAAAAGAATATTAAGCTTCAACTCTCCGACTGAATAGCAAAATAAATTGTTATTCATATTAGCAATTATAAAGAGTTCTATTTAACCATGATGCTAGTGTAAATATATAATTTTTTTATAATAATATTAATTATATATGATAATATTAATATAATAAAAATTTAAAATATAATAATTTTAATACTTGTTTTTTTTAGCTAGAGCTATTATTAACTATCTCACGCTATTTTTTCCTTATTTATTAAAAAAAAGAAATTACTAAAAGATTATTTAGTTACAAATACTTAAAATTCACGTGATTTTTAAAAATATTTTTTCTTGAATTTAAGAAATTATTTTTTATATTTACTTGTAACCATTAAAAATTACTATAAAAAAAGGATAAAAAATAACTGATCATAAATTTGACCTGTCTAAAAAAAATCTTAAATTTAATTTTTTAAGCAAAGTAAGCACTTAACTTTTTTAAAGCCATATATTATAAATACAATATACTAAACAATTCGTCACATTAAAACACTTTTAATGTATTCTTTTAATTGATATATTTCTAAAAGCTATTATAAATTATATAACATAACAAATTTAAAATTATTTGTAATAATCTGTTTTATTAATTTTCTATACACGGTGTTTCACATTAATTATAAATATATATTTAAAATATATTATTTTAAAAAATGGAAGAACCGTTCCTAATTTATTCAAGAACGAGAAAAAAAAAAGCAGCACAGAAGTGGAGAGCAAATGCGGTTGTCCAGGGGCCATTTCCCTTCTTCTCCACTCAAATTCCTACTCCACCATTCAGATAGCCCTATCCCACCTTCGCCGAGTTCTCTCTCTACGAAAACCAGGCCAGGATCCCTATATGGCAAAATCCACCTCACCTCACCTTTCCTAATTGTTGCTTGGTCCCTTTAATATAGGTTTCTGTAGACTTCATTTGTTTTGTGAAAGTTTTTGCAAACAAGAAAACTACATAAATACATGCATTCATGATGTTCTGCTTATTAACATTTATCATATGCTTAAATTTAAGGATTCTGCTATAACCATACTAAATAAACCTCCTAGAATTTCTGTGAAGGTTGGTTTTATACATGGGCTTAACCCTCGTACTAGTCCATTCTGAAATTGTTTTGGTCTTCTCGCTCTTTCGTTTCATTTTATTGGGGCTGTTCATAGCATGGATGTACTACCTGCAACTGCTTTTTCATATGGGAGTGAAGGTCCAAAACTGGTATGTGCAGTGTGTTATCTTTTGAGCTGTTAACTGATGTAATTATCTATGATTCAACAACTGAGAATATTTTTTTAAAGGTTTCTTTCTTGTATGTTATATTTTCTTTATAATTATAGATGTATCTAACAAAGAATTTATATTTTAGTGGTCTATATAATAGATTGGATATCAAAGAATGTGAAAGATGTATGTATAAGTTAGCCAAGCAAAAAAATTAAAGAAGTAAAAATTTAATTCAAGTCCTTAAAAAGAGTAAATGTATTAGATATCTCAAGTATATTATTCAAAATGATGGTGACATAGATGAGGATATTATTAGCAAAATTCAAGTTGGATGGTTCAAATGGAGGAATGCATCTGACCTATTATGTAATAGAAAAGTACTGCTTAGACTTAAGGAAAAATTTTATAAGATGGTGGAAAGACCTGCAAAGATTTATGGTGCAGGATGTTGTGCAGTAAAAGAAAAACACAAAATTAGTGTTGTGAAGACGAGGATGCTCAGGTGGATGAGTAGTTTTTCTCTTAGAGATAAAATGCGAAATGAATATATATGTGAAAATATTGGAGTAGCTCTAGTGTTAGATAAGATTTTAGAGAGTCACCTTAGATGGGTTGGTCACATAAAGCGTCGACCATCTGATGACCCAGTTAAGAGTGGAGTTGTAGTAGATTTTTCTTATGTTAAGAAAGATAGAGGTAGACCCAAAAAGACTTGTTTATAATGTACAAAAAAAAGATCTTAGTTTATTAGAATTAAATAATAAATTGATACTTAATATGACACAATAGAGAAGAAGGATTCATGTAGCCGACCCCACATAGTGGGTTAAAGGCATGTTGTTGAGGTGTATTAATGATGAAAAGTATAAAGTATTTTTCTTAGAAGAGGATATTGAATATAGGTTTTAATAAAAATTTTAATAAAATTTTTGAGAATACAATTGACTTTAGAAACCTTAATACCCTAGATAGAAAAAAATAATTTTATTTTTATCATCATATTAATAAAATTAAAGCTGGAGAGGCTTTAAAGAAAATTAAGTATGAAAAATGCTTAGGAGATAAGAGAATTTCTTGGTTTATTAATCTTTTTAATATTATTTCAAAGATAACAAGATGATAGATGAATGATAAAAGAGTTTGTTGGTTCTTATTTTTAAGAATAAAGGGGATGAACAAGAGTGTGCAAATTATAGAGGAATTAAGTTAATGTGTCATTGTGGTAAAAAATTCTTATAGAGGGGAGTCGCCTTCCAAATCATGGTGAGAAATGAAAGAAGCATATATAAAAATTCATCTTGGTAAAACATGGATCCATGAGATGTACTTATTCAGGTGATCAGATACTTCATCAAGGTATAGTGTACTATCTCGAAAGATAGAAGTCACTACCCTTTAGTGGAACCAATTACCTCAGTAAGAACTTCTAAGGATGATGGGTGCTTATGTACTAGAGATTCTTCCCTTACTTTATACAAAAAAGTAAAGCATGGTTTATTTTAAACTGGGTTCGTTAAGTTCCCTACAGGGGCAAGCCTCCATAGTTAATTGCATCCTAAAGGCTCTCGATTAAGGTAAATGATCATTGTCTTTGATGATTTCAATAAGGTAGAACTATCAATCGATTGGTTTGATCAAAAGAGGGAGTTATTATAGAAGCCAAAATGGGAAACAAGTAGGAGATGTCCACGATGCTAGGAAACCTAGTGAGCATCTCAAACTATCCTATAGATGGGCTTTACATTTTGGAAATTGATTTAGTTTATTTGAGTTATATTTTTATTAGAATTTTAGGACTTAAGATTCCTTAACACAAGATTAAGGAAATGTCTAAGAGGTGAGGAATTATGCTTATGGCCCACAATGGAGAGAAGCAACCTCAGAACCTAAATCTAGGGAGCTTGGTAAGGGCCGGAAGCACAACCTAAATCTAAGGCAAAATAGGTAATTGGTTTGCCTCCATAAGAGAGGTCAAACCACACGACAGCTTGGACTTACAACCGCCTAGGGGTGGCCGCCAACTAACTCCTACTATGATTTTAAATACATGTAGACAAGTCTTTATGCTTATGCAAGACAGCTAGGCTATTTTATTTAGAAAGAGACTAAGTCCTTAAACTCACTTCCTAAAGAGACTAGATCATGTAAAGGGTATGCTTCAAATGACCTAAATCTAATGCAATTCAAATTTCATTTTATTTTTATTTTTGGAAAATCATTTTGACTCAGGCTAATAGAATTTTTATGACTAATGCATGGGAAATTAGATTATTGGCCAAAATCAGAGAGAAGGTAGGAGGTGAGTTTCCACCACGGCCCTCAAAGGTCAAGCCAGGTTCTCTGAAAAGGTGGAAGCCCTCCAATCAAGAGTGAAATAAGATGCATTTGTGCATGATATTATAAAGAAATGCTCATCCAGCCATGGGGTTGCTAATTCTTTTATCTTGATTTTAATCCTAAGCTTTAGGTGAGGTTATGAGTTATTTTAATTTTAATTTGAATTATTAAGTTGGGTAAAAGATTTATTTTTCCCTAAAGAGCCTAATCCACATTCAGGATAAACATAAACTAAGGAAGAAACTAGGAAAAGCATGCCACTTAATATAAAAGCTAAACAAATCATCAATCAATTCATAAAGTTAATCGCAAAAAGAATAAATGGTCATTTGTGTTTGGGCATAACTGTACAAACTCAAAAATATCAAATGTAGGTAACCGAGCTCCACCCTTATAAAACCCGAATTACAAATGAATTGAATTACAATTTAAGCAAAGGAATTCATTGTTATTGGGGTCTTCAAGCTTTATTCTTCTTTATTCTTTCTTTTTTTTTTCTTCTTTTCTTCTTTAGTTCTTCCTTTATGGTTGGATGATAGCCTCACATGGTTCATATAAGATCTTATGACCAATGGTTATTAATTCCCCATAACAAATCATTCCAAAATTCTAAATATACAAATTTTACATGAAAAGGAAAAGTAGAAATCTAACTAACACAAACAAATGTTAGTTAAATCACACCACACAAATTCAAGCATGTATATTAGACTTATCACCCACACATGGGTGACTAAGTCCATTATGGGTTATGCAAAGGGGTATAAGCACACAAGAAGCATTTATATTTTATTTATGATAGCCAAGAACAATCCCCACAAAAAAGAATAGTAGACTAAGCACGCCCTACCATTCATTCTACGAGCATACACCCTAACATCCAGTCTAAAACATTTATCACAAAATAAAATATAACATTAAACCATGCACCAACCTAACCTAAAGCTAGAAGTGGTGACTTAAGCTAATGTGTGTGCTTTGAAGGTTTGTGTGGTATGCTTAGCTTAGGACTTTAGGTTCAAGTTTTCTAAGTGTGAATGACATGTTCAACTTAGAGGAGGGTTTCATTTAAGTTGTTTAAGTATTTTGGGTTATTTTTATTTTTTTTAATTTGGTTTAAGTGAAACCTATAATTAATAAGTTATGAAGAGAGGGAAAGAGAAGAGAACTTCTTTTCCCTAACCTTAAGTAATTTTCTAAAGTAGGTTCATATTTTAGTTTCATTTAGGTGAATGTTTTTATTACATCTTTTAATCAATCCTAAGTTTAGATAAACTCTAAACAAACCTATTAAAAAAAGGCATTTTAAGATTAAATAAAATGAATCAAAATTCACATAACACACATTACTTCATTTCTTTTCCAACATATATAACATGCATATGGATGGACCATATGCATATCTATGCATGCAAATGAGAGTAGTTAACACACTTTATGATGCATGCTAAGTAATCCATTTTAAAAAAAATTAGAAGTTGAATATGCATGATTTTTTTAAGTAGAAAAGGTTTTTCTTATCCAAAATTTCACATACATACATGAAAGTAAGAAAGGCATAAATGAGTACAACGCCATTGTTAACCAGAGGTATAAGGTACAAGACCTACTTAGGGCTACTTAAAGCCTCATAACCTCAGGATTGTCCAAACTAATATATCGCTTTCCTTAAGTACAAACATGTATATAAAAGAAATGAAATGGAGAAGGAATATGCAAAAGTTGTTTAATGGATTCATTTTTGTTTATGTAATTTATGCATGCAAGTATAGACAACCCTTCTTAAGTGAGAGCATAGGGATGAGTAGGGTTTGGAATTAAGTGTTGGGTTGTTTTCAAATGAACCCTACATCTTACTAACTCCTATTCAAAACTATGCTAACATAAGAAAGAAAGGAAACCTATGCTAAACATGCTTTTATAATCCATCACATATAAGCTTATAATTAAGATATGAATAACACTTTTAGATTTGATATTTCATTTATAAGTTTTGAAAATACTTTGATTTAGTAGTGATAATACTCATATTTTACTTTAGCCAACACATGCACATTTGACATAAAGTAATTTCATTTTAAAATTTGAAACATTAAATTATGAATGCATGAATCATATGGCATACAACTTAACATGTTGGGAAAGATCCAGTAATGAAATCATGTAAACAAACTCACTTTACTTAAATCCAAAAGTCCTTAAGGAATAAGAAAATTTAGAATAAATCAAAGTGAATTTCAAAATAATTTTGTTTAGTTTGAAGTTTGATTTAATTTTGAAATATGAGATGAGTTTGCTATTCTAACCCATTCCCATATGTGTTTTGTATTTTTGTTTTTTTTCAAATAATTAAATCCATTTTAAGTGTTGATTAGGTTAGAGTATGAATTAAGTAGCTTAATTAACTCTTACCTACACCACCTTAGAAAAATTAACTAAGTAATTATGAGCCAATGAGATGACATAAAACCCACAAGTATTTAAATTTGCAATGCACCTAATAATGAAAAGGCCTAATGCAATTTGGCTCAAATTAAAAGTTAATTAAACTAAAGGGTTTATCTTATGTACTTTTAAAACACCCTTTCATACTTATGAAAGAGGTTTTAATTTCTTTAATTAAACTTAGACTATTAATATCTAAGAATCTACCCAAGGTAGATTAATTAAGTTTTGAAACTTTTAGAATTTTTGAAAATTGTTTAAAGGGGTGATTAATGAGTTAACTCTTAATTAAAAGGGATTAAGGAGAGGGGGTTTAGGGAATAACTTGGGAAAATGCCCCAAAATTATTCCATAAAATCCCTACTCAGTGGATCTAATCTTAATCAAACTTAATCAGAGGATAAATCCACTAATCATACATTAATTACCCTTGATTACATGAAAGGGGTAATTAGAGAATGAACTAGCAATTTCTCTAATTGAGCTCTCAATAAATCTCAAGAAAATTAGGGGAGGTAGATGTCATCCCCTAAAATGAACTTTAGAAGTTTGAGATTAATTGATAACTTATTAAAGGATAATTAGCTAATTAAGATTCCCAAAGAGTTATGATTTTTCTATAACATATTTTCTTTTATTTTTTTGATTTTTCTATGAAGAGTTATGAATTTAAAATTTTTTTTAAAATTAATTAAGAATTAATTAATACCTTAACTAATCTCTGCTTACTCAACTCTGGCGCTTGGGCGCTATTTACATCACACCGTGAGGGTGTGACTTAAATGCCACATCCCAAATGGGGGCGCGCCGATATATATTCGTCCATCAAAGATCATACGGCTAAGGATTCACTCGTGGCTTAAAATAGATAAAGGATTTACTAAACATGGAAAATAATCTTAGCTGTTTATCTAAAATGCATGGATGGATGACTGAGATGAGCCAAGTTCTTTCTTGAGGATCAATGGAGATCATCCATGATCCAAGGGGAGATCCAAGCTTGATCTAGCATGGAATCATACAAAACTAAACCCACACCATCTAAGCATAATTACCAACCTATCCTAAGGTTGATTTCTCATGCAATGAGAATTTCTTTCATGAAGAACCAACACCTATCAAGCTAAGTGGTTAGAAAATTACATACCTCACCGGAGGTGATCACCAGTGCTCGAGCTCGATGAGGTAGCTTCATCTGGTGGAGATGAAGCCTTGTTGAAAGTTTCAAGCCTTGGGGTTGAGTAGATCTCCCTATGGACCAACACCACTTGCTCCTGCAACTTTGATTCAATTGCACTCTTCCTTTCTTTGAGAACTTTAGGGAATGCTTAGATGCACTCAACTTGATCCCCTGAGGGAGTGTGCAAAGGAAATTACACTGAATTTGAGTATGGAAGGACTTGGGAATTGAGATGAGCTCCCCTATTTTCTAAATCGAGAAAGCTAAGATTCAAATCCCTCTTAGAAAGCCTAGGGATGCTCTCTGATGATTGCTAAAGGTTCCTAAGCTCCAATCGACAATGAGTGAACTGAAATTGAATTGGGGAGTATATCTATGGCAATCCGAGCTTGCCCATTTTGATCCAATTGACCATTGGGGAGGTTGTTTAGGATTTTGAGTGTGCACATGGTTGGTTTTGATCCTTGAGTGGAATGCCAACTTCCCATGTGTTGAAATTGAGCTTATGAGGGAATTTGAAAACTCAATTTCAAGCCATGTGGTCGTTTGGTCCATGGGTCAAATAAAACCCAAACCCATTGGGTGCACCACTCATCACTAAGTTCCCTTGGGCTTTTAGGAAATTCTCAAGTGATTGTGAAGAGTGTGTGACCAAAATACCCATGGTCTAAGCCAAAATTTGTTCTATGGACTAGGTGTAGAATGGTCATTTTGCTATTTTTTTTTTACTTTATACATGTTAGGTATGTGGATAAACTAGTTTGGCATTGGATTTAGGAATCCATTTGATAGGGTTAGCTCATGTTGACCCATTTAGGTCAAAATGGGTCAACTTGACCAATTGGTCAAATTGTGTCAAACCAAGGGTTGGGTCAAGTTCATATGACCATTTTAAATGTTTTGGTGCCTTTGGTTCAATTTGGTATAGATTTGGTTTTGGCTCATATGACTTCATTTAGGTCAAATGGGTCAAGTTGACCTATTTGACCCATTTGACCTATTTGGGGTAGGTCAAGGGTGATTAGGTTAGTTAGTCATATGGAGTGGATTGTTCTTTGTTTCCAATCAATTTGGGTTAAGTTTTTGGCTCAACATGACCCCTTGGTCATGTTGTTAAGGTCTAGGTCTAATTCTAGTTGGCCAATTGAGGCTTTGGTCAAGTTCCACAAGTGATTTGGGATGGACTTGACTCATTGGTTTCAATCAATTGGCTTAGATCAAGTTTTGACACATTTTGGCCCTTTAGGTCAAAATGGGTCGATTTGGGTCAAGGGCCAATTGGCTAGGTTAGGCTCAAATGTTGGTCTCAAGTTCAAACATAGGTCTGAGTGAACTTAGATCAATGGTTTTAATCAATTTGGCCTATGGTGGAATTTGGCTATGTTAGGTTTCATTTTAGGTTAAGTGTTGACTTGGTCAACCCTTAATTTTGACTTTGACCAATTTGATTGATTGATCATCCCATGATGATTGTTGATCATGATGAGAGGGATATATGAGTTTGGTTCAATCCAATTTGGTTAGGATAAAAAGTTGGCTCATAAGGGTACTTTAGGTCACTTTGGGTGAGCCTAAGTGGGTCAAATGGCTTTGGTCAAAGCTTGATCTGAAGTTGATTGATCTTGTATATGGACTTATGATTGAAATATAAATCCATTTGCAAGTGGTTTGAAGTCAAATGGATTTTGATCTATTTGAAAGCTTCATATTCAAAGAATATGAAGGATCTTGGTTTGATTTTGATTTGGGTTTTGCTTGTTGAAGTTTGGATTTATATATGAGCTCATGATTGTAGGATTGATTGAACCATGAGAGAAAATCAAGAGTTTGGCTTGATTTGGAATTGATTTGGCTAAGTTCAATATTTTGACTTGAAAGGCTTAGATTTGATTTTGAGTTGTTTTGATTTTTGGAATTGATTTTAATTGTTTGAATTTATATTTCATTTATATTTGTGAATATAAATGAGATTATAAATTGATCATGAGAAAATTTCAAGAATTTGAAAGAGTTTAATCATGATTTAGGTTAAATCCATTAAGGAGAATTTAAAGGATTTAAAGAAATTTTAAGTTGAAATTTAATTTTAAATTGATTGATTGATTTATATTTATATTTCATTTATATGAGAATATAAATGAGAATACAAATTAGTTTTGACAAAATCCCATGAGTTTGAAATGGTTTGATCAAAGTTTAGGTTAAATCCATTAATAGAAAATAAAGGGATTTAAGGGAATTTCATGGATTTTAAATTTGGAATTTAATTTGAGGGTTTGATTTGATTGAGTAATATTTATATTTAATTTATACATGAGAATATAAATGAGAATATCAGTAAGGTTAGAGAAAATCCCATGAATTTGAATAGGTTTGATCAAGGTTTAGAGTTGATCTTGGCTAAGTCCTTTAATGGAAAATTAAAGGGACTTAAGAAAATTTTCATGAATTGATTTAGAATTTTGAATTTGATTTGATGGGTTTGAATTTAAATTTCATTTATATATGGGAATATAAATGAGGATATAAATGGATCATGAGAAAATCTCAAAGATTTGAATAGGTTTGAATTTGGCTAAAGTCCTTAAGAAAGGGTTAATGACAAGGAAATTTGGACTTAGGAATTTTGATGGAATTTGGTCATGGGTTTCAATCATCTCAATCATGGAATTGAATCATGGAATTGATTTGAGTTTGAAAAAATCAAATATAATTGATTTGAGTTTGACTTGAAAGAAGGAAAGTGAGAATGGTTTAAGCTAAAGGGTAAATTTTTCTAACACCTCAAGGCATGACCTATTCTTATGGATCTCTCTTCTAAGTCTTCTAGGGCTGAGAGTGTCCACCTAATCACTAGTGTCTTAAGATTAAGGAACTCTTAAAGTCTAAGAGAAGTCCTATCTAAGATGGAGGTGTTGAGAGCTCATTCTAAAATGAGGTCAGGGTCAACAAAAGGTGTGACCCACAAGGAACACACATATATGTTGACCGAGATGATCAACAACATTGAAAGAGCACAAGCACAAACAAAAACTATCTATCCCTGAGCCAATGAAAAGAAAGAATCCAAAGCTTAGTGCAATGTGGCTCTACTTATGTCCAAGACATAAAAGAGAGAGAATAAATCTACTAAGGGATAGAATGTGAACCTTCCACTGAGGAAGCATGTTCAAGTCATCTACAAGGAGATGAAAGGTTTAATTTGAATTGAATCTTACTGAGGAGAGATCTCCACTGAGGGAGAGGGTTGAATTTATTTCAAATTTTTGTTAGGTTTGAATTTTCGGATGAACCCTATTGTTTTGAATGGTCCACTGAGGGCTAAGACCATTATTTACCAATCCAAAGGGGTAGTATATTAAGCACATAGTAAGACTAACCAGCCAAAGGGATGCCTTTAAGTATATAGTTGTACTAGGAAGAAAGCGTAGTAGACTTACATCCTCCAAGTAAGGACCAGTTGCTGGGGCAATCTATTGGCAAGGCAACAGATTGAACCCAACCTAGGGTTGACTATTGAGTGAATGCCACTGGGGGACTTAGATCAACTCAATGATAGTAAAAGATTGATTTCATTTTTTAGTTTTGTTTGTTTTGATTATGATGGATCTCATATGTTTGTGATGAATTGCACTAAGTAGGGGCCATGGAAGCCTAGACCTAGCTCAGATTTACCGATTCAAAGGGAGTAGTCTACCAACCAAGGGACTATCCATCAAGAGAAATTATTTTGGTATATAATGGTCAAGTCTTAAGAAGAAAGCACGAGGACTCATATCTTCTAGAAACAAGGAACCATTAGGATGATCAGTTGCTTTGGGCAACAAATCACACCTGACCTAGGGCTGACTATTGAGTGAATGCCACTGGGGACTTAGATCAACTCAAAGATAGTCTAAGATTAATTTCATTTTTTCAAGTTTTTTTTGAAGGATCCCATCAGTTTGTGATGGATCATACTAAGAAGGAGCTTATAGAAGCCTGGACCTATCTCAAATTTATTGAACTAATGGGAGTAGCTTCTCGAACGATGGGAGAACTATCCGACCAAAGGAGTGCCTTTCAGTTTGCAATGATAAATTGAAGGGAAGAAAGCTAGGGGACTCACATATGCCACTAGAAAAGACCACTGGGGTGATCGATTGCTTTGGGAAATAAATCAAACCCGACCCAGGGCTGCCCATTAGTTTGCAACAATCATGCTAGAAAGAATACATCATAGTCTTATATCTTTCAAAGTGGAATGACTGCTAGGGAAACCCACTTGTGGCAAAGTAAATTAAACTCGACCTAAGGGTGACTACAGAGTGAGTACCAACCTAGGGATTTATCTCAACTTTGGTAGTCAGGCAATTACTATAGGGAGTTCTGCTGACACTGCCCTGAAGATAGAATGCTTGCTTGGGAGAAGGGGCCCTTTGGGGGCTTGAATCCTAATCCACAAGCAAATTAATTTTGTTTATTTTATTTTAGTTTTTTTTATCGTGGACCCTATTAGTTTGCGAGGGATCAAATTGAGAAGGATCTTATATCGCCTAGTCCTATCGAACCAAGGGAGAATTTGCACATTCATTGAACAAATTTTCCAACCATGAGTCTAAGAAAGGGGACCAATCCAAAAGTAACCCAGTAAAGGTGTCTAAATGGGTCGCAAAGGACTTGATCCAAATAGAGTGCTGTGGGATGGGGCCGGTAATGGCTTAATCCGACACCCTGGAGAAAATGACATGGCTAGTCATAAATTCAATAGGTATTCAGTGTCCAACTCAAGGAGAAAGCACATAGACTCATATCTACCAAGAGTGGTGTACTCACTGGGTTTGTCACTATCAACATAGCAAATATAAACCAACCTAAGTTGCCCATCAGTTTGCAACAATCACCCTAAGAAGAAAGCTCGGGGACTCACATCCTCTATAGTGGAACTGATTGTTGGGATAGTTTGTCTTTGGCTCGACAGGTGCTATTCAACTTAGGGTGAATACTGAGTGAATGCCACTGGGAGACTTACATGAACTCAAAAGTAGTCAGGAGGAAAGGAACCTCTGGGAGACTTATCCTAAGCCTCAAATATACTCAACCTAGTTAGAACAAGATGGATAGTTCAAGAAGAAAGCACGAGGACTCACATCTTCCAACAAATGACCACTCGGGTGACATATTAGCGAGGTAACATGTAGACCCAACCTAGAGCAGATAATGAGTGAGTGCAATAGCTCGAGACAAAAGATTTATGTTTATTGTATGCATGTGTTAAAAGGAATAGGATGCCTTTGGGGGACTCTTATACCTACCTTAAAACACACTAGGGAATTATGAAATGATCCCACGGATGGAAATAAGAATTCCCACTAAGAAAGGATGCCGCTTGGGTTCTCTCACACCTAACTTAATTATGATAATCAAAATAGGATTCCTCTCAAGTTCTCGTACACCTATTCTAATAGTATCAGAAGATTGTGTTTGTGTTATGAATGAGGGATAGGATGCCACCAGGAGACCCTTACACCTACCCTAAATACGTCATGGCGGATTCACAAGACAAGCAAACAACACTTCGAAAGAAGAGAAGATTTGATGAATGGAATTATATATTGTTCTTTTATTAATGATTATTTTCAAATAAATTTTATTTCATGGGTAATATTTTTTTAGATAGAGCACATTAATTAGAAGCATCGGGTGTTCCCCTTTACAATCAATAAGCTGATAAGATCGTCTTTGGTAGGCCTTCTCTATGACATAGGGGCCTTCCTAAGTGGGTTCAAACTTGCCTCCCATCTTTCAATGGGCAACAATTGGTCTCCTTAGGACTAACAAAAGTTCTCCTACTCGGAAAGACCTAGGGTGGAC
This sequence comes from Cymbidium sinense, assembly GCA_021442155.1. Classification (NCBI taxonomy): domain Eukaryota; kingdom Viridiplantae; phylum Streptophyta; class Magnoliopsida; order Asparagales; family Orchidaceae; genus Cymbidium; species Cymbidium sinense. Next base: position 109,527,497 of record CM038227.1, on the reverse strand, counting down.
CAGCTTATTGTGAGCTTGAATCATTTTGTCCTTGTACAACTCGAAGTTCTGGAAAGCCCGTAGGAGACTTTCCTCCAAACCTTCAAGCTCTTCTAACCACAACTTTGCATTCTGCTCTGTAGTGATCTTGTTACCCAATGCTATCCTTAGTGATGAGAGTTGAACTTCTAAGGGAAGAACAGCTTCAGACCCATACACTAAGGAAAATAGGATAGATTGAGTTGGAGTTGGTATGTAGGAGCCACAAGGCTTCAACCAAGCCGCTCGATCGGTTATTATTATCATCAAAAGTATTCTTCAATATTTGGATGAGAGTTTTATTGAATGCTTCTGCTAAGCCATTAGCTCTAGGGTAGTATATGGTGGAGTATCTCCAATCTATACTGTATCTTCTAGCAAAGTTGTTGATTTTTGTGCTTTTGTATGCAGTACCATTATCGATATAATTTATCGAGGCACCCCAAACCTATATAGGATATGGTTCCTGAAAAACTAAAGCACATAGTGAGCTGTGACCTCTCTGATTGGGATGGCTTCCGCCCACTTGGAAAAGTAGTCGGTAGCAGCTAAGATGAATTGATGCCCCTTGGAAGAAGGAGGATTGATCGAACCTACAATGTACCCCAACACTCAAATGGCCATGAAGCCAAAGTAGGGTGTAGAATGTTGGGTGGTTGGTGGAGGACCACACCGTGTACGACAGATGGCATCTCCTAGCTACATCCATGCAATATGTGATCATAGAAGGTCAGTAGTATCCAAGTCTTTTGATCTTTGACTTCATCTTCGGACCAGATTTATGAGCTCCACATAGACCTGAGTGTACCTCGGTTATAATGCTATGAGCTTCATGTTTATCTAAACAACGTAACCACATTTGGTTAAAGGACTGGCAGTATAGGGTGCCATCAATAAGAGCATAGGAGAGAGCTCTATGTTTCACCTGATGGGCTTGAGATTTCTCTTGAGGTAGTTTACTGGTGTTCAAGTAATCTATGAATGATTGTCTCCAATCCAGATCCTTTTCCATTTTGGCAATGGAAACCTCCCCTTCAAGAGAAAGTCTCTCGATGAGTTCAAAATCAATAAGGGATAAGACTTGTCTATTTTGGACCCTTATTGAAATGGACTCATCTTTCAAACATGAAAACTCTTTGACAAGTTTGGCCAAGGCATCTACTACTATGTTCTCTACTCGGGAAACTTTGTAGATGGTGGCTTCGAGAATCTGGTCCAACAGCTTCATGGTATACTCGCAGTAATGACAAAGCTTGGGTTTGAGGACCTAGTAGGACCCAGGAATCTGGTTGATGACCAACTAAGAATCCTAAAGATGTTGATACTCTTGACACTGATAGTGATGGCTAACTCCAAACTGATAATCAAAGCCTCATACTCAGCTTCGTTATTAGTACAGGGGTTGGAAAGATAGTATGAGAATCTCATCACATCGTAGTTTGGAGTTAGGAGAACTATTCCTACCCTTGCCTTTCCTGGGAGAATAGATCGTGGTGCTTCACCTTTATGAAATGAAGCAGCACCATCAAAATACATCTCCCATCGATGGTTGCTTGCCTCCCCTAAGTTCATGATTTGTTCATCAGGGAGATGTCACTAAGTGGAGAATCAGCAGGAAGTGGGTGTGCTGCTAAGAAATTCGCTAGTGCCTAACCTTTTACTGCACGGAGGGGGTATAACTGTGATATCAAATTGTGACAGTATCATGGTATAATGAGCCAAACATCCAGAAAGCGTTGGCCATATCATGAGGTACTATAGTGGATTTGTTCAGGAGATCAAGTTCACCTTATGAGAAAGCATGTAGTGTCATAGCTTCTGAGATGCAAAGATCAAAGCTAGGCAATGTTTCTTAATAGGTGAATAGTTTGCTTGAGATCGATGATTGAGGCGAAGCGCGCACTTTCCTTCCCCTCATCATTGGCTTGGGCCAATAGAGCACCGAGAGAGTCATCCAATACAGTAGTGTAAAAAAATCAATGGCCTGCCCGGGATAGAGGCTACGAGAACTGGCAACTTCACCAAGTATTCTTTGATATCTTTGAATGCGTGCTAGCACTTGTCATCCCACTTGAACTTGACATCCTTTTATAAGTGCTGGGAATGGCTGCATCTCTCTGATAGGTTTGAGATAAAGCGTCTTAGATATGCTAACCATCCTTGAAAGGATCTGAGTTGAGTTAAACTCTTAGGAGATGACATTTCTAAGATAGCTTTGATCTTTTCATGATCTATTTCTATTCCCTGGTATCGAACAACAAACCCAAGGAATTCTGACTCCAAATGCACACTTTAGAGGATTCATCTTGAGGTTATATTATCTTAACTGTTCGAAAACTACTCTCAATTCAAAGAGGTGGTCTTCCTTTTCTCTACTCTTGACTACTAGATCATGAACATAGCACTCAACTTGATGATGGATGAGTTCATTGAAGATCTGAGTCATGGCCCATTGGTATGTAACACCAACATTTTTAAGGTCGAAAGGCATGACCCTATAACAGAAGATTCTGATCGGGGTTCGAAAAGTAGTGTTTCTTTCATCTTTAGGAGACATCTTGATTTTGTTATAGCCAGATGAACCATCCATGAAAGAGAAGACTGCATGAGATGAGGCAATATCCACCATTAATTCTAGTATAGGAAGAGAAAACTCATCCTTAGGGCATGCCTTATTTAAGTCCCTAAAATCGACGCAAATGTGAATTTGGCCATTCTTCTTCTTAATTGGGATGACACTAGCTAACTAGTTAGGATATTTTTTTTCCTGATGAAACCAACATCGATTAGTTTCTTGACTTCAGAAATGACCCATTATTTATTTTCTAATCGCATGCGTCTAGGAGCTTGCTTAATAGGGGTAACATTAGGATCTATTGCTAGCTTGTGGACTGCAATGTCAGTAGATAATTTGAGCATTTCTTCATAACTCCATGTGAAGTCCTTTAAACTTCAGTCAATAGCCTAACTAAATCATTGGTTTCTTCTTCATTCGACAATGATGTATGTCGCGAGGATTTTTTCTATCCGAGGTTGATTTCTTTGAGCTTGTATATTGTTGAATGAATCTCCTGTTCAAATTTTGGTGGTGCCTCTTTGACTTGGAGATCATTTAGATCATCTGAAGTATCTAAACACACATTCTTAAAAGATTTGGGGATGTGTGAGAAGAACCTATTGGATTTCAAATGGTTGGTAACAACTAGGCAATAATCTTCATCATTGACTGGACCCACTATGTGAATCCTAGTCCTTCTCTTGATTATGCTTCCCTGCCTGTATTATTTCATAGCTTTTCAAAATATTCTGACATGTGCTTAGACCAAGTGTGAGGAACTAAACCTTTTTATATAAGATTTTGAACACAAGGCGAGTAAAATTCAAAAGGTAATTCCATTAATTCTTTAAAAGTATCTTCCTCAAGTCTACATCTAGCTCTGGACTTGAGGATGATGAACCCAAAAAGAATCTTTTTGCTTCATGTCACTAGAAGACTTAGGGACTTCCTTATTTACTAAACCTTCAACTTTCTGAGATGTAAGTGAGGTAAGGGCTAAGGTTCCCAACTGCTATCGAATAGTTTCACATAAACCAGATTCAAATACTTTGCTTTGCTTGTAGGCTTGGTCTTCATTTCTCGCTGGATCAAAAGTCACATCCAATGGAACCCACTGAGAGGGGTTGGCTGGTATATTAATCACATTGGACTCGTCCTCCGAGCTGGATTCCATGTCTATGTGAGTAGTAGAGGTACTCCTAAGAACTGGAACATGACCTCTATTGTCTAAAGGCCAAGTAGGGGGTCTTCCACCTCTAGAACTACCTCTATTTCTACCTCTACCTGGTGGAGTTTGAGACATCCTACCCACATGCCCATACGATGGAATAAACTGTTGGGGGAATGTGATATGCGGATCCACTTTTTTTCAATTCCCCCTTCTTGCTCACTTGGACTTTTCTTTTTCTTTTCATTTTCTTTTATCTTTTCTTTTGTTGCATTTTCTTTTGTATTTGCATTTGAATTTTGTCCAAGTTCACAAGAAAGGGTGTTTTGAAAGAGATAGTAAGTTGCATCCTCATAGATCTCAACCTCTCTAATTGAAAATGGCTTTTCATCCCCATTGACACGGTACTCAATTTCATCTTTTTTGAACTTGATGCACTGATGAAGGGAGGATGAAATGATCTTGTTCTGATGTATCCAAGGCTTACCAAGAAAAGCAGTGAATGAAGTATTCGAATCAATGATGTAGAACTTGGCTTCAGTCTTCTAGCCACCTATCTCCAATGGTAACATTATAGAACCTAAAGCCCCCTCACCTTGATCATTGAATCTTCTCAACATCATCCTATCTCCTTGGAGAGTAGAAATGTCAATCTTCAAATAGGCAAGGGCCTTTAGACTCATAATGGTCACCGATGCACCTGAATCCATGAAAACCCTGGCGAGTCTGAACCTTTCCCTGTCGACTGTGCTGTATAGGGGACGGTTGTGCTCTAAGTCCCCTAGTAGAAGGTCTTCATCTGTGAAGGTGATCCTTTGGGCTTCTTTTGCATAGTGTGCTTCCTTACCTATAGTGGTCAGTTGAGCTAAACATATTTCAGGATCAAGGAGGGCCTTGATTAGTGACTCCCTCATCTCTTTAGATAAGACAAGGGCATCATATATGCTTAGCTTTGATGGTAACTTTCTTAGATGAGAAAGGATGTTGTAGTCCACCTTCGGCTGGTCTTCCATAAGCATATCCAAGGGTGGAGAATCTTGTGGAAGGGCTTCTCGTTCTTCAGTACCAATGACTTGTTTCCCTCTATCTTGAGGTGCTGCCCTAGAAGATAGAACCTTGCCACTACAGAGGTTTACTTCGGTAATCTCTTGAGGCAAGGTGGTGGCAAGTTCTACCTGCACTTCAAGCTCACCTACAGCTTCTTCTATGGGACTCTCAGAATCGGATGATTCCAAGTCTATCTCAAGTGGTGAACCCGTAGTATTCAGAGTTGGAAAATCCAACTCTAAATTAGAAAGAGGAAGATTGGAATTATTATAGTTAATTAGATTTGATAAGTTATTGTTAGGAATAGAAGAAGACAACTCATTTGAAGAGACATAGATGTAATTTTAATCAGCTTTATTCCTCAATTTCTTGGAAGTATTTGGGGGTACAAAGTAGAAGTCAAGTAGAGCGAGTGGAGTAAGAAATTTGATGCCCTTATCCGCTGATACAAGAGTTCTACTAGTAGAAGAAACAGAAGAGCAAGCTAAAATTGTAGAAGTCATCAGTGTGGAAGCTGCAATTGAAGGCTGAGGTCTGGACACGGTCGGTGGAAATGCTATGGGGCTATCGCTGACACATGATGCTGCTGCTGGGCTCCCACTTTCTTAGAGTTGACACTAGAAACTTGCAAACCTTCCTTGATGTTGGAGATTTGAGCTGACTCAGGCACCTGTAAGGATAGCTTCTTGATCTTCTAAATTATTTTCTTAGAGATTTTAGATAAGGAAATGTCCCAACCTTCTTTGGTTTTGGTATGATCACTTGTATCCCCAAGGATTACCCTAATGGAATGGAAGGTTGTTCCATAAGATATTCCTTTAGGATAACTACAACACCGATCTTGAAATTGTGTTCAAGCCAATCCTTGAATGTAAAGAAATTCTCCAAAATGTGGCCTAACATACGGTGGTAAGGGAAAAATTTTGGATCATGACTTTTACCTACTTCCTCTGGTCTCCTAGGCTCAGGTAGTTGAAAATCAAGTTTCTTTAAGAGATTCTTAAATATTTTCTTGATTACCTCCCTCTTAAAAGAAAAAAAAGTTTGTTTAACTTATATAATAGAGTAGGTAGACCATAGTTACCTGGTGACAGATATGCATGCCACTGCTGGTGGTGGTATGGCTGAGGCGATGGCTATGCTGGCCATGGAGGCTATGGTGGAGGCCAGTAGGGCTACCTCAGTGGTGGTAAAGGAGGTGGAGGCTGTTGAGGTCGTGGTCTCTCAGACCGATCTCTAGCTGGCTGCTTCCCCTTGTCAACCACTGCTACTGCTCTAGGATTCTTCTCATAGACTTTATGGGATTTTTGCTTTGGCAACCGATCTGGAAAAGGCAACTATTTGGCCTCTCTTTAGACGAGCTGCCTTATTGATTAGCTTCTCAAATATCTTTATGGTGAAGCCCTTAAGCATGAAGGCGGTTGAGCCATGGATATTCTTCAAGAGAATCTCAATGGCATCCTATTCTGACAATTATGGTTCACAGTTCATACTTAGGTTACGCCATTAGAGAATATAATCAACAAGTGACTCACCGGAGTGCTGTTGTGCTACAATGAGATCACCTACAATAACCCTTTGCTGAGCTCCAGCAAATCTTTTGATGAAGAGTCACTCCAACTTAGCAAATGTCTTCACTAAACCATTGGGCAGTTCAACATACCAATCAAAAGATATACCCACTAGGCTACTAATAAAGTGTGTAAAGAGTAAAGCCTTGCTGCCACCTGTGTTGCAATAATTAGCCCTGAAGTGAGCTATATGCTGCCTCAGGTTCCCACTTCCATCGAAGCTCTTAAAGGAAGGAGGCACGAAACTCTTGGGATATTGGATAACATCGAATTCCTCTAGGTAGGGTCTACTCTTTGGAACCGATGATCCTCCCCGAGCTTGAGCCAAAGCTTCCTTCACCTGTTGTTCAGCCATGGATTTCAGATCTTTTTCATGCATGGAGGTACTTTCCACTACCTTCCTTTAAAGACTAGTGTTGCCTTACTCAATGGGAGGTATAGTCTTAACTGGATCTAAAACATGCACTAGCTTAGGCTGACTAACATCGACTATACTAGGATGAATTGGAGGGGCTTTCTTCTGAAGCACTGACACTACTGCTAACAAGTCCTACAACCGTTGTGCCATCCTATCAATTTACTTGTCTTTCTGCCTTAACTACTGTTGGAGGTGATGGGCTAATTCTATGGTGTCTCCTAGATCAACCTCATCATGTTCCATGGCCTATTACTCCCTAAGAAGAGAACCTCTAGTATCAACCATGCATATGCCAGTTGAATCCCCCATCAAGGCATCTTTGTTGGGATCGAAGCTGACTCTTTCTTCATTAGACCATGCGTAGCTTAAGATCTCCTTTTCTCCATAAAATACTGTGCAACTATCTCATATAAGGATTGATCTAACTCAACAGGTACAAACAGCTTGGGCTGACTGGTGTGATCGCTGTCATGCATTGAGAGGCACTAGACCTTGCTTGTAGTTAGGGAGTCAATCCTGCACGGACTGTACTCACTAGAGGAATGATACTCCTGACTGATATTGGCTATAATTGGGGTAACAATCCTAGGATGATCCTCTATCACTATTATAACTGCACTGTCATCTAGAATATTCATGATAATCATCACCATCTCCACATCCGACTGTATAAGTTGAGTTGGTGAAGGAACAACCACGATGCTCTGGGGTAGCCACTCCTTCCACACCACCACTAGGGCAGAAGGTCCAACAGGAGAGCTTGACCCTACCACAATGGTGTAGGAGGAGTCCCTTGGCTGTAGCCGGATCACCAATAGGATATGTATTTCTGGATGCGCCTTAATGGCCTTAGATGGAATTGGTATGAGACTGCACCGGGCGATTGGATGTGGGGTGGGTGACACCATCGACTCTCATGTACAAAAGCTGCCCTGTGGTGGCCGGTTCAGAGGAGAATACTTAGTTTGGTCTGCAGTGCAGAAAAAAATCAACCAAAGCGAAGCGCTAACCCGGCTTAACCTTCGTCACTCTATGTTGGTAATGTATGATGCATGAGCCTCATGGGCCCTCTCCGATGGATGCCTCCCACCCGGGGATAGTAGATCAAAGATCAAACAGGGTACCGGACTACGTCAGATATGCCTACCTAGCGTAGAATAGAGGTGTCACGACACCTCCTACTCTAGAAACTGTAAATGCACCACTGGAGGAGGCGATGAAATCCTCCTAGCATCCTCTCTATCTATCCTGAGAGAGAATGAAATTGGTTTTCCATAACCAGTGGTGAAGTGATCATGTGAGACTCATCCATGGTTGATCTGGAAGCTGCATCAAGCTCTTTGGCTATCTGAGTATGGAACCATTTGACCATACAGTTCTTGTTCCTTAGTAAGACGAGAGGAGTGTGAGCTAGACCAAAATGTGGAGGCAAGCCAAACGGGGAATTACCCTTTGGGATGGTGCTAGCATACACCAAGGCAACATGTGAAACTCTAGGATGAACTGTAACTATAAGACTGGAAAACCACTAAAGTCTATGTGGGTGAGGAGATGAGGGTAAGTCTGATGACCATCTCTTCCTAGTAGTGAGGAATGCAAGCACAAGTGATCATGGCCCCCTCAAATCATCAGGCAAAATGGATCAAATGGGTATGGTCCAAATGAGGGAAGTCAGCTTGATCTAAGGCTAGATCCATGCTGTGAGGGAAAGTAAAGATAAATTTTTGAGAACTGGCCATTGTACTGATTGAAGTAACCTGAAACTAAAACTGTACTTGCACTGACTAAAAGGATATGCAATGAGAAATGAACTTGCATCAGTTTTCTATCTCCATAGATTTTGAATTTTTGAATTTTGAAAATTTGAACCCACATCCAACAACTTGGAAGTGTTAAAGTGGAGTTCAAATGGATTTAAGAAGATTGATTGAAAGAGGAATTTGAGTATGAATCCAAAACAAATTTAGGTATGTTGAAATATGGGTTCAAAATTTTTGATAGGATGCTTCCATAAGTTCATTATTTTGTTTTGAATTTGAGTTTTTTTTATGATTTTGAGGACCCTTTCCTTTAACAAATTTGGGTATGTTCAAATAAGGGTCAAATGATTTTATTTTGTTTGAATGTTTTGAAATTCTTACTTAGCAAATTTAGGTAGGCTAAGTGAAGTAAAAGTGATTGTTTTTTTTTGTGGATTTTATTTTATTTAATTTTGGAAGATTTTGGAATTCTTACTTAGCAAATTTAGGTATGCTAAGTAAGGAATCCAAGTGTATTTTGTTTGATTTTGAAAATATGATTCTTAGCAAATTTAGGTATGCTAAGAAAATCCTAAGTGTTTCATTTGTTTGGAAAGTTTTGGTTTTTGAAAAGGGTAGATCCTTTAGCAAATTTGGTATGCTAAAGATGAAATCCCACTTGGTTTTATGAAATAGAAATTTCACTTAGCAAATTTGAGTATGCTAAATGAAATTCCAAATGGTGTGTTTAACATTTTGATTTCATTTTTGATTTTGAAAAATGGAAACTTCTCCTTAGCAAATTTGGCATGCTATGGGAAGAAGTTCCAAAAGGTGTTTGAAAATTTTGATATTTGGATTTGGAAACTTCACTTAACCAATTTGGGTATGTTAAGTGAGGTTCCAAATGTGTTTTGAAATTTTGTGTATTTTGGATTTGGAAACTTTACTTAACAAAATTAGGTATGTTAAATGAAGTTCCACAATGTGTTTATAAAATTTTTGAATTTTGGATTTGGAAACTTTACTTAACAAATTTAGGTATGTTAAATGAAGTTCCAAAAAGTGTTTAATTTTTTTTAATTTTGGATTTGAAAACTTTACTTAACAAATTTAGGTATGTTAAACGAAGTTCCAAAATGTGTTTAGAAAGTTTTTGAATTTGGATTTTGAAAACTTTACTTAACAAATTTAGATATGTTAAATGAAGTTCCAAAATGTGTTTAGAAATTTTTTTGAATTTTGGATTTTTTAAAAACTTTACTTAACAAATTTAGGTATGTTAAATGAAGTAAAAAAGTTTTTTGAAATATGATTATTAATTTTGATTTTGGATTTGGAAACTTTACTGAGAAAATTTGATTATGCTAAATGAAATTCCAAATGTGTGTTTGAAAATACTTTGAAATATGATTGTTGATTTTGATGTTTTGAAAAGAGGACCTCCATTTAACAAATTTAAGTATGTAGAATGGAGATCAGTTTTATTTTTGAAGAATGAAATTTTTGTGTGTGATTGTTGTTTTTTTTTGAAATGGAGGAATTCCAACTTAAAACATATGTGGGATATGTTTAAGTGGGATTTCCTAAATGATATTTTATTTTTAGTTAGGAATGAAATCTTCATTTAATAAATCTAAGTATATTAAATGAATGTATTCATGTGCTTTTTTGAAAATTTTGATTTTGTTTACAAATGAACTTTCCATCCAATAAGTGTGAATGTATTGAATAGAAGAATTCATGTGTGCTTTTTGAAAAGTTTTATGATAATTATTGTGATTTTTAAAAAAGATGATTGTTTTTTTATTTTGAAAATGAAATTTCCATCAAAATGAATTGAAAGAAGATGTTCATTTATGCTTTTTGTAAAATATTATTAGTTTTAATTTTGAAAATTCCTATATGTAACAATTATGTGAATTGTTAAATGAAGGTGACAAAATTTTGTGGAAGATATTTTATTAAGTGCATTTTTTGAAAAGGTGCTTTTTGAAAAAGAAAAGTTCTTTATGAAAGATTTCTTATTTTATGATGAACCTTTATTTATCATGAAAATGATAAGGAGGAAGTCTTTAAGAGATGTTTTTTTGTAGATCTTTTCATTTTACCCATTGGAGAATAACGGGGGTTTTAAGACCAAAAATAATGTGGTCCTAAAACCTAAAGATGTTAGCTAACTCAACTCAAGAATGAAATGAGCTAAGTGCCAACAAAAGAAGGATAGTCTTGGATTCATACCAAAGTACAAATCCACTATCGATATTCAAATACAATGATCATTTACCAAAGATGGAGAGAGGAACTATCTCCAGTGGAGTCATTAGAAAAAGCTGTGGTGAAAAATTCTCATAGAGGGGAGTCGCCTTTTAAATCTATTGGTGAGAAATGAAAGAGGCAACACCCTATATAAAAATTCATCTTGGTAAGATGCCATACAGATCCGTAGATGTACTTATTCAAGTGATGGATACGTCATCAAAGTATAGTGTACTATCTCGAAAGATAGAAGTCACTACCCTTTAATGGAATCAATCACCTCAATAAGGACTCCTAAGGATGATGGGTCTGCATATGTACCAAAGATTCTTCCCCTACTTTACATGGAAAAGTAAAGCAGGGTTTATTTTAAACTGGGTTCATTAAGTTCTCTACAGGAACAAGCCCCCATAGTTAATTACATCCTAAGGGACAAGATCCCTTAGGAAAACTCAATTAAGGTAAATGATCATTATCTCTGAAGATTTCAATAAGGTAGAACTATCAATCGATTGGTTTGATCAAAAGAGGGAGTTATTATCAAAGCCAAAATGGAAACAAGTAGGAGATGTCCATGATGCTAGGAAACCTAGCGAGCATCTCAAACTATCCTATAGTTGGGCTTTAAAATTTTGAAATTGATTTAGTTTATTTGAGTTGTATTTTCATTAGAATTTTAGGACTCAGGATTCCTTAACACAAGATTAAGAAAATACCTAAGAGATTAGGAATTATGCTTATGTCCCACAAAGATGAGAAGCAACCTCATAACCTAAATCTAGGGAGCTTCAGCGAGGGTCGGAAGCACAACCTAAATCTAAAGTGAAAATAGGTAATTGGTTTACCTCTATATGAGAGGGAAAACCACCCGACAACTTGGACTTACAACCTGGGGGTGGCCGCCAACTAACTCCTCCTATGATTTTAAATACATGTAGGCAAGTCTTTATGCTTATGCAAGATAGCTAGGCTATTTTTATTTAAAAAGAGACTAAGCCCTTAAACTCACTCCCTAAAGAGACTATATCATGTAAAGGGTATGCTTCAAATGACCTAAATCTAATGCAATTCAAATTTCATTTTATTTTTAATTTTGGACAATCATTTTGACTTAGGCTAATAGGATTTTTATGACTAACGCATGAGTATTAGATTATTGGCCAAAATCAGTGAGAATGTAAGAGGTGAGTTTCCACCATAGCCCTCAAAGGTCAAGCTGGGTTCTTCGGCAAAAGTGGAAGCCCTCCAATCAAGAGTGAAATAAGATGCATTTGTGCATGATATTATAAAGAAATACTCATCCAGCTAAGGGGTTGCTAATTCTTTTACCTTAATTTTAATCCTAAGCTTTAGGTGAGGTTATGAGTTATTTTAATTTTATTTGAATTGTTAAGTTGGGTAAAAGATTTATTTTTCCTAAAGAGCCTAATCCACATCCAGGCCATACATAAAGCAAGTAAGAAACTACAAAACCATGCCACTTAATGCAAAAGTTAATCAATTCATAAAGCTAATTGCAAAAAAGAATAAATGGCTATTTGTGGTCGGGTACCATCGCACAAACCTGAAAATATCAAATGTGGGTAGCCGAGCTCTATTATTATACAACACGGATTACAAATGAATTGAATTATAATTTAAGCAAAGAAATTCATTGTTATGGGGGTCTTCAAGCTTTATTCTTCTTTCTTCTTTCTTCTTTCTTTCTTTTCTTTTCTTCTTTTCTTCTTTGGTTCTTCCTTTGGATGGTAGATGCTCCAAGGACTCACATGGTGCATAAGATAAGATCTTATGACCAATGCTTATCCTAATTTCCCATAACAAATCATTCCAAAATCCTAAATATACAAATTATTACGTGAAAAGGAAAAGTAGAAATCTAACTAACACCTACAAAATAATGGTTAGTTAAATCACACCACACAAATCCCAAGCATGTTTATTGGACTTATCACCCCACATGGGTGACTAAGTCCACCTGGCCTATGGATTATGCAATGGGGTATAAGCACTTCAAGTAAGAAGCATTTATATTTTTATTTATGATAGCACCCCTTAAGTACAATCCCCTGCAGAAAGGAATAGTTAGACTAAGTACATCCTACCATTCATTCTATGACCATACACTCTAACATCCAGTCTAAAACATTCATCACAAAAGAAAAGCTAGCAATTTAGTCTTCATTTTTATTAGTTTGGTCTTCTTAGACTTAGAACTATCTTCATAGCTACACTTAATATATATTTTTATTACAATTAATGCTAGCCTAATTTTGTGTTATAGGATGTTGAACCCCCAGCTCCTATTGAAAAGAAAGATGAATGCTACGATTCATTCATCCTCAAGGATGACTTGGAAATCATTTGAGAAATTTGTGGATTAATTTAAAAGAGCATCGAGATGATTTTTGATTTCCACTGGTAAAGAAGGTACTATGGTACAAAGTGATTTAAAGCGACTTTTTTATTAGTTTAATAAGAATCAATTTCCCTTGCATCGAGTTTCATATTTGTATTTTTCATGGAAAATATTTATGTTGTATATGAATAGGCAAAGTCACATTCCTCATATTTAAACAAAGTTTATTAATTGCTGTCAAAAAAAATTTTGATTCTTTCTTTAATTAATACAATAAAAATTTGTACACGCTTAAGAATTTTCATATCTTATTAAAAGAGTAGTAAAAGGATGGATGAATTAAAGGACAAGGTAGCATGTTCTTTTTTCTCGAAATGCTCTTCTTTTAAAGCTTTTTTATCAAGTAATTATTTTGTTGTCTATTTTTTAGCATGTTTAGCAACAACCTTGACTTAAATTATGATTTACCAGTATTTCATCTATCATTTTACTGCTCTTTTAATGAGATATGGAAATCCTTAAGTGTGTACACCTTTTTAATTGTCTTTATTAGAGAAAGAATCAAATTTCTTTTGGGCATCAATTAATAAACTTGGTTTAAATATGAGGAATGTGACTTGGTCTTAATTCATATACATCATAAACACTTATCATGAAAAATAAAAATATGAAACTCCATGCAAGGGGATTAGATTCTTATGTAACTAATAGAAAAATCACTTCAAATACACTTATACCACAATACCTTTTAGACCATTGGAAATCAAAAATCATTTCGATGCTCTTTTGAATTAATTCACAAATTTGACAAAATAATTCCCAAATCATCCTTGAGGATAAAAGAATGACAGCATTCATCTTCCTTCTCAACAGGAGCTGATGGTTTAACATTGTAAAGCATAAAATTAGATTAGCATTATTTATAATAAAAATAAATATTAAATGTAACAAAGAAGATTATTGTTAGTATAAGAAGACCAAACTGATGAAAGTGAAGATTAAAGTAGTAAGTTTAAGGAGGAACCCTTACAAAAATTTATCTTGGTAAGACGCCACGTAGATCCAGATGTACTTATTCAAGTGATCAGATACGTCATCAAGGTATATTGTACTATCTCGAGAGATAGAAATCACTACCCTTTAATGGAACCAATCACCTCAATAAAAACTTCTAAGGATGATGGGTTTGCATATATACCAGAGATTCTTCCCCTACTTCACATGGAAAACTAAAGTAGAGTTAATTTTAAACTTGGGTTTGTTAAGTTCCCTATAGGGGCAAGCCACCATAATTAATTACATCCTAAGGGACGGGATCCCTTAGAAAAACTCTCGATTAAGGTAAATGATTATTGTCTCTGAAGATTTCAATAGGAAAGACTATCAATCGATTGGTTTGTATTTGAAGATCAAATGGGATTGATCAAAAGAGAGTTATTATCAAAGCCAAAATGGGAATAAGTAGGAGATGCTCAAGATGTTAGGAAACCTAGCGAGCATATCAAACTATCCTAAAATTGGGCTTTACATTTTAGAAATTGATTTAGATTGTTTGAGTTGCATTTTTAATTAGAATTTTAGGACTTAAGATTCCTTAACATAAGATTAAGTAAATGCTTAAGAGGTGAGAAATTATGATTATGGCCCACAAAGGAGAAAAGCAATCTCAGAACCTAAATCTATGGAGCTGAGGTGGAAGCACAACCTAAATCTAAGGAAAAAATGGCATTTGGTTTACCTCCATAAGAGAGGATAAACCACTCAATAGCTTGGACTTACAACCACCTAGGAGTGGCCTCCAACTAACTCCTCCTACGATTTTAAATACATGTAGACAAGTCTTTATGCTTATGCAAGATAACTAGGCTATTTTTATTTAGAAAAAGAATAAGTCCTTAAACTCACTCCCGAAAGAGACTAGATCATGTAAAGCGACATGCTTTAATGACCTAAATCTAATGCATTTCAAGTTTCATTTTATTTCATTTTTGGACAATCATTTTTGACTCAGGCTAATAGGACTTTTATGACTAATGATGAGAAAGTAGATTGTTGGCCAAAATTGGCTAGAGGTTTAGGAGGTGAGTTTCCACCATGACCCTCAAAGGTCAAGTCAGGTTCTCTGGCAAAGATAGAAGCCCTCCAATCAAGAGTGAAATAAGATGTTGTTGTGCATGATATTATAAAGAAAAGAACTTATCTAGCTAAGGGGTTTCTAATTCTTTTATCTTGATTTTAATCCTAAGCTTTTGGTGAGGTTATGAATTATTTAGTTTTAGCTTGAATTGATAAGTTGGGTAAAAGATTTATTTTTCCCTAAAGAGCTTAATCCACATCCAGGCCATACATAAAGCAAGAAAGAAACTAGGAAAATCATGCCACTTAATACACAAATTAAACAAACATCAATCAATTTATAAAACTAGCGTAAAAAGAATAAATGGCCATTTATGGTTGGGCACCACCCCACAAACCCAAAAATATCAAATTGGGTAGCCGAGCTCTACCCATATACAACCCGGATTACAAATGAATTAAATTATAATTTAAGTAAAAGAATTCATTGTTATGGGGGTCTTCAAGTTTTGTTCTTCTTTCTTTCTTTTCTTCTTTCTTTCTTTCTTCTTTGGATGGTTGAATGGTAGATGCTCCAAGGCTTCATATGGTACATAAGATGAGATTTTATGACCAATGTTCATCCTAATCCCCTATAACAATTCATTCCAAAATCCTAAATATAAAAATTTTTACATGAAAGGGAAATGTATAAATCTAACTAACAACTGCAAAACAAAGGTTAGTCAAATCACACCACACAAATCCCAAGCATGTATATTGGACTTATCACCCCACACATGGTGACTAAGTCCACCTAGCCTATGGATTATGCTAAGGGGTATAAGCACCTACAAGCAAGAAGCAATTATATTTTTATTTATGATAATGCCCCTTTAGCACAATTCCCTATAGAAAAGAATAATTAGACTAAATGCGTCCTACCATTCATTCTTCAAGTATAAACCCTAACATCTAGTCTAAAACATTCACAAAAAATGAAAACATAACATCAAGCCATGCACCGACCTAACCTAAAGCTAGAAGTAGTGGCTTAGGCTAATGTGTATGCTTTGAACGTTTGTGTGGCATGCTTAGCTTAGGACTTTAGGTTTGAATTTTCTAAGTGTGAAGGACATATTCAACTTAGAGGAGAGTTTCATTTAAGTTGTTTAAGTGTTTGGGTTTTTTCATTTCATGTTTTAATTTTATTTTAGTGAAGCCTATAATTAATTACTAAGTTATAAAGAGAGGGAAAGAGAAGAGAACTTCTCTTTCCTTCCCTAATCCTTAAGTAATTTCTAAGGTTGTTATAAAGAGAGGGAAAGAGAAGAGAACTTCTCTTTTCTTCACTATTCCTTAAGTAGTTTCTAAGATAAGTTCACATTTTAATTTCATTTAGGTGAATGTTTTAATTACATCTTTTAATTAATCCTAAGTTTAAATCAACTCTAAACAAACCTATCCAAAAATAAAGGCATTTTAAGATTAAGAAAAATGAATCAAAATTCACATAACATACATTACTTCAATCTTTCCCAACATATATATATAACATACATATGGATGGACCCTAAGCATATCTATACATGCAAATGAGAATAGTTAACACACTTTATGATGTATGCTAAGTAATCCATTTAAGAAAATTTAGAAGTTAAACATGTATGACTTTTCTTAAGTAGAAAAGGTTTTCTTTCTCCAAAATTTCACATACATGCGTGAAAGTAAGAAAGGCATAAGTAAGTATAACATCATTGTTAACCATAGGTGTAAGGTACAAAAACTACTTAGGGCTACTTAAAGCCTCACAACCTCAGGGTTGTCCAAACTAATATACCACTTTCCTTAAGTACTAACATGCATATAAGAGAAATAAAGTGGAAAAGGAATATGCAAAAGTTTGCTTAATGATTTCATTTTTGTTCATGAAATTTATTCATGCAAGTGTAGGCAATCCTTCTTAAATGAGAGCATATGGATGAATAGGGTTTGGAATTAAGTAAGTGTTGGGTTCTTTTCAAATGAACCCTACATCTTACTAACACATATTCAAAGCTATGCTAACATAAGTAAGAAAGGAAAGGCTACATTAAACATGCTTTATAATTCATCACATGCAATCTTATAATTAAATTATAAGAATAGTACACCTTCAGATTTGATGTTTTATTTATAGATTTTTGAAAATACTTTGGATTTAGTAGTGATAATAGCCATTCATATTTTACTTTAGCCAATATATGCACATTTGACATAAAGTAAACAATTTCATTTTAAAACTTTGAAAACATGAAATCATGGATGCATAAGTCACATGGCATACAATTTAACAAGTTGGGAATGATCTAAAGCAATGCCATATGAACAAACTCACTTTAATTAATTATTAAAGACATTCTTAAGGAATAAGAAAACTTAGAATAAATCAAAGTGAATTTCAAAATGATTTTTATTTGTTTGAGGTTTGATTTAATTTTGAAAGGGTGAGATGGGTTTCCTATTCCTAACCCATTTCCACATGTATTTTGTATTTTAATTTAATTTTTAGATAGTTAAATCCATTTTTAAGCATTGATTAGGTTAGGGTATACATTAAGTGGCTTAATTATCCCTTACCTACACCACCTTAGAAAAATTAACTAATTAATTATGAGCCAATGAGATGACATAAAACCCACAAGCTATGTAAATTTGCAATGCACTAGTAATGAAATGGCCCAATGAAATTTTTCTCATAATTAAAAGTTAATTAAGCTAAGGGGTTTTAGCTTAAGTACTTTTAAAACACCCTTTCACACTTATGGAAGGGGGTTTAATTTCTTTAATTAGACTTAGGCTATTGAACACTAAGAATATACCCAAGCTAGATTAATTAAGTTTTAGAAATTTTTAGAATTTTTGAAAATTATTTAAAGGGGTAATTAATGAATTAACCCTTAATTAAGAAGGGTATTAAGGAAAGAAAAGGGGGTTTAGGGAATAGCTTAGGGGAAGTACCCCAAAATTATTCCTTAAAACCCTTACTCACTGGATATAACCTTAATCCAACTTAATCATAAGGAAAACCCACTAATTATACCTTAATTACTCTTAATTACATGATGGGCTAATTAGGGAATAAGCTAACAATTTTTCCAATCAAGGCCTCAATAAATCTCATGAAAATTAGGGGAGGCAGAGGTCATCCCCTAAAATAAATTGTAGAAGTTTGAGATTAATTGATTACTTAATTATGGAATAATTAGCTAATTACCATTCCCAAAGAAACCCAAATTTAGAGAAAAAGAGAAATCAAAATATATTTAAAATAATTTTAAATATTTTAGATGGAATTATCTATCCAAGGAATTTTTCCTTTTAATTTTTTGATTTTTCTATGAGGAGTTATGATTTTTAGAAGCCGTAGCAATTAATTTGGAATTAGTTAGTTAAATAACTAATCCCCACTTAATACCCAACCCACGGTGCGATGCGTGGCAGTGGCAGTCAGCGTGCTTTACACGCGTCGCACCATGAGCCCCTATTTAACTTATCATATCAGGGGAACGGCGACGGCGCACACGCTTTTACCCTTAGCCGTCTGATCAAAGATCGGATGAGGATAGACCTGTGGTTTCAAAAGGGGAATTAAATTCTAAAATGTTGGAAATAATCTCAGCCGTCCATCTAAAAAAGCATTGATGGATGGCTGAGATGGGCTGAGTTCTTTCCTTAGGAGGAATGTGAGTCGTTCATAATCCAAGAGGAGATCTGAGTCCGATCCTTCATGGATTCAATCAAAACTCAACACACACCATCTAAGCACCAAAACAGCCAATCCAATGATTAAGAACCTATGAGATTAAAATCTACTTCACAAAAGACCAACACCCCTTAGCCTAAGTGGTCGAAAATTCACTAACCTTGCCAGAGGGGATCACTGGTGCTTGATTCCCTTGGAGAACCTTTTTCTGGTTGAGATGAAGCCTTGCTGAAGTTTGGAGCACTTGAGATGGAGTGGATCTTCTTATGGGTCACCTCCTCCTTAGCTTGAGTTTGGCTTTGGTTCAATTCAATCCTCTCTGCCTTTAGAACTTGGAAATCAACTTAGGTGAGCTCGACTTGGTCACCTAAGTGTGCTTGCAAAAGGAATTGGAAGGAAATGAAGTGTGGAAGAAGTTGGCAATTCAATTGGCTTCCCTTATTTTCACTATTTGAAAATCGAGAAATGGGAGAATTGAATGAGCTCTAGGATGCTTAGGATCAATATCTAATGGCTCCCCTGGCTTCCTATCCTTCAATTTATCTTGAGTCACTGAAAATAGAAGTGAATTAGGGGGAGTATATCTCTCCCTATGGCAATCGGATGACCAAGCCTAAGCTTGCCATTTTGATCCAATTTTCCATATAGAATGACTTGTTTGGGTGATTAGAGGTGTGCACATGGTCGGTTTGGCCAGAGGAGTGGAAGCCTAACTCTCGTGTGCATCCAATTGAGGTTTGGGGGGGGGAGTTGAATTTTCAATTGGGTTGACCCAAACCCATTGGGTTGGGTGCATCACTCATCACTAGGTCCCCTTGAGATTTTAGGAGAGCCTCAAGTGATTGTGATGAGTGCATAACCAAAAAACTCATGGGCTAGGCCAAAAGTTATTCTATGGCCTATGGGTATAATGCTCATTTTACTAATTTTTCAATTTGGGTATGTTTGGTATGTTGAGAAAATAGGTTGGGCCATGTTTCAAAGGACTTGGAATTCATTTGATAGGGTTTGGCTCATGTTGACCCATTTAGGTCAAAATGGGTCAACCTGGGTCAAGTTGACCAATTGGTTTAATTGGGTCAAACCAAGGGTTGGGTCAAGTTCATATGACCATTTGAAATATTTTGGTGCATTTGTTTTGGTTCAATTTGGTATAGATTTGGTTTTGGTTGGTCATATGAAGTGGATTGGTATCTTTGTTTCCAATCAATTTGAGTTAGAATCAATTTTGGCTCTACATGCCCCCTTTAGGTGGGTTTAAGGTTAATTGGGCTAGTTTGGGTCTAGTTGGCTAATTGAGAGGCTTTGGTCAAGCTCCACAAGTGATTTGGAATGGACTTGTCCCATTAGTTTCAATCAATTTGGCTTAGATTAAGTTTGGACACATTTTGGCCCTTTAGGTCAAAGTGGGTCAACTTGGGTCAAGTGGGCCAATTGGGTTAGGTTAGGCTCAAAGGTTGACTTAGTCAAGTTCAAACATAGGTCATGAGTGGAACTTAGATCAAATGTTTCAATCAATTTGGCCTATAGTGGATTTTGGCTATGTTGGGTTTCATTTTGGTTTAAGACCCTTAGGTTTGACTTGGTCAACCCTTAGGTTTGACTTGGTTTGATCCAATTTGATTGATTGATCATCCCATGATGATTGTTGATCATGATGAGAGGCAAATATGAGTTTGGTTCAATCCAATTTGGTTAGGATCAAAAGTTGGCTCATAAAGGTACTTTAGGTCACTTTGGGTCAAGTGAGCCTAAATGGGTCAAATGTCTTGGTCAAAGCTTGATTTGAAGTTGATTGATCTTGTATATGGACTTATGATTGAAATATAAGTCCATTTACAAGAGGTTTGGAGTCAAATGTATTTTGATCCATTTAAAAATCTCATATTCAAAGGAAAAATATGAAGGGGTTTTGGGTTTTGATTGAAGGATTGGGGTTTGGATTTATATATGATCTAGGATTGATTGAACCATGAGAGAAAATCAAGAGTTTGACTTGATTTGAATTGATTTTGACTAAGTTCAAGATTTTGACTTGGAAGGCTTAGATTTGATTTTGATTTGATTTGAGATTGATTTTTGGAGATGGTTTTGATTGTTTGAATTTATATTTCATTTATATATGTGAATATAAAAGAGAATATAAATTGATCATGAGAAAATTTCAAGAATTTGAAAGTGTTTAATCAGGATTTAAGTTAAACCCATTTAAGGGAATTTAAAGGATTTAATTGAATTTTTAATTTGAAATTTAATTTTTTGACTTGGTTTGACTGATGTATATTTATATTTCATTTATATATGAGAACATAGATTTATTTTGAGAAAATCCCATGAGTTTGAAGTGGTTTGATCAAAGTTTTGGTTAAATCCAATAATGAAAAATTAAGTGATTTTAGGGAATTTTAAGCATTTTTAATTTGAAATTTAATTTTTGAGATGGATTGAGTTGAGTTATATTTATATTTCATTTATATATGAGAATATAAATGAGGATATAAATAGGTTTTGAGAAAATACCATGGATTTGAATAGGTTTGATCAAGATTTGGAGTTGGTTTTGGCTAAGTCCTTTAATGGAAAATTAAAGGAATTTTAGAAAATTTTCATGAATTGTTTTTGAATTTTGAATTTGATTTGATTGATTTGAATTTATATTTAATTTATATATGTGAGTATAAATGAGAATATAAATGGATCATGAGAAAATTTTAAAGATTTGAATAGGTTTAGCTCATGATTTTGGCTAAGTCCTTAAGAAAGGGTTAAGGACTTAGAAATTTTGACTTAAGGATTTTTGATGGATTTTGATCATGGCTTTCAATCATGGATTTCAATCAAGGATTTCAATCATAGAATTGAATCATGGAATTGATTTGATTTTGAGAAAGTCAAATAGAATTTATTTGGAGTTTGACTTAAAAGAAGGAAAGTGAGGAATGATTTAGGCCAAAGGTTAGGATATTTTCCTAACACCCCTAAGGCATGGCCTATTCCTATGGCTAACTCTTGTAAGTCTTCTAGGGCTAGGAGAGAGTGTCCACCTAATCACTAGATGTGTCTTAAGACTAAGGAATTCTTAAAGTCTAAGAGGAATCCTATGCCCTAAGATGGAGGTGTTGAGAGCTCATTCTAAAAATGAGGTCAACATATATATATATATATATATACAAGTTAAACCTAAGTGTGGTGGCTTAGCATATCTAACTAAAGAATCCATATATATCCACTTTATTTACATAAGATAGGACAACTAAATATTGAAACAAATTTATTTGACATAAGTGGTCATCTAGTTTCTATTTAATGTTATTTTCTATGTGTAAAATTTAGTATGAAATCACCACATCAGTCCATACAAGTTACATGTTTCAAGAAATTTAAAACAACAAAGATAATGTAAATTAAGGAGTTGAATGCTTTGAGTGATTTTGCATTGTAATTCATATCGATCAGTAAAATCAATAATGGTGTTTTTATTAATGCTTAATTTGACTATAAACACTCCATATTTAGGAGCTATTTAGAAATTTGACTGATATCCCAAAGTTTTCAATTATATTTTATGTGTTTGATCTAGGTTAGTCTCGACTCTGAATCAGCTTACTTTTGATATCAAGATTCGTGCTTCAACTAGTGGAGTTTTCAGTGACATATCAGTTGTCCCCCTATTTTTGGATAATATAAACTATATCATCTAAAAATACATGCCAAATAATTTAAAATATTACTTCTTCAATGTTAATGAAATTTGTGGGTTCATTAACCTTCGCGTCCGATATAGTTTGAGAGAATAGATCTTCATGGGAGCACAAGGCTATGATTATAGAAGCAGGTGCAAGAGACCAATCACATAGGTGCATGAGGCCACGAATGCGTGGGCAAGCAGACCGGCAGATGTGCAAGATCATGGCCAACTTAGTGCAGGTGCGCACGTGCAAATATGCAGGGACATTGGCACGCATGGCCTCAAGCGCGCATGGCGGTGGGCATGCCATCGCGGAGGCCACGGGCATGCGAGACCCCTGGGATGCGGGCTTGAAGGGTCGTGGGTGCGCAAGACCTTGGGCGCACGCAAGCACAGGGGCACGGGGCCGCGGGCACTGAGTGTTGTTTTTCATGATGCTACTTGATGCTGTTACCTTGTATGGAAGAACCTAGAAGTAATACATTAAGGATTTTTGGTTTATCCAAGATTGTTCATCAAAGTGTTACTCAATGACATTAACTTGTATGACAAAGGTTGAAAGAATATGTGAAATATTTTTGACCCATCTGAGGTGTTTATTAAAGTGTCACTTGCTGACATTAACCTGTTTGGAAGGGGTCGATCTGAATCCGCCAAGGATTTTTGACCCGTCCGAGGTTGTTTGTCAAAGTATTACTTGATGACATTAACCTGTATGGAAGAGATCAAATTGAATTTGCCAAGGATTTTTGACACATCTGAGGTTGTTTTTCAAAGTGTTTCTTGATGACATTAACCTATATGGAAGGTGTCGAGTCGAATCTGCTAAGAATTTTTGATCAATCTGAGGTTGTTTGTCATGATGTTACTTGATGATGTTAAGTTGTATAGAAAAGGTCGAAAGAAATCCACCAAGGATTTTTGACCCATTCGAGGTTATTTGTCAAAGCGTTACTTGATGACATTAACCTGTATGGAAGGGATCTGTGTACAATTTTTGACCCATCCGAGGTTATTTGTCAAAGTGTCACTTGATGACATTAACTGTATGGAAGGGGTCGAACTGAATCTGCCAAGGATTTTTGACCCATATGAGATTGTGTTGACCTCACGTTTGGAGTGAGCTCTCAACCTCCTCTTCTTAGACTTAGGACTCTTCTAGACACTAAGAGTTCCTTAGTCATAAGACACCTCTAATGATTAGGTGAACACTTCACCTAAGCCTAGAGACTTAGAAGAGTTAATCATAAGATTAGGCTATGCCTTAGGGCTTACAAAAATCACTTATCCTATAGCCTAAACTCAATCCATATACACCTTCTTAAATCAAACACAAATTCAAGTCTCAAACCAAACCTCAAATTCAAATCCAAATTCCAAATCCATATCCCAAATTTGACTCCAAATGATTGAAACCCAAATTCAAATTCAAATCCAAAGACCCTTCCTAAGCCATATGAACCACCTTCATAAGCTTAGCCAAAACACCCTTTAGATCAAATCAAAGTCAATTGATTTCTTTATAAATAAATTATTACTTCATTCATATTAACAAATATAAATGAAACTCACCTTCCAATGATGAAAAATGAATTAAACTAAATTGTTTGCCCTCTAAGCCTTTTTGACCTACATCCATGGACATGGTCAAATTTGCTTCCAAATCACTCCAAACTCAAGTGATTTTCTCATGAATCATTTAGATCTTCATTTATATTCATAAATATAAATGAAATATAAATCCAAATGGCCAAGACCAAATCCAACATTAAACTAAAATCCAATTTATACCCTTTAAGCCAATTATTTGGACTTAGCTAGATCAAGTCAAATCAAACCAATGGATTTTCTCTTGAATCAATCATTCATTCAATTATCTACCCAAATATAAATGAAACCTATAATCATCAAATCAAATCGAAGCCAACCCAAGTCAAACCCAACCTAGCCCTTTTAACTTGAAAATTTCAAATGAGCCAAAATCCCTTAGTCTCCAAATTGACTGTGGTTGAATTTATATTTCAATCAAGGGCTCATATATAAGTTTAACTAAACTCGAATCAAACCAAAATCAAACCAATTGACCCACTTAGGTCCACTTGACCCAAAGTGACCTAAAGGACCCATTTGAGCCAACTTCCAATCCAACCCAAATTGGACTGAACCAAGCTCACCAAGACCTTCCACCATGATTGTTGATCACCCTAGGATGATCAATTGCAATCAATTGTGTCAAACCAAGTCAACTTAGTCATTTGACCAAGTCCACCCTTAGCCCAAATGAACCAAAACTAACTAAAACTCATCCTACATCAAATTGATTGAAACTAATGATTGGAATCAACCAAAAATCAATATTTAAATATGACTTGACCACCAAATGAGCCAAACCAAGCCCAATTGGCTATTCGATCCAAGTTGACCCAAATTGGCCTAAAGGACCAAATTGAGTCAAATCATGATCTAACCCAAATTGATTGCAACCAATGGCTCAAGTTCATTTCAAATTGATTATTTAACTTGAACAAAGCCATAATTGAGCCTAATTTGACCAATTGGTCAACTTGACCCAACCTAACCCAAATTGATGTAAAAGGTCAAATTAGCCAAAATTCAAATTAAATCCAAATTGATTCAAACTAAAGAACACATTCATCTTTAATTAGCCAATTGAACATGAATCAACCCATAACCCAAACCAATTTGGCCAATTTTGGTCAAATGGATCAACTTGACCCATTTGACTCATTTGATTACAAATGAGCCTAAATCAATTCTAAGCCAAATTAAATCAAATTGATCATACAAAAAATCTTCAAATAATAATTTGAACCTAACCTAAGCCTTTGTTTTACCCAATTTGACCAATTGGTCAACCTAACCCGATATGACCCAATGTGATCCATATGACCCAAATTGGGCCAAATCCCTTAAAACTAAGCCATGACCCATTGGGGGCTGATCAAAGCCTACCCAAACCCATTTGGGATCAGCCTAAAATCAACCCAACCTAATAAAATTTCTCATGGATTCTCCCCAACATAGGATTCCACCCAACCTCATTTAATTCTCCCAATCACATGCATTCAACTCCCCCGTCCATGGAATTAAATGTAGTTGATTATATTGCAACAAATGAAGACTTTTGGGGCTAAATTCAAAGTTCTCAATCAAGCCATCATCCATCCCAATCCATCCCAAGGTAAATCATAACACTTTGGAGCCAAAAATAAAAAAAAGATAGATTTTCGACCACATTAAAACCAAGAGTGTTAAGCAATGGTCATTCTATTCCTCTCATTTTCATCCCTTAGAGTTCCCAAAGCAAAAAGAAACCACTTCCCCACCTTTCTTGAGCCAAAAACATCAAAATTGGGTGGATTCCAGTGAGGAAGCGGTGACGATTGAAGAATACATCATTTCGAAGTAAAGGTGAAGGCTACACTCATCCCAACACTTCCTCTTGCACCTAGGAGCTTTCTTGGATATTCACCACCGCCGAAAACCATCCCTAGTGAGGTAATTTCATCAAACTTTAACTAGCTTAAGGAACTTCTATTTGTGTCAATTCTTGCATGATTTTTAGGATTTGCTTAGAAAAGCCCTGCATTTTTCATTATATTTAGTCCTAATATGAATCGGGAGATTTTCCAATGAAAATCATCATGAAAATGAGCCAAATTGAACAAAATTTGGTTCAAAATTATGAAAAATCTTAATGGATGAATAGTGTTTTGCCAAATTTCCTTCTAACCATTCGATCTCACCATTCAGAGATCAGATGGCTTAGATCACGCAGTTCAGATCCGTGATTACATGGTTTAGATCTGTGGATCGCACGATCTAGATCACGTAGATCAATCTGATCATCTGATCCACGATTAGATGGTCCACACCGATACCCACATCATGATCCTGCGTCACGCAATTTTTTGCTTGTTTGGCTGACGAGGCACCGCACGTTCCAATCATGTGGAGCCACGTGCCATGCAAGACAATGGTTGTGGTGAATTTATTTTTATTTCTTATCTTCATCTAAAAAATGAATTAAATGAAGACAAAAATTAAACTTCTTCTTTATTGGACACCATGTAGATCTCCAGATGTTTATATTAGGCTAATCGGGTATGACATTGAGGAATGATGAACTAACTCGAGAGAAGTCACCATTTTACAATGGAACAAATCACTTTAATAAGGACTCCAAAGGACAATGGGTCTATGATGTACCAGAGATTCTTCCCCTACTTTACATGAAAAAGTAAACCAGGGTTTATTTTAAATCTAGTTAAGTAAGTTCCTTATGGAGGTAAACCCCCATAGTTAATTATATCTTAAGGAATGAGATTCCTTAAGAATACTCTCGATTAAGATAAATGATCATTATCTCCAAAGATTTCAAAGATAGTACTATCAATCAATTGGTTATTTTGGAAGATCAAGTGGAATTGATCAAAAGGAAGAAGTTATTATCGAATCCAAAGAAAAATAAGCAGGGGTTGCTCACAATGCTATGAGACCTAGTGAGCATCCCAAACTATCCTATGGTTGAGTTTTATATTTTTGAATTTGAAGAGAATTATTTATTTGAGTTGAATTTTTATTAGAAATCTATGACTTACAATTCCATGATACAAGATAATGGAAATGCCTAAGAGGTGAGGATTTATGCTTGTAGCCCATAAAGGGAAATAACAACCTTGGATCCTAAATCTATGGAGCTTTGGCAAGGGCAAAAGTATGACCTAAATCTAAGGTGAAAATGGGCATATGGTTTACCTCCACAAGAGAGGACAAACCACCCGACTGTTGGACTTACAACTGCCTGGGGGTGGCTGCCAACTAACTCCTACGATTTTAAATACATGTAGGCAAGTCTTATACTTTTGCATGATAGTTAAGTTGTTATTTATTTAGAAAGAGTCTAAGTCCTTAAACACACTCCCTAAGATACTAGATCATGTAGGGCATGAATAATGACTTAAATCTAATGCAAATTTTTGTTATGTTTTATTTTCATTTTTGGATAATTCATTTAACAGAGGCTATGGGATTCATATGCATAATGCATGAGAAATTGGTTATGAGACAATATCAGCAATAAGGAGGTGTGTTTCCACTATGAAACTCAAAGGTCAAGCCAAGTTCCCTGGCAAAGGTGGAAGCCCTCCATAAGCAACAGTGAAGCAAGATACTTTTTATGCATGATGTGAGACATACAACATCCAGCTAAGGGGTTGCTAAATCTTTTATCTTGATTTATAACCTAGGCTTTAGGTGAGGTTATGAGTTATTAATTTTTAATTTTAAGTTGATTAATTGGATGGAAAATTTATTTTTCCTAGGAGCCTAATCACATTCAGGCCATTCATCAAAGCAAGGAAGAAACTAGGAAAAACATGCTACTTTAATGCACAAGCTAAACAAACATCAAACAATTTCTAAAGCTAGCACAAAAGAATAAAAGGCATTTATGGTCGGGCTCCACCGTACAAACCCGAAAAGAAATGTGGGTAGCCTAGCTCTACCCTTAAACAAGCTGGATTACAAATAAATAATTATAATTTAGAAAGAATTCATGTTATGGGGGTTTAAATTCTTCATTCTTATTTCTTCTTTTCTTCATTCCTTCTTTTCTTCTGTCTTTTCTTTTTTTGGTTGGTTGAGATGTAGTTGGCTCCAAGGCTTCACATAGTACATAAGACATAGTCTTATGGCCAATGTTCACCTCCACTTCCCCCATAAAATTCATTCCAAAATCCTATTTGCAAAATTACTTGAAAATGGAAAAAGTAAATCTAACTAAAATATGCAAAATAGAGATTAGCTAAACAAACCACGCAATCCCAAGCATGTATATGAATAAGTTGGACTTAGCACCCCACACATGGGTAACCAAGTCCACCTGGCCTATTTTTGGATTATGCTTAGGGGTATAAGCAACCTGCACAACAAAAGTATTTATAATTTTATTACAGCGCCCATCACGCACGATCCCCTACATAAGACAATTATTAGACTAAGATCGTCCTATCATCTAGTCTACACACATACACTCTAACATCCCGTCTAAAATATTACATCACAAAATAAAACCAGGAATCAAACCATGCACTGCCCTAACATAGAGCTTGAAATGGTGACTTTGCCTAATGTGTGCCCCATTTAAGACTTGTGTGGTATGTCTTAGCTAGGCTTTAGGGTTAGAGTTTTCTAGGTATGAAGGGTTCAACTTAGAGGGTGGTTTCATTTTAGTAATTTAGTTAATTTGTTAATTTTATTTGATGATTTGATTTGGTTTGAATGAACTTACACTTAATTAAGTGTTGTAAAGAGAGGAAAAGAGAAGAGAACTTCTCTTTCTTCCATACCTTAAGTAATTTCTAAGGTAGATTCATTAGTGATTTTTCTTTAGTGAATGTTTTATTATGTGTTTTAATTAATCCAAAGTTTAGATTGGCTCTAAATAAACCTATTCAATAAGAAAGGAATTTTATGATTAATTAAAGTGAATTACTATTACAAAAACACAACCATTTATCTCTTTCCAACATATGTATCATGCATATGAAATGATCCTAGGCATATCTATACATGAAATGCAAATATTTATCACACCTTAATGATGAATCCTAAGAGATATTGCTTAAAAAAATTTGGATATTTTTATGATGCATGGTTTTGTTAAGTAGAAAAGAGGGGGATTATTTTATCCATTAATCAAATACACATTTACATGTATGAAAGACATAAGTGAGTACGACACCATTATTTTCTACACTAAGGGTATAAGGCACAAGGCCTTCTTAAGGCTACTTAAAGCCTCGCAACCCAGGATGTCCAGACTAATATACCACTTTTTTTAAATACATGTGTATGTACAAAATGAAAGCAAATGGATGAAGAATCATGCAAAAGATTTATGTTTGTTTGTTTGATTTTGGTTAATATATGTAATATAAAGATCCTTCTTAATTCATGACATGGGAGTGCATAGGAATGAATTTAAGCAAGTGTTATGTTCTTGTTGACCTCTTTTTTAGAATGAGCTCTCAACCCCTCCATCTTAGACATTGGACTTCTCTTAGACTTTAAGAGTTCCTTTGTCTTAAGACAATCTAGTAATTAGGTGGACACTCAACCTAGCTCTAGAAGAGTTAAGAAGAGTTAGCCATGGGATGGCCTCGGTGGTGGTAGAGGAGGTGGAAGTGACGGCTGTGGAGCACGAGGTCTCTCATGCTAATCTCTGGCCGGTTGCTTCCCCTTGTCCAACACTGCTACTGCCACTGGCTTCTTCTCATAAGCTTTCTCTGGCTTTGACTTTATTGATTGATCCAAAAAAAGCAACTATTTTATTTCTCCTTGTAAGCTAGCCACCTTATTGATTAGCTTCTCAAATGTCTTGATGGTAAAACCTTTGAGCATGAAGGCACCGCCATGAGTATTCTTTAGTAGAATTTTAATGTCATGCTATTAAGACAGCTATGGATCACATTTTATACTCAAATTGTGCTATTTGAGAATATAATTAATGAGGGACTCACCAGGTTATTGTTGAGCCACAACAAGAATTCCTACAGTCACCCTTTGCTGAGCTCCAGCAAACCTCTTAATTAAGAGTTTCTCAAACTCAACAAAAGTCTGCACTGAACTATTGGGGAGTTCAGTGTACCAATCAAAGGCTATGCCTATTAAGCTATTGACAAAAAGATGGAATAATAATGCATCACTACCACCAGCATTGCAACAGTTGGCCCTGAAGTGCGCTATGTGTTGCCGTGGGTTCCCACTGCCAACAAAGCTCTTGAAAGAAGGTGACATAAAACCCTTAGGATACCGGATGGCATCGAATTTCTCTGGGTAGGGTCTACCCTTTGGAACTGATGATCCTCCTTGAACTTGCCAATGCTTCTCTCACTTATTGCTCAACCATGAGTTTAATGTCTTTCTCTTGTATGGAGGTACCTTCCACTACCTTCCTATACAAGTTGGTGATGCCCTACTCTACTAGAGGTGAAGTCTTGGCTTGATCTAAGATATGCAAAAAAATCTCACTGATCGATCTCTGCAATAGTAGGATGCACTGCTGAGGCTTGGTTTTGAAGTGCCAAAACTACTGCTAGCAAATCTTCAAGCTTCTTTCCCATCCTATCCATCTGTTCATCCTTTTATTTTAGTTGTTGAAGGAGGTGTTGGGTTGAGTAGGCTGTATCATCCTGCTCGGCCGCAACACCTTCCGAACTCTGCTGATCCCGGAAGAGGGAACCCCTAGTGTCTACCATATGTGTTTCTGCTGAATCATCCAATAGATCATCTTCATTGGGATCAAAATTGACCTTCTCATCCTCTAGATCAGACCAGGCATACTTTAGAATTTCCTTCTTCTCAACTAGATACTGAGCTACAATGTCATCTAGGGATCGATCCAACTAAACATGTATAAAAGATTGAGGCTGATCGATGGTAGGATCATTATCATGAATAGAGAGACATCTAACCTCCCCTACTGGAGAGCTATCTTATGAGGACTACGCTCACTAGAGGATACATGTTCCTGGCTATCACTAAATCTAGTTGGAGTGGTACTCCTCGGAGAAGCTATGGCCATAGGGACAACTAAACTATCTCCTCCTCCCTCAGCTGCTATTATCTCCATAGTTTGTGCGTGGTGGTGATGGCACAACTATGATGCTTTGTGGTTGCCATTCCCTCTTCACCACAACTGGAGCATGAGTTTGAGCAAGAGAGCTCGGGCTCGCCTTAATCGGCGGTGTAGATAGAGTGGGATCTCTTTGCCATAGCTGGATCACTATCAGAGCTCTCTTTTTCCCGGATGCAGCCTTCATGGATTTTCTTGGAACTGTGGATGATGGAACTTGTACTGGAGATGGTGGGCGTGGAGTAGAGCAGTGTGGTGGAGGCACCACTGACTCTCTCTATGTTGGAGCTCCTCTCCTACGTCTCTCTCGGCTAGTAACCTCTGATACTCGGGCCTCCCTGGCCCTCTCCTGTCTGATGTGCTTCCCTACGCTACGAGGGATGACAGAATGTAAATCAAATTGAGCTTAGAATTATGATCTTCTGTAAGCTCTGCCAACTCGGTGCAGAACTGATCTAAGGCCAGCATACAACCTTCTCCTATTGCTGATAGGAGCCTTAAAGTAAACTACAGGTAGAGGTGAAACTAAGATCCTTCTAATATCTTCCTCTCCATCAGATTTAGAGAGGGAGACCCTACCTAGGTGGGGGAGACTATCCATGAAGATAGGGTAGCCTTCCCCTTGGAAGGAGCCAACGAGTGGATGCTATTGGGGGGCAAATGGGAACCACCGGCGCACCGGAATCAGAATCGTGGGAACGCCAACCTTCCTCTTCAGTGAGGGAAACCTTGAGTCAGACGACATCTCAACCTAGATGATCGAATTTTGCCCTGTCACCACACTTCTGCTGATGGTTGTGAGAGTGGTCCCTTCAAGTGATCCTAGCCTCTTCAAAACCTCAGCCAAAATGAATGAGGTGGGTGAAGTCAGTCTGTGGGAGGCTGGCCTGAACCAAGGCCAAACCCGTCCCAAAAGGAAAAGTAAACATGTACTTCTAGGCTATCATTTAAACTGAACTGAAAGAAACTGACTGAAACTAGGTTGAACTTCTACAATTTTGGAAAATAAACTCGAATGAGATTTCTTCTTTAATTTATTTTTAGAATTTGAACCCACACTCAATAATTTGGATATGTTAAGTGGGGCCCTTTGATTTTAGGAGAGAGATTTTTTTAATTTAGAATTGAGGAGGGATTTTTTGAATTTAGAAACTATTTTCAACAAATTTGTGTATGTTGGAAATGTGTTCAAATATTTTGAAGAGATTGATGCTTCCATTGGTTCATATTTGAATTTTACTTTTATGTTTTAGGAACCTTTATTTAACAAATTTGAGTATATTTAAGTAAGGGGTCAATTGATTTTGTTTTGATTTGTGATTTTGGAATTTACTCACTTAGCAAATTTGGGTATGCTAGGTGAGGTGTTTGAAAACAATTTTCTTCTTCTTTTTCTTGTTGCTTGTATGTGAATCATGTGTGAATTTGAAAATGGAATCTTTATTTAACAAATTTGGTTATGCTAAATGAAGAATCCAAATATTTTGTTATTTTTTAAAAGATGATCTTTACTTAGCAAATTTGTGTATGCTAAATAAAGGATCCAAATGTGTTTTGTTTTTGATAATTTTTGAAAAGAGAATTCTTTACTTAGCAAATTTGGGTATACTAAATGAAGAATGCAACTATGTTTTTTTTTTTTGAAAAAAGAATCTTCACTTAGCAAAATTGGGTATGCTAAATGATAAATCCAAATGTTGTTTGATTTCTGATTTTTGATTTTGATTCTTGATTTTTGAAAAGATGATCTTCACTTAGCAATTTTGGGTATGCTAAATGAAAAATCCAAATGTTATTTGATTTTTTTTTGAAAAGATGATCTTCACTTACCAAATTTGGGTATGCTAAATGAAGATCTAAGTGTGTTTTATTTTTGATGATTTGATTTTGATGTTTTGATTTTTTTAAAAAAAAGAGGATTTTCACTTGGCCAATTTGGGTATGCTAAGTGACGAATCCAAGTGTGTTTGATTTTTGTGATTTTGATTTTGAAAAGAGGATATTCACTTAGCAAATTTGGGTATGCTAAATAAAAGATCCAAATGTTGTTTGATTTTTGATTTTGAAAAGAGGATCTTCATTTAGCAAATTTGGGTATGTTAAAAGAGGGATCCAAATGTGTTTTGATTTTTGATGTTTTGATTTTTTTGAAAAGTGGATCTTCACTTAGCAAATTTGGGTATGCTAAATGACGAATCCAAATGTGTTTGATTTTGAATTTTTGAAAAGTAGATCTTCATTTAGCAAATTTGGGTATGCTAAATGAAGAATCCAAATGTGTTCGATTTTTAATTTTTGAAAAGGGGATCTTTATTTAGCAAATTTGGGTATGCTAAATGAAGAATCCAAATGTGTTTCATATTTTGATGTTTTGATTTTTTGAAAAGAGGATCTTCACTTAGCAAATTTGGGCATGCTAAATGAAGAATCCAAATGTGTTTGATTTTTAATTTTTGAAAAGAGGATCTTCATTTAGCAAATTTGGGTATGTTAAATAAAGAATCCAAATATGTTTGATTTTTAATTTTTAAAAAGAGAATCTTCATTTAGAAAATTTGGGTATGCTAAATGAAGAATCGAAATGTGTTTCATGTTTTGATATTTTGATTTTTTGAAAAGAAGATCTTCACTTAGCAAATTTGGGTATGCTAAATGAAGAATCCTAATGTGTTTGATTTTTTAAATTTTTTAAAAGAGGATCTTCATTTAGCAAATTTGGGTATGCTAAATGAAGAATCCAAATGTGTTTGATTTTTTAATTTTTGAAAAGAGAATCTTCATTTAGCAAATTTGGGTATGCTTAATGAAGAATACAAATGTGTTTTATGTTTTGATGTTTTAATTTTTTGAAAAGAGGATCTGCACTTAGCAAATTTGGGTATGCTAAATGAAGAATCCAAATGTGTTTGATTTTTTATTTTGAAAAGAGGATTCTTTATTTAGCAAATTTGGGTATGCAAAATGAAGAATCCAAATGTGTTTGATTTTTGATTTTGAAAAGAGGATTCTTTACTTAGAAAATTTAGGTATGCTAAATAAAGGATCCATGTGTGTTTGATTTTTAATTTTCAAAAAGAGGATATTCATTTAGCAAATTTGGGTATGTTAAATGAGGGATCCAAATATGTTTTGATTTTAATGTTTTGATTTTTGAAAAATGAGAACTTTACTTAGAAAATTTGTGTATGCTAAATAAAGTTCAAATGTATTTTTGATTTTGATGTTTTGATTTTTATTTTAAAAAGAGGATCTTCGCTTAGCAAATTTGGGTATGCTGAATGTAAGATCCAAAGGTGCTTTATTTTTGAAAAGATGATTATTGATTTTGTTTTTGAAATGATGATTATTGATTTTAGTTTTGAAAAGATGGTTATTGATTTTGTTTTTGAAAAGATGATTGTTGATTGTATTTTGGAAAAGATGATTGTTGATTTTGTTTTGAAAATGAAATCTTTATTCAATAAATTGAATGAGGATGTTCATTTGTGCTTTTTGAAAATATGATTTTGGATTTTATTTTTGAAAAGATGGTTGCTGATTTTGTTTTGAAAATGAAATCCTCATTCAATAAATTGAATGAGGATGTTCATATGTGCTTTTGGAAAATATGATTTTGGATTTTACTTTTGAAAAGATGATTGTTCATTTTGTTTAAAAAAATAAAACTTTCATTCAATAAATTGAATGAGGATGTTCATTTGTGCTTTTGGAAAATATGATTTTGGATTTTATTTTTGAAAAGAAGATTGTTGATTTTGTTTTAAAAAAGAAATCTCCATTCAATAAATTGAATGAGGATGTTCATTTGTGCTTTCGGAAAATATGATTTTGGATTTTACTTTGGAAAGATGATTGTTGATTTTATTTTAAAAAATGAAATCTTCATTCAATAAATTGAATGAGGATGTTCATTTGTGCTTTTGGAAAATATGATTTTGAATTTTATTTTTGAAAAGATGATTGTTGATTTTGTTTTAAAAATAAAATTGACATTCAATAAATTGAATGAGGATGTTCATTTATGCTTTTTGAAAAGAATGATTATTGATTTTGATTTTTGAAAAGATCCTACATATAACAATCATGAAGATTATTAGACGAGGTTGATTTATGAAAATTTTGGTGCAAATATTTTATTATGTGCATTTTGAAAAAGTGCTTTTTTGGAAATTGATGTTTTTATAAAGGATTTATTTTTCTTTATTTTTGGAATGAACCTTACCTTGCCATAGAAATGGTAAGAAGGAAGTCTTTAGTTATTTATTTTACTAAATTTTTATTTTCTCCTATTGGGAAACTCAACAGGGGTATTAAGACCCACACGGAGTGAGGTCCTAAAACCTAAAGGATGTTGGCTAGCTTAACTTAAGATGAAATAAACTATGTGCCCACAGAAAAGGAGGATAGTCTCAGACTTATACAAAGTATAAATCCACTATCGATACTTGGAGAGAATGATCATTTACCAAAGTTGGAGAGAGTAACCTTCCCTAACGGAGTTGCTAGAAAAATCTATGGTGAATTTTTTTTATTTCTTATCTTCATCTAAAAAATGAATTAAATGAAGACAAAAATAAAACTTCTTCTTTGTTGAACACCACATAGATCCGCAGATGTTTTTATTAGGGTGATCAAGTACGACATTGAGGAATGATGTACTATCTTGAGAGACAAAAGTCACCATTCTATAATGGACCTAATCACCTCAATAAGGACTCTTAAGTATAATGAGTCTTCGAATGTACCAGATTCTTCCCCCACTTTATATGAAAAAGTAAAGCAGGGTTTATTTTAAATTGGGTTCGTTAAGTTTTTTGTGGAAACAAGCCCCATAGTTAATTACATCTTAAGGAATGAGATTCCTTAAGAATACTCTTAATTAGGGTAAATGATCGTTGTCCCCAAAGATTTCAAAGATAGGGCTATCAATCAATTAGTTATTTTTGGAAGATCAAGTAAGATTGATCAAAAGGAGGGAGTTATTATTGAAACTAAAGGGAAATAAGTAGGGGATGCTCCTGATGCTAGGAGACCTAGCGAGCATCCCAAACTATCATATGGTTGGGCTTTATATTTTTGAATTTTAAGATAATTATTTGTTTGAGTTGAATTTTTATTAGAAATTTAGGACTTACAATTCCATGACACAATATCATGAAAATGCCTAAGAGGTGAGGATTTATGCTTGTAGCCTGCAAAGAGAAACAACAACCTCAGATCCTAAATCTAGGGAGCTTTGGTGAGGGCCAAAGCACGACCTAAATCTACAACAAAAATGGGCATATGGTTTACCTCCATAAGAGAGGACAAACCACCCACTGTTGTATAATCACCTGAGGGTAGCTGCCAACTAACTCCTCCTAGGATTTTAAATACATATAGGCAAGTCTTATGCTTTTACAAGATAGCTAAGTTATTGTTTATTTAGAAAGAGACTAAGTCCTTAAACATACTCCTTAAGAGACTAGATCATGTAGGGCATGAATAATGACTTAAATCTAATACAAATTTTTATTATGTTTTTTATTTTTGGATAGTTCATTTGACACAGGCCATGGGATTCATATGCCTAATGAATGAGAAATTGGTTATGGGCCAAAATCAACAAGAAGGAGGTGTGTTTCCACCATGGCTCTCAATGGTCAAGCCAAGTTCTCTGGAAAAGGTGGAAGCCCTCCATAAGCAAGAGTGAAGCAAGCACTTTTATTCATGATGTGAGACATACAACATCTAGCAAAGGGGTTGCTAAATATTTTATCATGATTTATAAACTAGGCTTTAAGTGAGGTTATAAGTTGTTAATTTTTCATTTTGAGTTGATTAATTGGATAGAAAATTTATTTTTTCCTAGGAGCCTAATCTCATCTAGGCCATTCATCAAAGCAAGGAAAAACTAGGAAAATTATGCCATCTTAATGCACAAGCTAAACAAACATCAAATAATTTATAAAGCTAGCACAAAAGAATAAAAGGCTTTTGTGGTTGGCTTCACCACACAAACCCAAAAAAATGTGGTTAGTTGAGCTCTACCCTTATGCAACCAAAATTATAAATGAATAATTATAATTTAGAAAGAATTCATGTTATGGGGGTCTTCATTCTTCATTCTTCTTTCTTATTTTCTCTGTTCCTTCTTTTCTTCTTTCTTTCCTTATTTTGGTTGGTTAAGATGTAGTTAGCTCTAAGGCTTCACATGGTACATAAGACATAGTCTTATAACCAATGTTCACCTCCACTTCCCCCATAACATTCATTCTAAATCTTATTTGAAAAATTACATGAAAATGAGAAAAGTAAATCTAACTAAAACCTGCAAAACAAAGATTAGCTAAAAAAACCACATAATCCCAAGCATGTATATGAATAAATTAGATTTAGCTCCCAACACAAGGGTAACCAGTCCACTTGGCCTATTTTTGGATTATTCTTAGGGGTATAAGCAACCTGCATAACAAAAATATTTATATTTTTATTATAGTGCCCCATAAGCGCAATCCCTTACAGAAGATAATGATTAGACTAAGATCATCCTATCATCTAGTCTACGCTCATTCACCCTAACATCCAGTCTAAAGAATTACATCACAAAACAAAACCAGGCATCAAACCATACCCCGCCCTAACATAGAGCTAGAAATGGTGACAGCCTAATGTGTGTGTCATTTAAGGCTTGTGTGGTAAGTCTTAGCTAGGCCTTAAGGTTAGAGTTTTCTAAGTATGAAGGGTTCAACTTAGAGGGTGGTTTCATTTAAGTGGTTTAGTCAATTTGTTAATTTTATTTAATAATTTGATTTGGTTTGAATGAACCTACACTTAATTATTAAGTATTGTAAAGTGAGAAAAAGAGAAAAGAAATTCTCTTTCCTCCATACCTTAAGTAATTTCTAAGGTAGATTCATTAATGATTTTTCTTTAATGAATGTTTTATTATGTGTTTTAATTAATCCAAAGTTTAGATTTGCTCTAAATAAACCTATTCAATAAGAAAGGCATTTTAGGATTAATTAATATGAATTACTATAACAAAACTCACAACCATTTATCTCTTTCTAACATGTGTATCATGCATATGAAATAATCCTAAGCATATCTATGCATGCAATGCAAATTTTAAGCATACCTTAATGATGAATACTAAGAGATATTGCTTAACAAATTTGGATATTTTATGATGCATGGTTTTGTTAAGTAGAAAAGAGGGGAATTATTTTATCCATTAATCAAATGCACATTTACATATATGAAAGACATAAGTGAGTTCGACTCATTATTTTCTACACTAAGAGTATAAGGTACAAGACCTTCTTAGGACTACTTAAAGCCTCACAACCCCAGGATGTCTAGACTAATATACCACATTTCTTAAATACACGTGTAAGTACCAAATAAAAGCAAATGGATGAAGAATCATGCAAAATATTTATGTTTGTTTGTTTGATTTTGGTTTATATATGTAATATAAAGATCCTTCTTAATTTATGACATGGGAGTGCATAGGAATGAATTTAAGCAAGTGTTATGTTCTTGTTGACCTCATTTTTAGAATGAGCTCTCAACCCCTCCATCTTAGTCATAGGACTTCTCTTAGATTTAAGAGTTTCTTAGTATTAAGACACATCTAGGGATTAGGTGGACACTCAACTTATCCCTAGAAGATTTAAGAAGAGTTAGCCATAGGAATAGGTCATGCCTTAGAGGTGTTAGAAAAACATTCCTACCCTTAGCTTAAACCTTTCCTCACTTTCCTTCATTCAAGTCAATCTCCAAATCAATCTTAATTGATTTTCTCCAAATTCAAATCAACTCGATATGATTGAAATCCATGATTGAAATCTATGATTGAAACCCATGATCAAAATCCATCAAAAATTTCCAAGTTCAAATTTTCTAAGTCCTTAACCCTTTTGTAAGGACTTAGCCAAAAGTGTGATTCAAACCTATTCAAAACTTTGAGATTTTCTCATAATTCATTTATATTCTCATTTATAAACTAAATATAAATTCAAACCCATCAAATCAAATTCAAAATTTCAAATCAAATCATGAAAATCAACCCTAATCCTTGATCAAACCTATTCAAATTCATTAAATTTTCTCAAAACTTATTTATATTCTCATATATAAATAAAATATAAATGTAAATCAACCAAATCAAACCCTCAAATTAAATTCCAAATTTAAAATCCTTGAAATTCCCTTAAATCCCTTAATTTTCCATTAATGGATTTAACCTAAACTTTGATCAAACCTATTCAAATTCATGGGATTTTTTCAAAAATTATTTCTATTCTCATTTATGTTCTCATATATAAATGAAGTATAAATATAAATCAATCCAATCCAATTCAAATAAATTAAATTTCAATTTAAAAATTTCCTTAAATCCTTTAAATTCTTTTTAATGGATTTAACCCAAATCATGATTAAACCAATTCAAATCCTTCAAATTTTTTCATGATCCATTTATATTCTCATTTATATTCATATATATAAATTAAATATAAATCCAAACAATCAAAACCAATTCCAAAAATCAAACTCAAATCCACTCAAAATCTAATCTAAGTCTTTCAAGTCAAAATCTTGAACTTAGCCAAATAAATTCCAAATCAAGCCAAACTCTTGATGTTCTCTCATGATTCAATCAACCATACAGTCATGAGCTCATATATAAATCCAAACTTCAATCATTCAATCAAAACCCAAATCAAAAATCAAACCCAAAACCCTTTCATATTCTTCCTTTGAATATGAAATTTTTAAATGGATCAAAATCTATTTGACTTCAATCCACTTGCAAATGGATTTATATTTCAATCATGAATCCATATAAAAGATCAACTAACTTCAAATAAAGCTTTCACCAAGCCATTTGACCCACTTTGTCTCACTTAACCCAAAGTGACCTAAAGTTCCCTTATGAGCCAACTTTTGATCCTAACCAAATTGGATTGAACCAAACTCATATATCCCTCTCATCGTGATCAACAATCTTCATGGGATGATCAATCAATCAAATTGGGTCAAACCAAGTCAAACCTAAGGGTTGACCAAGTCAACACTTATTCTAAAATGAAACCTTGCATAGCCAAAATCTACCATAGGCTAAATTGATTGAACCCATTGATCTAGGTTCACTCATGACCTATGTTTGAACTTGACCAAGCCAACATTTGAGCCTAGCCTAGCCCAATTGGCCCAAAGATGACCCATTTTGACCTAAAATAATTATGCATATGAATAGTAATTAATCAACTAATTGGACTCCTTAATCACTATAAACAGTAGGGAGGCTTAGGGAACTAGATTGGGGCTTCTATCCTAATCTTTTTCATAAGTTTCCTTCACTTTTTCAAGTGGAATTAATTAAGGATTAATAAATTAATTAATTACTTAATTAGTTTAATTAAATTTCAAAATGGATTTGATTTTCCTTAATTGATTTATGGGTAGGTCTTTAGCTATTTAATAGCTTAAAGAGGGTTAATGAAATTATGGTTAGCTCACATGTGTGAGAAAATCATAAAAATAATTAATGTAAGTTCCTTAGGCTTAATTAATCAACGATTGTGAGCTAATTGCATTAGGCCCCATTCATTTCATAGGATCATTGATATTTACATTTCAATTCCTCTGCATATTACATTGGCTCATAATCATTTGATCAATTACCTTAAGGTAACATAGGTAAGGGTTAATTAATTGATTTGATTCATAGCTTAACTTAATTAATCCTTAAAATTAACCTATTCATCTTTTCATTAAATCAAATTAACTCACATACGGGGAATGGGATTATGATTAGCAAACATGCTCTCACATTTATTAAATTAAAATGAGTCAAAACTTGATCTAAGCCAAATTGATCCAAACCAATGGGTCAAGTTCATTCCAAATCACTTATGGAACTTGACCAAAGCCTCAATTGGCCAACTAGACCTAACCTAGCCCAATTGACCTTAGACCCAACGGGTCATGTTGAGCCAAAATTGAACTTAACCCAAATTGATTGGAAATAAAGATACCAATCCACTCCATATGACTAACCTAACCTAAACCTACCCTTGACCTACCTCAAATAGGTCAAATGGGTCAAATAGGTCAACTTGACCCATTTGACCTAAATGAAGTCATAAGAGCTAAAATCAAATATATTACAAAATGAACCAAACCAAAGCCACCAAAGCATTTAAAATGGTCATATGAACTTGACCCAACCCTTGGTTTGACCCAATTTGACCTATTTGTCAACTTGGTTGACCCATTTTGACCTAAATGGGTCAACATGAGTCAAACCCTATCAAATGGATTCCAAATCCAATGAAACTTGGCCAAGCCTAGTTTCTCCACATACCTAACATGTACAAATTAATAAAATAACAAAATGACCATCCTACCCCTAGGTCATAGAACAAAGATTGGCCTAACCCATGGGTAATTTGGTCATTCCCTCTTCACAATCACTTGAGGCTTTCCTAAAAGCTGAAGGGGACTTAGTGATGAGTGGTGCACCAACCCAATGAGTTTGGGTCAGCCCATTTGGCCCTAGACCACACCCGAACCACTTAGCCTAAAATTAAAATTTCAAATTTCATCTTAAGCTCAATTCAAGCATATGGGAAGTTGGCAATCCATTCCTTGGATTAGACTGACCATGTGCACACTCAAAATAGCCTAAATAACCTCTCCAATTTGAGCAATTGGATCAAAATGAAAATGAGGTGTCGGTCATCCGATTGCCATAAGGGGAGATATACTCCCCCTAATTCAATAAAATTTTCATTCACGCTTTGTCGATTGAAGCCTAGGAACCCAGAGCAACCATCAGAGAGCACTCCCAAGCTTCTTAGAGGGGATTAGAATTCTTCTTTTATGATTTTGCACAGTGCAAAAATAGGGGAGGTAAAGTGAATTGCTAGCTTCCTCCACACTTCATCTCCTTCCAATTGCTATTGCACACTTCATCTAGGAGCTAAGTCAAGCTTGCCTAAGCTTATATTGGAGTTCCCACAGCAAGGAAGAGCCCAATTGGATCAAAGTCGAAGCCCAAGAAAGGAGGAGTTGCTCCACCCATTGATCCACTCAATCCTAAGGCCTAAGAATTTCAACAGGGCTTTGTCTCCACCAGGTGAAGCTACCTCATCGATCTTGAGCACCGGTGAGGTATGGAATTTTTCGATCACTAAACTCAATGTGGTGTGGAGCTTTGTGAAATATATTTTCACCTCATCGAATTTTGGCCATTGGATTTTCCATTCTATGTCTCTATATGGTGTGGGTTAAATTTTGTGTGATTCTAAGCTAGATCAAGCTTGGATCTTCCCCTTGATCATGGATGATCTCTGTTGGTCAAGGGGAAGAACTTGGCTCATCTTAGCCATCCATCCGTGCATTTTAGATGGATGACTGAGATTATTTAGCACATTTAGTAATCAGTTTATCCTTTATAAATCGTGGGTGAATCTTTAGCCATCTGATCTTTGATGACAAGAATATAATCGCGTGTGCTATCATCACCTTTGTGAGGTGACAACTTAAGTTGTCCCCTCATGGTGCGACGCATGTAAAGCACGCTGACCGTCGCTGCCATGCGCGTGAGCTAGGGATTATTTGGGGTTAATTAAAATGCTTAATTAATTCCTAATTAATCCATGGATTCTCAAAAATGCATAACTCTTCATAGAAAAAAAATGCAATAAAAACTTATGGATAGATAATTAAACCTAGAACATTTTAAAATTAATTTTGATGTGTTTTGAATTATGGTTTTCTCTAAATTTGGGTTTTATTAGAAAGCATATTTTGCTAATTACTCTTTGATTAGGCCTCTGATTAATCTCAAATTTCTTGGGTAAGTTTTAGGGGATGACCTCTACCTCTCCTATTTTTATTAGATTTATTGAAGGCTTGATTAGAGTAATTTCATGTGGCTTTCTTAATTACCCTTCTCATATAATTAAGCATAATTAGAGTATGATTATTGGTTTTACCCTCTGATTATGGTTGATTGAGGTCAGATCCAATAAGTAGGAGGTATATGGAATAATTTTGGGGAATTTCCTCTAAGCTATTCCCTAAACCCCTCCTCTCCTTAATCTCTTCTTAATTA
This sequence comes from Cymbidium sinense, assembly GCA_021442155.1. Lineage (NCBI taxonomy): Eukaryota > Viridiplantae > Streptophyta > Magnoliopsida > Asparagales > Orchidaceae > Cymbidium > Cymbidium sinense. The sequence goes on along the minus strand of CM038227.1, from coordinate 109,484,105 downwards.
AGGGTTAATTCATTAATTATCCCCTTAATCAATTTTCAAAAATTCTAAAAAGTTCCAGAACTTAATTAACCTACTTTGGTTAGATGCTTAGATGTTTAATAGCCTAAATTTAATTAAAGAAATTAAAACCCAATTCACATGTGTGAAAGGGTGTTTTTAAAGTACTTAAGCTAAACCCCATAGCTTAATTAACTTTTAATTATGAGCCAAATTGCATTAGGCCTTTTCATTATTAGGTGCATTGCAAATTTAAATTCCTTGTGGGTTTTATGTCATCTCATTGGCTCATAATTATTTAGTTGATTCTTCTAAGGTTGTGTAGGTAAGGGTTAATTAAGTTAATTCATACATTAACCTAATACATGCTTAAAAATAAATCTAATTTTCTAAAATTAAAAAAAATATCAAACACATGTGGGAATGGGTTAGGAACAACAAACTCATCTCACATTTTTAAAATTAAATCAAACTTCGAACTAAATAAAGATTACTTTGAAATTCACTTTGATTTATTCTAAATTTTCTTATTCTTTAAGAATGTCTTTAGGATTTAAGTGAAGTGAGTTTGTTACATGCTTTCAATGCTTTGGATCTTTCCCAACATGTTAAGTTGTATGCCATATGATTTCATGCATTCATAATTTCATGTTTCAAAATGTAAAATAAACTTGTTTACTTTATGTTAAATGTGCATGTGTTGGCTAATGTAAAATATGAGTGGCTATTATCACTACTAAATCAAAATTATTTTCAAAATACATAAATCAAACACCAAATCTGAAAGTGTGCTACTTATGTCTTAATTATAAGCTTGCATGTGATAGATTATAAAGTCATGTTTAGCATAGGTTTCCTTTTTTCTTATATTAGCATAGTTTTGAATAGGAGTTGGTAAGATGTAGGGTTCATTTGAAAAGAACCCAATACTTACTTAATTACATACCCTATTCATTCCTATGCTATCACTTAAGAATGGTTGCCTATACTTGTATGTATAAATTGCATAAATAAAAATGAATCCATTAAACAACTTTTGCATTTTTCTTTTCTATTTCATTTCTTTTATATACATGTTTGTACTTAAGGAAAGTGGTATATTACCCCAAGGTTGCGAGTCTTTAAGTAGCCCTAAGTAGGTCTTCTACCTTACACTTTTGGTTAACAATGGCATTGTACTCACTTATGCCTTTCTTGCTTTCATGTATGTATGTAAAAGTTTGGATAAGGAGAACCTTTTCTACTTAAGAAAAATCATGCATATTCAACTTCTAAATTTTCTTAAATGGATTACTTAGCATGCATCATAAAGTGTGTTAACTACTCTCATTTGCATGTATAGATATGCTTAGGGTCTATCCATATGCATGTTATATATGTTGGGAAAAAAATGAAGCAATGTGTGTTATGTGAATTTTGATACATTTTATTTGATATTAAAATGCCTTTCTTTTTGAATAGGTTTGTTTAGAGTTTATCTAAACTTAGGATTGATTAAAAGATGTAATCAAAATATTCACCTAAATGAAACTAAAATGTGTATCCACTTTATAAATTACTTAAGGTTAGGGAAGGAAAGAGAAGTTCTCTTCTCTTTCCCTCTTTTCCTAACTTAGTAATTAATTGTAGGATCCACTTAAACCAAATCAAAACATGAAATAAAATCCACCCAAAATGATTAAACAACTTAAATGGAACCCTCCTCTAAGTTGAACATGTTCTTCATACTTAGAAAATTTGATCCTAAAGCCATAGCTAAGCATACCACACAAACCTTCAAAGCACACACATTAGCCTAAGTCACCACTTCTAGCTTTAGGTTAGGTCGGTGCATGGTTTAATGTTTGTTTTGATTTGTGATATATATTTTAGACTAGATGTTAGGGTGTATGCTCATAGAATTAATGGTAGGACATTCTTAGCCTAACTATTCTTTTATGAATGGGATTGTGCTTAAGGGGTGCTATCATAAATAAAAATATAAATTCTTTTGCTTGTAGGTGATTTATACCTCTAAACATAATCCATTGGCCAGGTGGACTTAGTCACTCATGTGTGAGGTGATAAGTCCAATATACATGCATGGGATGTGGGTGGTGTGATTTAACTAACCTTTATCTTGTAGGTATTAGTTAGATTTCTACTTTTCCTTTTCATGTAAAAACTTGTATAATTAGGATTTTGGAATGATTTTTATGGGGATTATGATGAACATTGGTCATAAGATCCCATCTTATGCACCATGTGAAGCCTTGAAGCATCCACCTTCCAACCTTCCAATGGAGGAACCAAAATAAGAAAGAAGAAGAAGAAAGAAAGAAGAAAGAAGAAAGAAGAAAGAAGAATAAAGCTTGAAGACCCCCATAACAATGAATTCCTTTGCTTAAATTGTAATTTAATTCATTTGTAATCTGGGTTGTATAAGGGTAGAGTTCGCTTCCCAATTTAATATTTTCAAATTTGTGCGGTGGTGCCCGACCACAACGGCCACTTATTCTTTTTACGATTAGCTTTATACATTCAATTGATGATTTGTTTAGCTTTTGCATTAAGTGGTATAATTTTTCTAGTTTCTTCCTTGCTTTATGTATGGCCTAGATGTGAATTAGGCTCTTTAGGGAAAAATAAATCTTTTATTTAACTTAACAATTCAAATAAAAAATTAAACAACTCATAACCTCACCTAAAGCTTAAGTTTAAAATTAAGATAAAAGAATTAGCAACCCCTTAGCTGGATGAGCATTTCCTTATAATATCATACACAAATGTATCTTATTTCACTCTTGATTAGAGGGCTTCCACCCTTGCTAGAGAACTTGGCTTGACCTTTGAGAGCAGTGGTGAAAACTCACCTCCTCCCTTGTCACTAATTTTGGCCAATAATCTGATTTCTCATGCATTAATCATAAGAATCCTATTAGCCTGAGTTAAAATAAGTGCCCAAAATGAAAATAAAATGAATTTTGAATTGCATTAGATTTAGGTCATTTGAAGCATGTCCCTTTACATGATCTAGTCTCTTTAGGGAGTGGGTTTAAGGACTTAATCTCTTTCTAAATAAAAAATAGCCTAGCTATCTTGCACAAGCATAAAAGCTTGCCTACATGTATTTTAAAATCGAGGAGGTTAGTTACCTCAGAAAGTCCTGGGTGGTTTGTCCTATCAGGAGGTAAACCAATTACCCATTTTTGCCTTATATATTAGGTTGTGCTTTGAATCAAAGCTCCCTAGATTTAGGTTTTGAGATTGTTTCTCCCCTTTGTGGGCCATAAATATAATTCCTCACCTCTTAGGCATTTCTTATTCTTGTGTTAAGAAATCTTAGGTTCTAAAATTCTAATGAAAATGCAACTCAAACAAATTAAATCAATTTTAAAAATGTAAAGCCCAACTATAGGATAGTTTGAGATGCTTGTTAGGTTTCCTAGCATCGTGGGCATCTCCTACTTATCTTTCATTTTAGCTTCGATAATAACTCCCTCTTTTGATCAATCCCATTTGATCTTCAAATACAAACCAATCGATTGATAGTTTTTCCTTATTGAAATCTTCAGAGGATCATTTACCTTAATCGAGAGTTTTCCTAAGGGATCTCATCCCTTAGAATGTAATTAATTGTGGGGGATTGCACCTGTAGGGAACTTAACGAACACGATCTAAAATAAATTCTACTTTATTTTTCCATGTAAAGTATGAAAAGAATCTCTGGTACATATATTCAGACCCATCGTCCTTACAAGTCCTTATGAGGTGATTAGTTCTATTAAAGGGTAGTGACTTCTGTCTTTTGAGATAGTACACTATTCCTTGATGGCATATCAGATTATCTGAATAAGTACATCTGCGAATCTACGTGATGTCTTAGCAGTATGAATTTCTATAAGGTCTCTTCTTTCTTTTCTTCACAGATTTGAAAGGTGACTCATAAGAGGTTTAAACCAGATTTTTTAGACTCCAGGATGGTTTCCTCTCCATCTTTGGTAAATGATCATTGTCTTTGAATATTGATAGTGGGTTTGTACTTTAGTATGAATCCAAGACTATCCTTCTTTATTGGTACTTAGCTCATTTCATTCTTGAGTTGAGTTAGCCAACATCTTTAGATTTTAGGACTGCATTCCTTGTTGGTCTTAAAACCTCCGTTGGTTTCTCCAATTGGTAAAATGAAAAGATCTAAAAAAAAGGAAAACATCTTTTAATTCTTCTTTATCATTTTCATGATAAGGAAAGGTTCATCCTAAAATAATAAATCTTCCATAAAGAACTTTACTTTTTCAAAAGCACTATTTCAAAATTTCACTTAATAAAATATTTTTCACAAAATTATATCACCTTCATTTAACAATTGTCATATTTGTTACATGTAGGGATTTTCAAAAATAAAACTAATGACATTTTCCAAAAGCATAAATGAATATCTTCTTTCAATTCACTTTGATGAAGATTTCATTTTCAAAATGAAATGAACAATATTTGGAATTTTATTTAAATAAACTTATGACTTATTTACTATGATATTCAGTTTGGAATTTAAAAATTTTTGTTTACAAAATCAACAATCATATCTCAAAAATTTCAAACAATATTTGGAATTTTATTTAACATACTCAAATTTGTTAAGTAAAGCTTTGAAATCCCAAAATTAAAACTTTCAAACATCTTTTGGAACTTCTTCCCTTAGCATACCATATTTGCTAAGGAGAAGTTTCCATTTTTCAAAACCAAAAATGAAATCAAAATTTTAAACACACCATTTGGAATTTCATTTAGCATACTCAAATTTGCTAAGCGAAATTTCCATTTCATAAAACCAAGTGGGACTTCATATTTAGTATACCAAATTTTTTAAAGTTAAATTTCCACTTTCAAAACATATCAAAATAAAATGAAGCACCTTTGGATCTCCTTAGCATACCAAATTTGCTAAGGATCCTACCCTTTTCAAAAATCAAAACATTCCAAACAAATGAAACACTTACATTTTCTTAGCATACCTAAATTTGCTAAGAATCTTATTTTCAAAAATTAAATAAAATACACTAGGATTCTTCACTAAGCATACCTAAATTTGCTAAGTAATAATTCCAAAATTTTCCAAAAAAAATCAAAACAAAATAAAATTCTCATAAGAAATAATCACTTTTACTTCACTTGACATACCCAAATTTGCTAAGTAAGTGAGATTCCAAAACATTCGAACTAAACAAAATCATTTGACCCTTACTTTAACATACCTAAATTTGTTAAAGAAAAGGGTCCTTCAAATTCAAAACAATAATAATCTATGGAAGCATCCTATCAAAAATTTTGAATCCATATTTCAACATACCTAAATCTGTTGAAGTTGAATTCATATTCAAATTCCTCTTTCAATCAATCTTCTCAAATCCATTTGAACCCCACTTAACACTTCCAAGTTGTTGGATGTGGGTTCAAATTTTCAAAATTCAAAAATTCAAAATCTATGGAGACAGAAAACTGATGCAAGTTCATTTCTCATTGCAGATTTTTTTCAGTCAGTGCAGTGTAGTGCAATTCAGTGTCAGTTTACTACAGTTAGTACAATGGCAGGTTCCTAGAAATTTGTTTTTACTTTCCCCCATGATATGGATCTTGCTTTTGATCAGGCTGACTTCCCTCGCCTAGACCATACCCACTTGATCCACTTCGGCGAATTTGAGGGGGCCAAGATCACTTGTGAGGGCATTCCCTTCATCACAATCACTAGGAAGAAGGTGACCGGCTAGAAGCCGATCATCAGAATAGACTTACCATTTGATTCAGATGTATCCTCATTAAAGAGGTAAGTTGTGGAAATACCACAAACTCCATTTTACAGCCCGTACCAGCATTACCGATTCCAGTTGCAGTTTGTCCTAGAGTTGCCCATGTTGCCTGCGGGCTAGCACCCTACAATTTGTACCCTCCAAGGATAAGGCTCCCCTAGTTTTAGGGCTTGCCTCCCTGACATTTGAGTACGGATCTAGCTTGCACTCCTCTCATCCTACTTGTACCCAGTGTAGGAACAAGAACTGTATGATTAAATGGTTCCACACTCGGATAGCTAGAGAGCTAGAGGTAGTAGCTCGATCAACCATGGATGAGTCTCCCATGATCACTACACCACTGGTTACAAAAACTAATTTCATCCTCTCTCAGGATCAGATAGAGAGGATGCCAGGAAGATCCGTTCATTGCCTCCTCTAGTGGTGCACTTACAACCAGCAGTTTCTAGGAGTAGGAGGTCGTACGTCAGCCTCCACTTTGTTCTATGCTAGGTGGGCAGAGCATACGGATGCTCAGAGTCTAGTACCCAGTTTGATCTTCGATCTGTTATCCCCCGTAGCGTAGGGAGGCAGATCAATCAGGAGAGGGCCCATGAGGCCCATACATCACACATTACTAGCAAAGAGTGATGGAGGTTCAGCCATCAGTCAGCCGCTTTTGCTTTGATTGATTTTCTAGCTCGACACGCTACCCGCGTCGACCATACTGATACTATTCTCCTCACGAGACCAGCCACCATAGGAGGGTAGTTCTTATGCACAGAGAGTTGATGGTGTCTCCACCCCACCGCTCTACCCCATATCCGCCATCGCTAGTGCAAGTTTCAGCATCTCTCATTCCATCTAAGGCCATGAAGGCCGCATCCAGAGAAAAACATACCCCATTGGTGATCTAAATACGACAAGGGATCCTACTTCTCTTACACCACCCATTGTGGTAGAAGCTCTCGTTGACCTTCCGCCTGGTGGTGAAGAGTCACCTGAGCGGGTCGTTCCTTCACCAACTCTATCCACCGATGCAAATGGTGATAGTTATCAGGTGTATTCCGATGATAGTTGGCGTGGTGGTAGGATCATCCTAGGATTGTTATTATTACCAAGACGTTAGGAGTATCATTCTTCTAGTGAGACCCACAGATTGACTCGGTGAGGTCCGGTGCCTCTTAGTGCATGATAGTGATCGCACTCAGTCAACCCAAATTGTTTGTACCTACTGAGTTATATTGATCCTTAGATGAGATAGTTGCACACTATTTTATGGAGAAGAAGGAGATCTTTGGGTACGCTTGGTTTGATGAAGAGAGAGTCAACTTCGATCCAAACAAAGATGACTTGATGGGGGATTCAGTTGGTGTTTGCTTGGTTGAAACTAAAGGATCTCTTGTTAGGGATCAACAGGCCATGGAAGGTGATGAGGTTGATCAAGAAGATATTATAGAATCAGCCCATCACCTCCGACAGTAGTTAAGGTAGAAAGATAAGCAGATTGATAGGATGGCATAATACTTATAGGAATTGTTAGCAGCAGTGCCAGTGCTTCAGAAATAAGCCCCTCCAGTTCATCCTAGTACAGTCGATGTCAGTTAACCTGAGCTAGTGCACATCTTAGACCCAATTAAGACTCTACCTCCTATTGAGCAAGGTAGCACTAGCCTGTATAGGAAGGTAGTGGAAAGTACCTCCATACATGAAAAAGATCTGAAATCCATGGTTGAGTAGCAGGTGAAGGAAGCTTTGGCTCAAGCTCGAGGAGGATCATCGGTTCCAAAGAGTAGACCCTACCCAGAGAAATTCAATGCTATCTAGTATCCCAAGGGTTTCGAGCCTCCTTCCTTCAAGAGCTTCGATGGCAGTGGGAATCTGAGGCAACATATAGCTCACTTCAGGGTCAGTTGTTGCAATGCAGGTGGTAGCGATGTTTTACTCTTTAGACTCTTTATCAGTAGCCTAGAGGGTATCGCTTTTGATTGGTATGTTGAACTGCCCAATGGTTCAGTTAAGATATTTGCTAAGCTAGAGCAACTCTTCATCAAGAGATTTGCTAGAGCTCAGCAAAGGGTTACTGTAGGTGATCTCGTTGTAGCACAACAACACTCTGGTGAGTCACTTATTGATTATATTCTTTGATGGTGTAACCTAAGTATGAAGTGTGAACCGCAATGATTCTTTTGAAGAATATCCATTTTGCCACCATGAGACCAAATAATTGCCTTTCTAGATCAGTTTCCCAAGTAGAAATCCCAAAAGATCTATGAAAAGAAAACTAGAGTAGTAGCAGCAGTTGACAAGGAGAAGTAGCTAGCTAGAGATCAATCTGAGAGACCATGACCTTAGTAGCCTCCACCTCCTTTGCCACCGCCGAGGCAGCCATACCGGCCTCCACTATAGCCTCCATGACCAGTATAGCCACCGCCTCAGCCATACCACCATCAGTAGTGGCATGCATACCCGCCACCAGGTAGCTATGGTCCACCTACTCTATCAAATAAATTAAATAAATCTTATTCTTTTAAGAGGGAGGTAATTAGGAAAATCTTTAAGAATCTCTTAAAGAAACCTGATTTTCAGCTACCCGAGCCTAGGAGACCGGAGGAAGTAAGCATAAGTCATGATCCAAACTTTTGCCCTTACCACCATATGCTAGGCCACCTTTTGGAGGATTTCTATACATTCAATGACTGGCTTGAACATAGTTTCAAGACCGGTGTTGTAGTTATCCCAAAGGAATACCTTGTGGAACAACCTTCCAATTCCATTAGGGTAATCCTTGGGGATACAAGTGATCCTACCATAACCAAGGAAGGTTGGGACATCTCTTTTTCTAAAACCTCTAAGAAAATAATCCAGAAGTTCAGGAAGCTTTCCTTACAGGTGCCTGAGTCAGCTCAAACCTCCAACACCAAGAAAGGTTTGTAAGTTGTTAGTGCCAACTATAGGAAGGTGGGAGCTCAGCAGCAGCAGTATGTGTCAGCCCGGGATAGCCCTTTAGCATAGCCACCGGCCATGTCTAGTCCCCAGCCATCAGTTGCAGCTTCCACACCGACAACTTCTTCCATTTCAGCTAGCACTTCTACTTCTTCTACTAGTAGAACTCTTATATCAACGAATAAGGGCATCAAATCCCTTACTCCACTCACTCTACTTGATTTCTACTTTGTACCTTCAAATACTTCTAAGAAATTAAAGAATAAAGCGATTTGAATTACATCTGTGTCTCTTCTGATGAGTTGTCTTCTTCTATTCCTAATGATAACTCTTCAAGTCTAATTAACTATAACAATTCCGATCTTCCTCTTTCTGATTCAGAGTTGGACTTTCCAACTTTGAATACTATGGGTTTACCTCTTGAAATAGACTTGGAATCATCTGATTCTGAGAGTCCCATAGGAGAAGCTGTAGGTGAGCTTGAAGTGTAGGTAGAACTTTCCACCACCTTCCCTCAAGGGATTACCGAAGCCAACCTCCATAGTGACAAGGTTCTACCTCCTAGGGCAGCCCTTCAAGACAGAGGAAAATAAGTCATTGGTACTGAAGATCGAGAAGCCCTTCCACAAGATGCTCCACCCTTGGATATGCTTGTGGAAGACTAGCCGAAGGTAGACTACAATGACCTTTCTCATCTATGAAAGTTTCCATCTAAGCTAAAGATATATGATTCCCTTGTCTTATCTAAAGAGATGAGGGACTCACTAATCAAGGCCCTCCTTAATCCTGAAACATGCTTAACTCAGCTGACCGCTATAGGTGAGGAAGCACATTATGAAAAAGAAGCCCAAGAGATCACCTTCATAGATGAAGACCTTCTACTAGGGGACTTGGAGCACAATCGTCCCCTTTACATTGCAGTTGACATAGATAAGTTCAGACTCTCCAGAGTTCACGTGGATTTAGGTGCATCAATAAACATTATGAGTCTAAAGACCCTTGTCTATTTGAAGATTGAAATCTCCACTCTCTGAGGATATAGAATGATGTTGAGAGGATTCAATGATCAAGGAGAGCTGGCTTTAGGTTCTATAGTGTTACCGTTGGAGATCAGTAACTGGAAGACTAAATCCAAGTTCTATATCATTTATTTGAATACTTCATCACTGCTTTGCTTGGTAGGCCTTTGATATATCAGAACAAGATCATCCCATCCTCCCTTCATCAGTGCATCAAGTCCAAAAAAGATGTAATAGAGTACCATGCCAATGGGGATGAAAAGCTATTTTAGTTAGAGAGGTTGAGATCTATGAGGATATGACCTACTATCTTACTCAAAACACCCTTCCTCGTGAACTTGGACAAAATTCAAATGCAAAATCAAAAGAAAAATAAAATAAAAAGATAAAAGAAAATGAAAAGAAAAAGCAAAGTCCAAGTACACAAGAAAGGGGAATTGAAGAAAAAGTGGATTTGCATATCACATTTCACCCACAGTTCATTCCATCTTATGGACATGTGGGTAGGATGGCTCAACCTCCACTAGGTAGAGGCAAAGGCAGAAATAGAGGCAGTTCTAGAGGTGGGAGACCCCATAATTGGCCTTCAGCCAATAGAGGTCGTGTTCTAGTTCATAGGAGTACCCTTACTATTCACATAGACTTAGAATCCAATTTAGAGGAAGAGACTAATGTGATTAGTATACCATACAACCCCTCTCAGCAGGTTCCATTGGAGGTGACTTTTGATCTAGCCATAAATGAAGACCAGGTCTCCAAGCAAAGAAAAGTATTCGAATCTTATTTATGTGAAACTACTAGGCAACAGTTGGGAACCTTAGCTCTAACCTCACTTACATCTCAGAAAGTTGAAGGTTTATTAGTTAAGGAAGTCCCTAAGTCTTCCAGTGACATGAAGCAGAAAAGGTTCTTTTTGGGTTCATCATCCTCAAGTCCAGAGCTGGATGTAGGACTTGAGGAAGATACTTTAAAAGAATTAATGGAATTACTTTTTGACTTTTGCTCATCTTGTTTTCAAAATCTTATACATAAAGGTTTAGTTCCTCACACTTGGTCCGAGCACAAGTCAGAATTCTTCGAAAAGCTATGGAACAATACAGGCAGGGAAGCACAATCAAGAGTAGGACTAGAATTCAGAACAGTGGGTCCGGTCGATGACAAATATTATTGCCTAGTTGTTACCAACTATTTGGAGTCTGATAGGTTCTTCTCACACATCCCCAGCTCTTATGAGAATGTGTGTTTAGAAATTTCAGATGATCCAGATGATCTCCAAGTCAAAGAGGCACCGCCAGTGTTTGAAGATTAGATTCATTCAACAATCAACAAGCTTAAAGAAATCAACCTCGAGATAGAAAAAAATCCTCGCTTGACACACATTAGTTTGTTGCTGAATGAAGAAGAAATCAATGACTTAGTTAGGCTATTGACTAAGTTTAAAGACTGCTTTACTTGGAGTTATAAAGAAATGTTTGAATTATCTCTAACGTTGTAGTCCACAAGCTAGCAATAGACCCTAATGTTGCCCCTATTAAGCAAGCTCCTAGATGCATGCGATTAGAAATTGAACAACATGTTATTTTTGAATTCAAGAAACTGATCATTGCTGGTTTCATCAGGGAAGAAAACTATCCTACCTGGTTAGCTAGTGTCATCCCAGTTAAGAAGAAGAATGACCAAATTCGCATATGTGTCAATTTTAGGGACTTAAACAAGGCATGTCCTAAGAATGAGTTTCCTCTTCCTATACCAGAATTAGTGGTGGACATTGCCTCATTCATGCAGTCTTCTCTTTCATGGATGGATCATTTGGCTATAACCAAATCAAGATGTCTCTTGAAGATGAAAGAAATATTACTTTTTGAACCCTATTTGAAATCTTTTGTTGTAGGGTCAAGCCTTTCGGCCTTAAAAATGCTGGTGCTACATACCAACGGGTGATAACTCAGATCTTCAACAAACTCATCCATCATCAGGTTGAGTGCTACATTGATGATTTAGTAGTCAAAAGTCTAGTAAAGGAAGACCACCTCTTTGACGTGAGAGTAGTTTTTGAATAGTTAAAATAATATAACCTCAAAATGAATCCCCTGAAGTGTGCATTCGGAGTGACTTCAGAGAAATTCCTTAGGTTTGTTGTTCGACACCGAGGAATAGAAATAGATCATGAAAATATCAAAGTTATCTTAGAAATGCCACCTCCTAAGAGTTTAACTCAACTGAGATTCTTTCAAGGATGGCTAGTGTATCTAAGATGCTTTATCTCAAACCTATTAGGGAGATGCAAACCATTCTCAGCACTTGTCAAAAAGGATGTGAAGTTTAAGTGCGATGATAAGTGCTAGCATGCTTTTGAAGATATCAAAGAATACTTGGTGAAGCCGCCAGTTCTAGCAACCCTTTCCTGGGCAGGCCATTGATCCTTTACACTGCTACGTTGTATGACTCTTTCGGTGCTCTATTGGCCCAAACCAATGATGAGGGGAAGGAAAGTGCTCTATACTACCTCAACCATTGTCTGATCCCTGCTGAAGCAAACTATCCACCTATTGAGAAACATTGCCTAGCTTTGATCTTTCCATCTCAGAAGCTACAACATTCTATGCTTTCTCATAAGGTGAACTTGTTCTCTAGAGCCAATCCAATGTAGTACCTCATGACACTGCCAATAATTTTCAGATATTTGGCTCGTTGGTCCATGATACTCGTGATTTGATATCACATTTATACCATTCCGTGTGGTTAAAGGACAGGCACTAGCAAATTTCTTAGTATCACACCCACTTCCTATTGATTCTTCGCTTAGTGATGATCTCCCTGATGAATAAATCATGAACTTAGGGGAGACTGACAACCATCGATGGAAGATGTATTTTGATGGTGCTGCTTCTTTTCTTAAAGGTGAAGCACCACGATCTATTCCCCAAGAAAGGTTGGGGTAGGAATAGTTCTTCTTACTCCAAACTACATTATGATGAGATTTTCATACTAACTTTCCAACCCCTCCACCAACAATGATGCCAAGTATGAGGCTTTGATTATTAGTTTGGAGTTAGAGATCACTATCAATATCAAGAGCATCAACATCTTTGGGGATTCTCAGTTGGTCATCAACCAGATTGTTGGGTCCTATCAGGTCCTCAAACCCAAGCTTCGTCATTACTATGAGTATACCATGAAGATGTTGGCCCAGATTCCCAAATTCACCATCTACAAGGTCCCCCGAGCAGAAAATATAGTAGCCTATGCCTTGGCCAAACTTGCCAAAGAGTTGGTGTGTCCGGAAGATGAGTCCATTTCAATAAAGGGTCCAAAATAGACAAGTCCTATCCCTTATTGTTGTTGAACTCATCGAGAGACTTTATCTTGAAGGGGAGGTTGCCATTGCCAAAATGGACAAGGAGCTGGATTGGAGGGAACCGTTCATAGATTACTTGAACAACAACAAACTACCTCAAGATAAATCACAAGCCCATCAGGTGAAATAGAGAGCTCTCTCTTATGCTCTTATTGATGGCACCCTGTATCGTTGACCCTTTGACCAAATGTGGTTACGTTGTTTAGACAAACACGAAGCCCATGGCATTGTAACCAAGGTACATGTAGGTCTATGTGGATCTCATCAATTCGGTCCAAAGATGAAGATGAAATCAAAAGACTTGGATACTACTAGCCTTCGATGATCATCATTGCATGGATGTAGCTAGGAGATGCCATTAATGTCAGGTGCAGGTGTGGTCCTCCACCAACCACCCAACATTCTACACCCTACTTTATCTTCATGGCCATTTGAGTGTTGGAGTACCAACATTGTAGGCCCGATCGATCCTCCTTCTTCCAAGGGGCATCAATTCATCTTAGCTGCGACTACTTCTCCAAGTGGGTGGAAGCCATCCCACTCAGAGAGGTCACAACTCACCATGTGCTTCAATTTTTCAAAACCATATCGTATATAGGTTCGGGGTGCCTCGATGAATTATATCTGAAAATGGTACTGCATTCAAAAGTATGAAGATCAATGCCTTTTCCAGAAGACATGGTATAGATTGGAGATACTCCACCATCTACTACCCAAAGCCAATGATTTAGTAGAAGCATTTAACAAAACTCTCATCCAGATATTGAAGAAGACTCTTGATGACAACAAACGATAGTGAAATGAGTAGTTGGTTGAGCCTTATGGGCCTACGATACCACATACCGATCTTCAACTTAGTCTACCCTATTTTTCTTAGTGTATGGGTCCGAAGCCATTCTTCCTTTAAAAATTTAACTCCCTTCACTAAGGATAACATTAGGTAACAAGATCACTATAAGGCATAATACAAAGTTGCGGTTAGAAGAGCTTGAAGGTTTGGAGGAGAGTCGCCTACGGTGTGCCAAAACCTCGAGTTGTACAAGGATAAAATGATTCAAGCTCACAATAAGCTGATCCACCATAGGTCTTTTCGAGTAGGATAACTTGTGTTAGTCCTAAGGAGACCGATTGTTGCCATCGAAAGATGGGAGGCAAGTTTGAACCCACTTGGGAAGGCCCCTATGTTATATAGAAGGCCTACCAAGGAGGATCTTATCAGCTTATTGATTGTAAAGGGGAACACCCGATGTTTCCAATTAATGAGCTCTATATCAAGACATATTACCCATGAAACAAAATTTGTTTGAAAATAATCATTTATAAAAAGAACAAAATCTGATTCCAATCATCAAATATTCTCTTCTTTCAAAGTGTTGTTTGCTTATCTTATGGTAGTCGTCACTGCCCAGCCAGTAAGCTACCTCATGTTGACTTTATTTAAGAAGATGTGAGTCCCCATGTTTTCTTCTTAAACTAGCCATCATGTTCTAACTAGGTCGAGTATAGGATAAGGATAAGTCCCCCAGAGGCTCCTTTTCTCTTGACTACTTTTGAGTTGATATAAGTCCCCTAGAGGCTCCTTTTCTCTTGACTACTTTTGAGTTAATATAAGTCCCCTAGTGGCATTCACTCAATAGTCGCCTCTAAACACCTATCGTCAAGATAGACTATCCCAATTAATTCAAATTTATAGAAGGATGTGAGTTCCCAAGCTTTTTTCCTAGGCTGATTGTTGCAAACCAACGGACACCATAGGATGGTTGATGTTCATTATACTAACAGTGACTCACCTGATGAATACACCACTCTTGGCAGATATGAGTCCCCGTGTTTTCTCCTTGAGTTGGACACCGAATACCTATTAATTATATGACTAGCCATGTCATTTTCTCCAGGGTGTTGGATTAATCCCTTACCAGCCCCATCCCCTGTGGGCACTCTATTTGGATCAAGTCCTTTGCAACCCCATTTAGACACTACCCGAGTTAGTTTTGGATTGGACAGTCCCCCTTTCCTAGTAGCCACCCCTATGGTTGGAGAATTTATTCAGCAGATGCGTAGATTCTTCCTTGGTTCAGTAAATATGAGATAGGTCTAGGCTGATATAAGCTCCTTCTCAGTTTGATCCCTTACAAACTAAAATAAATAAATAAATAAAATATATCTTCACTTATGGATTAGGAATTCAAGCCCCCAAAGGGCTCTTTCCCAAGTAGACATCCTATATTTAGGGCAATGTCAGCAAAACTCCCTATAGGAATCGCCTAACTACTTTTGAGTTGAGATAAGTCCCGGGTCAGTACTCACTCTATAGTCTTTCTTAGGTTGGGTTTAAGTTGTGCCACCAATGAGTTTCCTTGATGGTCGCCTTTCCTTTGAAAGATATAAGTCTATTATGCATTCTTTCCAGCATGACCATTGCAAACCGACGGGTAGCCTTAGGTCAGGCCCGATTTGTTGCGCAAGTGACTGATCACCCCAGTGGTTTCTTGTTTAAGAAGATGTGAGTCCTTGTGCTTTTTTCCTAACTTGACCATTGCAAACCGAAAGGCACCCCTTAAGTTGGTTAATTCTACCTAACGACTGGTAGATAATCCCTTTGGATTTGTAAACCTAAGATAGGTCTAGGCTAATATTAGCTCATTCTTAGTAGATCCATCGCACATCAATAGGGTCCATCTAAAATTAAATTAATTTTGACTATTCTTGAGTCAATATGAGTCCATTGCGTCATTCATTCAAATAGCTGCCCTAAGTCAGGTTCAATTTGTTGCACCAATGATAGATCACCCCAACGGCTAATCCCTACTTTGGAAGATATAAGTATGTTACATTTTCTCCCTAGTACAGTCGTTGCACACTGAAAGGTACCCCTTAGGTTGGTTAGTCCTCTCTTGTGGCTGGTAGACTACCCCTTTGGATTCATAAATCTGAGACAAGTCTAGGCTGATATTAGCTCTTTCTTAGTAAATCCATCGCACACCGACAGGGTCCATCTAAAACTAAATTAATTCTGACTATTATTGAGTTGACATGAGTCCACAGCGGCATTCACTCAAATAGTCACCCTAGGTCGGGATTGATTTGTTGTGCCATTGATAGATCACCCTAACGGCTGATCCCTACTTTGAAAGATGAAAGTCTCTGCTACGCTTATCTTCCTACGCCATTGCACACTAAAAGGCAAAACCGACAGCCAGGTCATCCCCAGTGAATATGCCCTCAATCTGGAACCCTTCACTCCAATGGAGCCATAACAAATTAAACCAACCTCCCTAGTGGAGTTCCCATCAAATAAATCATATTCATAATCAAACTCAGATCCATATCCCCAACGGATAACTTGAACTTGTTTCCCTAGAGGAAGGTTCATGTACTCAATCCCTAGTGGATTCCTTCTTGCTCTCTTATGCCCTTGGCATAAAGAGAGCTGCATTGCACTAAGATCATGATTCTATCTACCTTTCGGGTCTAGGTATAGATCACTTCCATTGTTTGTTGCAATCTTCTAGATATTGTTGATCATTTCTGTCAACTCCAATACGTGTGGTGTGTCATGTCAGTTACACCACACCTATTGAGGGTCCTTTTGTTGACCTCACTTTTGGAGTGAGCTCTTAACCTCCTCTTCTTAGACTTAAGACTCTTCTAGACACTAAGAACTCCTTAGTCATAAGACATTTCTAGTGATTAGGTGAACACCTCCCAAGTTTAGACTGTGTTAATCATAAGACTAGGCTATGCCTTAGGGTTTAAGGAAATTACCTATCCCATAGACTAAACCCAATCTTGATATGCTTTCTCAAATCAAACCCACACTCAATTCTCAAATCAAATCTCAAATACAAATTCAAATTCCAAATCTAATTTCAAAATTTGACTCCAAATGATTGAAACCCAAAATCAAATTCAAATCCTAAAACCCCTTCCTAAGCCATATGAACCATATTCATAAGATTAGCCAAAACTTCCCTTAAATAAAATAAAACTCAATTGATCTCTTTATAAATCAATTATTCCTTCTTTTATATTCACAAATATAAATGAAATCCAAATTCAAATGATGAAAACTATATCGAAAATCAAATCCAAACTCAATATAAACCCTTTAAGCCAATTCTTTGGACTTAGCCAAATTCTATCCAAATCAAGTCAAAACTAATGAATTTTCTCTTGAATCAATCATTCATTCAATTATCTACCCAAATATAAATGGAACCTATAATCATCAAATCAAATCAAACCAACCTAAGTCAAACCTAACTTAGCCATTTTGACTTAAAAATTTTAAAAGAGCCAAAATCCCTTAGACTCCACATTGATTGACGTTGAACTTATATTTCAATTTAGGGCTCATATATAAATTCAACTAAACTTGATTCAAATCAAAACCAAACTAATTGACTGACTTAGGTGCACTTGACCTAAAGTGACCTAATGGACCCATTTGAGCCAACTTCTAATCCAACCCAAATTGGATTGAACCAAACTCACCAAAAATTACCACCATGATTGTTGATCACCCTAGGATGATCAATTGCAATCAATTGGGCCAAATCAAGCCCAATTGGCCATTTGATCCAAATTGACCAAAATTGGCCTAATGGACAAAATCAAGTCAAATCATGATCTAACCCAAATTGATTGCAACCAATGGCTCAAGTTCATTCCAAATTGATTATTGAATTTGACCAAAGCCATAATTAAACTTAATTTTTTTAATCAAGCCCAATTACTCAACTTGACCCAACCTAACCCAAATTAGCCTAAAGGGTCAATTTGGCCTAAACCCAAATTAAATCCAAATTAATTCAAATCAAAGATCACATTCATCTTCAATTAGCCAATTGAACATGAATCAACCCATAACCCAAGCTAATTTGGCCAATTTTGGTCAAATGGGTCAATTTGACCCAAAATGACCCATATGACCTAAATTGGGCCAAATCCCTTGAAACCAAGCCAAAACCCATTGGGAGTAGATCAAACCCGACCCAAACCCATTTGGGATCGGCCCAAAATAAACCTAACCAATTTAAACCTCTCATGAATCCTCCCCCACATAGGATTCCACCCAACCTCCTTTAAGTCCCCCCATCACATGCACTTAACTCATCCCCAATATTTGCATTGAATAAATCTAATCATATGGCAGCAAAAGAGGACTTTGGAGCAAAAATTCAAAATCCTCAATCAATCTAGCATCCATCCTAACCACCCCAACAAGATTGCAATCAATTTGGAGCCAAACAAATTCAAAAAAGGTTGAATGTTCGCCATAATAAAAGTAGGGGGAGATGAGGCTTTAGATCTTATCCTCCCACCACCATTCAACCCCCAAAAGCTCCCCAAAGTAAAAAAGGAACCCATCCCCACTTCTTTGAGCCATTTTGTGCTCAAAAATACAAGTAATTGCTCTTCCAACGAGGCGATGGTAGACATCGGAGAAACTGACGTTCTGAAGGGAGGCAAGGGCTAAAGATCACTCCAAAGCTTGCTCACATACCTAAGAGTTCATTCGCACAGATCTTCACCGCCACCAAAAATCATCCCCGGCTTGGTAAATTTCATCAAACCGTAGATGACCTTAGGATTTTGCATATTTTTTATTAAATTTCTCACGATTTTAGGAATTTCTCTTAGATAATCTAGCATTTTTACTTTAAATCATCCCAATTAAAAAATAGAATTTTTTCAGCGTGAAAATAGTTTATTTGGACAAGTTTTGGCTTAGAAACCCTCATAATTTCCAACAATACCATTGAAAACACTATTCACCACTAGTGGCTCATAGCCATCATCCGATCTTGTTCATGGATCGATCGGGATCGACCTTCGATCGTGGATATGATTCGGACCATCCGACGTGGTTCGAACGATGGCTTAGATCACGCAATCCTAGCTTTGGATCGCTTGAAATGATCTGGACCTTCCGATCGCGCAGTTCGCACGATCGGACGGCTTAGATCGCGCACCGATCACACGATCCTAACCTTTGGATCACGCGATCCAATCTAGACCGTCTGATCTTTGATCGGAAGGTCTATAGTGAGCCGCGGGTCGCTGTCTCTTCCCACCCAAACCATGCGTATTTCTTTTTTTATAAAAAAATAATAATAATTTAAATCACGTGAAATTTCAAAAATTCATTGAAGATAAAATACATAACCAAAAATTATAAATAAGGGCTCGTTGGATTTATCTTTCCGAGAGGAATCCAACAAACCCAAAATCTCCAAATTTCACTTAGTATTGTGAGCTTAATTTGAGTTTTAATGACAATCATATTCTATTAATTAAACCAAAAATATAAGTCAGATTAACTTGAAATTTTTGAGATGTAAATTAAAATTAAAACACACCTACCATAAAAATTTCAAGTGAAAAAGACTTCTCAATTGGGAGAAATTAAATTTTAAAGTTCAGATTATCCATTTTAATAAAATAAATCAAATAAAAATTCAAAAATTTACAAAAATCTTCAAAATAGCTTAATCACTTCAATTGACATCTAGTACTCTTAAGCAAATGATGCGATCTTCTCAATCTTGTGAACCCCAAACAAACACTTAAGATTAAAGTTTAATCAATTAAAAAGGTAATTAAAATATAATCTAAAAATAATTTAAATATTAAATCAAAATTTGAAATGAAATTGCACTTAAGCAATCATCAATCAAATCTCAAATCAGAGAAATATCATTCTTATAGAAAATTAAATTAAATATGATTAAACTTATTTAAGTTAATGAAACTCAATTAAATGATTAAATCTTAAATCAAACTCAAAACCCAACAAATTTAGGAAAGTTTAATCATTTGATACTAATCAATTAAACTAAATAAAATCAAAGCAAACTTAATTAACATATGATTAAATCACATCCATTTGGAATGAGATAATTAATTATCCATTAAATATTTCAACCTAATAACTAGATCAAACATGTTAATGAAATCAAACAAACATAATAACTGAATCAAATCAAGTAAAACCCTAATCATGAATAATCAAACTTAATTAGTCAAACATCCAATTTATGCAAAGTTAATAAATAATCCATCATCTTAATGAATCAAATTAATTTAAATAAGTTGCATTAAAGTTAACTCTAAAATTAAGCTTAAATCAAACCCCTAATTAAATTTAATAATCACACCCCTTAAATAAACTAATTAAGTTAATCAAATTAATCATATTAAACATAAGCTTAATCAAAACATAATTAAAATGAAATTAAACACTGATCAAAATCTAAATTAAACTTAAATCATTAAGTCATTAATCTCTAATTAAATAAACCCGTAATTAATCTAATAATTTTATTTGACCCTTAACCAAACTTAATTAATCAAACATCTAATTAATGCAAACTTAATAAATTAATCCATCATCTTAATAAGCTAAATTAATTTTATAAATCACATTAAAATTAATCCAAATAAAAAACTTAATTAATCTATTAATTAATTTAATCACACATATTAAACAAATTAATTAAGTCAATTAAATTAATCATATTAAACTTAAGCTTAATTAAACATAAAATGCAATTAAATGCTAATCAAATCCTAATTTAAAATTAAATCATTAGCTTTCTAATTTCATCATTAACCTAAATAAATATGAAATCAAATAAAAAAATTAAACAAATCTTTACTTAATTTAGTAATTTGATCACACCTCTTAAACAAAATAATTAAGTTAATCAAATTAGTCACATTAAACTTAAGTTTAATCAATCAAAATGCAATTAAATACTAATCAAAACCTAAATTAAACTTAAACCAATAAGTCATTAATTACATCATTAGTCTAAACAAATATGAAACAAATTAAAAGTAAACAAACCTTTGTAATTAATATAAATACACTTCTTAATTAAACTAATCACATAATCACATTGAACCTAAGCAAACACGTAGACCAATAAAGCTAATCAAATCAAATTAAATCAGATTAAACTAAATTAAGAAAGACTCTCATCAATTTAATATGAATCAAGTTAATCTCATTCAACCTACTTAAATAAGATAAACTAACCAACTATCCAATGTATGAAATCAAAATACAAACAAAACTTTGATGAACCTCACAAATGGATGTGATTAAAAATAAAATCCTAATCAACAAAGAATCAAACCCAATTAAAATCAAAATAAAATCTCAATTAATTTAATCAAATCAAAATATTAAATAAATGAACCACAATCGAATTACATAAACACAAAGTTAAACCACATAACCATGATCAAAGAAAAGAGTTAAATATTAATTTAAAAGGATATTGAATTATCAAGATTCAATTAAATCGAAACATCTGATCTAAAATTAATCAACCAAAAACATAAGAACTTAAACAAACTTAAACTTCATTAGATATTAAAGATATTGAATTATCAAGATGCAATTAAACTAAAACATCTAAATCTAAAATTAATCAATCAAATACTTAAACAAACTCAAATTCTAAATTCTAAATCAATTCAAATAAATCAAATCAAATCACTTACATAAATTCAAATGGGCCAATTAAGATATTTAAGGATCTTAGTTATACTCTTTGGGAGTTAGGATGTTGAATAAGGTGAGTTTCTGTCTACAAATAGAATACATTTTACTCTTCATTCTTGAAAACTTAAACATCACTTTAACAAAATAAAAGTGAAATAAAAAAATGAAAAGTGAATCATTAAATCATTTAAATTGAAATCACCCAAAGGTAAAATTTAAATTCAAACTCCAAGTTAAATCTTAAACTAAAGAAGCCTAGTAAAGTCTTGCTACACAAGCCTTAAGCACACACATTAGAATACTAAGTAACCATTTCTAGTGCTAAGTTAGGACGTTGTATATATGATGTTGTCTTTTGTTCTATGATGTAATATTTTAGACTGGATGTTTGGGTGTATATTTCAGAGGATGTTAGACCGTTATTAGCTTAATCATGTTTTTTATGGGGTGCTTAAGTCATGTAAAAAATATAAATGCTTTATTGTGCAAGTTGCTTAGCCCCTAACTCATGTTAGATAGGTTGTTACCCATGTGTGGTGCTAAGTCAAAATTATTCTATAAGCTTTGTTGTATGGTGTGTTTAGCTAACATTTATTTTGGTGTGTAACTAGATTTACTTTTCCTATTTTTGATGTAATTTTGTATTAGGAATTAGGATTAGTGCTATTGGAGATTAGGATGAGCAGTGACCAGAAGGCTTAGTCCCTAGGGTGCCCTGTGATGCCTTTGGAGCAAATCAAACCAAAAGAAAGCGAAGAAAGAAATGAAGAAAAGAAGACCCCCATAGCATGTATTATTTTTTGTAATCCGGGTTGTATAAGGGTAGAGCTCGGGTACCTTTTTTTTCTCTTTTCGGGGTGTACGGAAAAACCCGACCGCACTGGCCTTTTATTCTTTTTCGGTAGTCTATAAAATTGTTTGATGTTATGTTTAGATTGTGCATTATAACAACATGCTTTTCATAGTTTCTTTATGACCGATGCTTGAATGTGTGGCCTGGATGCGGTAGGCTCTTAGGATAAAATTAATTTTTCTACCCCAATTAACAACTCATAACTAAAATTTTAAAACAACTCGTAACCTCACATAAAAGCCTAGGAATTAAATCAATATAATAAATTTTTTATCAACCCCTTAGCTGGATGAATGAATGTATAATATCATGTATGCCATATTCTTTCACTCTTGTTGAGAGGGGGCTTCCATCCTTGCCAGAGAATCAAGGCTTAACCTATGAGAGCCTTTGGTGGAAGACACCCCTTTCTCTCTTGATTTGGCACATAATCAAATTCTCATGCATTTAAGCGTACAAAATCCCAATGCCTGTGTCAAAACAAAAAGTCTAAAAGAATTAAATAAATTTGATAAAATTTGCATTAGATTAAGTCATGGATTCATACTACTCATGCTCTAGCCTCTTAGGGAGTGAGTCTAAGGACTTAGTTTCCTTTCTAAATGAACAACAGCCTAGCCATCTTGTAAAGCATAAGACTTGCCTACATGGATTTAAAGCGTAGGAGGAGTTAGTTGGCTGCCACTCCAGGTGGTAATAAGTCCAGCAATTGGGTGGTTTATTCTCTCTTGTGGAGGTAAACCATATACCCATTTTCGCCTTAGATTTAGGTCATGCCTTTATTTTGTACAAAGGCTCTTTAGTTTAGAATCTGAGGTAGTTGTTTCCTTCGTGCTACAAGTATAAATCCTCACCTCTTAGGCATTTTCACAATCTTATATTGTGGAATTATAAGTCCTAGCAATCTAACAAAATATCAACTCAAATAGTTAACTCTTCAATTTCAAAAATATAAAGCCCAATTATAGGGTAGATTGGAATGTTCACTAGGCTTCCTAGTATCATGAGTATTTCTACTTTCTCCCTTTGGATTCTAAAAATAAGTCTTCTCCTTGATCTATCCCGTTTGATTTTCTAAAATAGTCCATCCTTTGATAGTCTTAACTTTAAAATCTATGGAGACCCTAATTTTCTACTTTAATTATGAGTTTTCTTAAAGAATTCTCATTCCTTAGGATGTAATTAACTATGGGGGCTTGTCTCCATAGGGAACTTAATGAACCCAGCTTAAAATAAATCCTACTATATTTTTTCATGTAAAGTAGGGAAAAGATCTATGGTATATTCGAAGACCCGTCGTGCCTTAGGAGTCCTTATTAGGTGATTAGGTCCATTATAGGGTGGTAATTTTTATCTTTTGAGATAGTACATCATTCCTTAATGTCATACCAGATCACTTCAATAAGTACCACCTAAGATCTGCGTGGTGTCCCACATCCTCAAAAATAAACACCACATGTGTGTTATGTGAATTTTGATTCATTTTATTTAATCTTAAAATGCCTTTCTTTTGAATAGGTTTGTTTAGAGTTTATCTAAACTTAGGATTGATTAAAAGATGTAATCAAAACATTCACCTAAATGAAACTAAAATGTGAATCCACTTTAGAAATTACTTAAGGTTAGGGAAGGAAAGAGAAGTTTTCTTCTCTTTCCCTCTCTTCATAACTTAGTAATTAATTTTAGGATCCACTTAAACCAAATCAAAAACATGAAATAAAATCAACCCAAAATGATTTAATAACTTAAATTGAACCCTCCTCTAAGTTGAACATGCTCTTCATACTTAGAAAATTTGAACCTTAAGCCATAGCTAAGCATACCAAATAAACCTTCAAAGCACACACATTAGCCTAAGTCACCACTTCTAGCTTTAGATTAGGTCGGTGCATGGTTTTATATTTGTTTTGTTTTGTGATATATGTTTTAGACCAGATGTTAGGGTGTATGCTCGTAGAATAAATGGTAGGACGTTCATGGTCTAACTATTCTTTTCTGCATGGGATTGTGCTTAAGGGGCGCTATAATAAATAAAAATATAAATGCTTTTGCTTGCAGGTGCTTTATACCCCTGAGCATGATCCATAGGGAAGGTGAACTTAGTCACCCATGTGTGGGGTGATAAGTCCAATATACATGCTTGGGATGTGTATGGTGTGATTTAACTAACCTTTATTTTGCAGGTGTTAGTTAGATTTCTACTTTTCCATGTCATGTAAAAACTTGTATAATTAGGATTTTGAAATGATTTGTTATGGGGATAAGGATGAACATTGGTCATAAGATCCCATCTTATGCACCATGTGAAGCCTTGGAGCATCCACCTTCCAACCTTCCAAAGGAGGAACCAAAAGAAGAAAAGAAGAAAGAAGAAGAAAGAAGGAAAGAAGAAAGAAGAAAGAAGAATAAAGCTTGAAGACCCCATAACATTGAATTCCTTTGCTTAAATTATAATTTAATTCATTTGTAATCTTGGTTGTGTAAGGGTAGAGCTCGACTACCTAATTTGATATTTTTTAGTTTGTGCGATGGTGCCCGACCACAACAACCACTTATTATTTTTGCGATTAGCTTTATAAATTTGATTGATGATTTGTTTAGCTTTTGCATTAAGTGCATGATTTTCCTAGTTTCTTCTTTGCTTTATGTATGGTCTGGATGTAGATTAGGCTCTTTAGGGAAAAATAAATCTTTTACCCAACTTAACAATTCAAATAAAAAATTAAACAACTAATAACCTCACTTAAAGCTTAAGTTTAAAATCAATATAAAAGAATTAGAAACCCCTTAGCTGGATGAGTATTTCGTTATAATATCATGCACAAATACATCTTATTTCACTCTTGATTGAAGGGCTTTCACCTGAGAGAACTTGGCTTGACCTTCGAGAGCCATGGTGGAAACTCACCTCCTCCCTTCTCACTGATTTTGGCCAATAATCTAATTTCTCATGCATTAGTCATAAAAATCCTATTATCATGACTCAAAATAATTGTCCAAAATGAAAAGAAAATGAAATTTGAATTGCATTAGATTTAGGTGATTTGAAGCATGTCCCTTTACATGATCTAGTCTCTTTAGGGAGTGGGTTTAAGGACTTAGTCATAATTCCTCACCTCTTAGGCATTTCCTTAATCTTATGTTAAGGAATTTAAGTCCTAAAATTCTAATGAAAATGTAACTCAAACAAACTAAATCAATTTCTAAAATGTAAAGCCCAACTATAGGATAGTTTGAGATGCTTGCTAGATTTTCTAGCATTGTGGACATCTCCTTCATATCTTCCATTTCGCTTCAATAAATAACTCCCTCTTTTGGTCAATTCCATATGATATTCAAACAAAACCAATCGATTGATAGTCCTTCCATATTGAAATCTTCAAAGATAATGATCATTTATCTTAATCGAGAGTTTTCCTAAGGGATCATATCCCTTGGAATGTAATTAACTATGGGGGCTTGCCCCTATAGGGAACTTAACGAACCCGATCTAAAATAAACCCTGCTTTACTTTTCCATGTAAAATAGGAGAAGAATCTTTGGTACATATGCAGACCCATTGTCCTTAAGAGTTCTTATTGAGGTGATTAGTTCCATTAAAGGGTAGTGACTTCTATCTTTCGAGATAGTAACTATTCCTTGATGATGTATCCGGTCACTTGAATAAGTACATCTACGGATCTATGTGGCATCTTACCAAGATGAATTTATATAAGGTCTCTTCTTTCTTTTCTCCACAGATTTGAAAGGTGACTCACTATAAGAGATTTATTAACTAACATTTCTTTTCAAATGAATTATATACTTTGCAAATCCTATACAAACCCATGTTAAGAAAAGAGAAGAAAATCACATAACACATTTTATGCTATATCACATGCAAGCTTATAAGTACTTATAAGTAGCATACCTTCATTTATAATATTTTATTTATAGATGTTGAAAATAGTTTTTGATTTAATAATGATAATAACCACTCATATTCTTACTTTAGCCAAAACATGCAATTTGACATGAAGGAAATATTTCATTTATCTTAGATTTTGAGATTTAAATTTATACTAAATTTGAGCTATTTTAGAAAAATAAATGATGTAAAGAGACTCAAATCTATTTTGACCCTACGATTCAAACATAACCATGATATATTTGGTGAATTCAAAAAATAAGTGAATCAAAATTATTTAAAGAGATTTTTATTTTATTTTTAGATTTGAATTTAATTTAGAAAAGTGAGAAGAGTTTGCTAGTCCTAACCCATTTCCCCCATGTGTGAGTTAGTTTAGTTTAATTTTAGAACAATTAAGTTGATTTTATATTTTATTTAGGTTAAGGTGTGAATTAAGTCCATTAATTACCCATTACCTACACCACTTTACCATAATTAACCTAAGAATTATGAGCCAACATATGATATGCAACCACATGGAATTTAAATCAGCAATACACCTAAGAAAGAAAGGGGCCTAATATAATTGGCTCATAATTATTGATTAATTAAGCTAAAGGGTTTAATTAAGTACTTTCTTAACCTTCCCAGACATGTGAGTTGGAAATAATTTCCTTAAATTTACCTTAGGCTTTTAAACACCTAAGGATCTACTCAGAAAGAGATTGATTAAGTTCAGATTGATTTTGAAAATTTGATTAAGCTAATTAAGTAGATCATTAGTAGATTAGTCCTTAATTTGGTTTGGATTAAAGAAGGACAGGGGTTTAGGGAAAGACTTAGGGAAAATACCCCCAAACCCATTCCATAAACATCCTCTTCACTTAAATAAAGTTTAATTATCTTAATGAAGTGATTAAACCACTATTCATATGCTTAATTTCTCATAATTTCATTAAGGGGTAATTAAGGATTCATTAATTGATTTTAATTAACTCTTTAATAAATTCCTAGAAAATTAGGGGAGGGAGAAGTCATCCCCCTAAATATGTCTGAGAAGTTTGGAATTAATGAATGAAATGATTAGGGAGTAATTAGGATAATTATATTTTCAATTAAACCATAATTGAGGAAAATCCACCTTTCAAAATTAATTAGAAGCAATTTTATATTATTCTTCACTGAATTATCTTTAAAATGAAATCGAGTTTGCATTTTTTTGATTTTTCTACTTTTGATTATAAATTTAGGAAGTTTTAGTGACTAAGGGATAATTAAATAGCCCTAATTAATTAACTAATCTCCACACAATGGACGCATGCTTTCCACGAGATTGGTTATTTAAGTTATCAAATCCTATGCCGCTACTTTCTCCTTAGACATTCAATCAAGGATCGGACGGTCATGATAAAACTCATGGATCTAAAGAATTAATTAGTAGATTTAGCATGTTTTAATCAGGACCGTCCATCCAAAATATGCGAGATGGACGGTCCATGATTCATCCCTGCCCTCACCTGCAAGAGACAGAGATCGTCCGTCCTCCATGGATTCATTCAAGCTCACTTGAGCTCGGATTGGGCTAGGATTCAACCCACACCATCAAGAAGCATAGAGAAGAATATCAAATGGTGAAAAATTAATGGGATTATAATTCCCTTCACAAAGGACCAAAGAATTTTCAACCTAAGCTTGGTTTTGATTCATACCTCACTGGAGGCTATCACCAGTGCTTCCAACCATTGAGGTAGCTTCGTCTAGTGGAGATGAAGCTCTATTGAAGGTTTGAAGGTTCAATTTGCAGTGGATCTTCCAATTGACCAAAGCTTGCTTCAATGGCTTGCCACTTTGGTCTAGGTCCCTCTTCCCATGGCTTGGATGCTTGGAAAACACCTTGGGTGAGCTGACTTGCCTCCCTAATGGTGCTTGCAAGAGCAATTGGCCTTTGGTGGAGTGATGAGTGAGTTAGAATTTCTTACGACCTCCACTATTTTCAGCATAAGGAAATCGAGAAGGTGAAGTTTGAATGAGCTTGATAATTCCAAGGGAAGCTTGTGGGTGCTTGCCTTTGATCCTTTGAGCTCAATCGAATGCAATAGAGATGAATTAAATTGGAATGAGGGGGAGTTTATCTCCCCCTACTTGAATCAAATGGTCGAGAGCCTTCTTGCCATTTCGATCAAATTGATCATATTGAATGAGTTGTTTAGGTTGTTAGGAGCTCCATGTGGTTCAGTTTTGGTAGAGGAGTCAGATTGTGGAGGTGCACTTGGGTTAAACTAGGTGTGTGAGGTAATCCATGTGGAGAAATTTGAGTGGAGTGGTCAATTTTGGCTTTGGGTTGGGTTTGGCTAACCCAAACCCATTGGGTCATGTGCACCACCCTCCTTGGTGTCCAAATTGTCCACTAGCAGGATGCCAAGTGGCCATGAAAAGGATTTGACCAAATTCCAAGTGGAATTGGCCATAGGTTACCCTTTGACCCAATGGTAAAATTATCATTTGGCTTTGATTTTGATTTAAGCATATTTTATATGATTGAAAAATGGGTTGTGCTAATTTTCAATGCATTTGGTGTTGGTTTGATATCATTTGGCACATGTTGACCCATATAGGTCAAAATGGGTCAACTTAAGTCAAGTTGACTAATTAGTCAATTTGGGTCTAACCATGGGTTATGTCAAGTTGAAATGATCATTTGAAATTTTTTGGTATCATTGGTTTGGTTCAATTTGATTTATATTTGGCTTTGGTTCATTTAAGTTCACTTAGGTTAAATGAGTCAAGTTGACCAATTTGACCCATTTGACCCAATTAGGTTAGGTCATGGTTGATTTAGGCTTGGTTGATCTTTTGAAATGTTTTGCAAGCTTTACTTTCAATTAATTTTGATTTGGTTTGATTTTGGCTTGATTTGACCTTTTAGGTCAAGTTGGGTTCATGGTCAATTGGGCTAGGTTGGGTCTAGTTGCCCAATTGAGGCTTTGGTCAAGTTCAACAAGTTATTTAGAATGAATTTGACTCATTGGTTGCAATCAATTTAGCTTAGATCAAGATTTGACATATTTTGACTTTTTAAGTCAACTTGGGTCAACTTAGGTCAAGTGACCAATTGGACCAATTGGGCTAGGTCTGGCTCAAATGATGACTTGTTCAAGTTCAATCATTGATCATGGATTGGTTTTGATCAATGGTTTCAATCAATTTGGCCTATATTGGATTTTGGCTAGTTTAGGTTTAAGTGTTGACTTGGTGAAAGGTTAGGTTTGACCCAATTTGAGTGATTGATCATCTTATAATGATTGTAGCTCACAATGTGAGGCTTAGATGGGCTTAATTCAATCCAATTTAGGTAGGATTAGAATTTGGCTCAAAAAGGTGTTTTAGATCACTTTGGGTCAAGTGAGCTTAAGTGGGTCAATTAACTTGATCAAGACTTAATTCAAGTTTGGTTGAACTCACATATGGACTTATGATTGAAATATAAATCTAAGTGTAAGTGATTTGGAGTCAAATGTGTTTTGATTCATTTGATAATTTCAAGTTCAAAGAATGAACATGGGTTTAATTTGGGTTTGAGTTTTGAATTGAGTTTTGGTTTGATGATTGGAGTTTATAATTGAATTTAGTTTGTGATTGAAGGATTGATTATTTGAAGAGAAAATCAGAGGGTTTGGATTGATTTGAATATGATTTGGCTAAGTTCAAGAATTTGACTTGAAAGGGTATAGGTTGGTTTTAGGTTAGATTTGGGTTTTAATTTTAAATTTGGTTATGGGCATTTGAATTTATATTTTATTTATATTTGTGAATATAAATGAGAATATAAATGAGTTATGAGAAAATATTTTGAGTTTGAATTGATTTGGATTTCATTTGAGCTAAGTCCATAAGATGAAATCAAAGTGACTTAGGAAAGATTTTTTGGATTTGAAATTGAGTTTTGGATTTAGTTTTGGTTATTCAAATTTATATTTCATTTTTATTTGTGAATATAAATGAGGATATAAATGGGTTATGAGAAAATCTTTTGAGTTTGAATTGATTTGGATTGTTGGGATTGATTTGAATTTGAAATTTGACTTGAAGAAAGGAAGTAAGGATTTGGTTCAAGCTATAGGGTAGACAAGTTTTCCTAACACCCCTAAGGCATGACCTATTCCTATGGCTAACTCTTCTAAGTCTCTATGGTTATGTTAAGTGTTCACCTAATCACTAGATGTCTTAAGACTAAGGAACTTTTAGTGTCTAAGAGGAGTCCTATGTCTAAGAGGAGTCCTATGTCTAAGATGGAGAAGTTGGGAGCTCATTCTAAAAATGAGGTCAATAAAGGCTCAATAGGGTGTGTGACTGGCAGCACCGCGTTAGTGTTGACCGAAATGATCAACAACATCAAACTATCACAAGCACTAATAAAAATGATCTACTCCTAACCCAAGGTGTAGAAGGAATCAAGAACTTAGTGCAATGTGACCTTACTCATGTCAACAATATAAGAGAGTGAAGGAGGAATCCACTAGGGATTGAGTATGTGAACCTTCCACTAGGGGAAGAGGTTCAAGTCATCCACTAGGGGATGAGAGGTTTGATTTGATTTGAGTCTTGCTGGGGAGAAATTGATTTGATTTGTTGATTTAGGATTTGATGTTCCAACATGGATGAAAAAGTGAACTCTCCACTTGGGGAGCAAGTCCAAGTCATCTACTGGGAAAAGAGATTGTGAAATCTGCTAGGGGATTAGAATTAAGAATCCACTAAGGATGAAAAGATTTGCATCTCACTGAGGAGAAGTAGATTGATTTGATTTAATTGATTGATTGTTTGATTATTTGATTATTTTTGTGTTGACTCCACTAGGGAGATTGATTTGATTTGTTTTATTTGATTAATTTGACTCCACTGAGGGAGGAGGGTTGAATTTATTTTAGATTTTTAAATTTTTGGATTTTGAGATGGATCCTATTGGTTTATGATGAATCACACTAGGGGCCATGTTGGCCTTAGTCTAGATCAAATTTACAAATCCAAAGGGGTAGTCTACAAGCACATAGTGGGACTATCCGACCAAAGGGGTTGCCTTTCGATGTGCAGCAGCTATACTAGGAAGAAAGCATAGTAGACTTACATCCTCCAAAGTAGGGATCAGTTGCTGGGGTGATCAGATGGTGAGGCAACGGATCGAACCTAACCTTAGGCTGACTATTGAGTGAATGCCACTAGGGTACCTGAATCAGCTTAAAGATAGTCAAGATTAATTTAATTTTTAATTATTTTTATTGATCCCATCAGTTTATGATGGACTGCACTGAGTAGGGGCCGTGTTGGTCTTGATCTACTCCATATTTACCAATCCAAAGGGGTAGTCTACAAACCACATAGTAGGGTTATCCAACCAAAGGGATTACCTTTCAGTTTGCAATGGTCAAGTTTAATAAGAAAGCACGGTGACTCACATCTTTCAAAATAAAGAACCACCGGGTGATCACAAAATGACGAGCCATATGGTCGACCTGAGTGAATGCCGCGACTTAAATCAACTCAAAGATAGTCAAATTTAATTTCATTTTTAATTATTTTTGATGGATCCCATCAATTTATGATGGACTGTACTGAGTAAGGGTCGTGTCATCCTTAGTCTACTTCAAATTTATCAATCCGAAGGGGTAGTTTACCAACCATATAGTAGGACTATCCAACCGAAGGGATTTCTTTTCAGTTTGCAGTGGTCAAGTTTAAGAAGAAAGTATGGGGACTCACATCTTCCAAAACAAGGAACCACTAAGGTGATCGGTTGCTTGGGCAACAAATCGAACCAGACCTAGAGCAGAATATTGAGTGAACGCCACTAGGAAATTTAAATCAGCTCAGAGATAGTCAAGATTAATTTCATTTTAAATCTTTTTTTATGGATCCCATCAGTTTGCGATGGACTACACTGAGTAGGGGTTGTGTTGGCCTTGGGCTAACTCAAATTTACCAATCCAAAGGGAGTAGGTTTCCGATCGAGGGGAAAACTATCCAACCAAAGGGGTGTCTTTCGATTTGTAGCAATTAATTCAGGGAAGAAAGCATAAGGACTCACATCTTTCCTGAATAAAATACCACTGGGGTGACACATTAGCGAGGTAACATGTCAACCCGACCTAGGGCTGCTCGTCAATTTGCAACAGTCATGCTAGAAAGAATGCATAATAGACTTATATCTTCCAAAGCGGAATGACTATTAGGGTAACCTATTTATGGCAAAACTGATTGAACCTAACTTAAGGGCGACTACGGAGAGAGTGTCGACCCGGGGACTTATCTCAACTTAAGCGTAGTCAAGCAATTCCTATAGGAAGTTCTGCTGACACTGCCCTTAAGATAGGATTCATTCGACAATTTTAAGTTCAAAGGATGAACATGGGTTTGATTTGGGTTTGAGTTTTGAATTGAGTTTTGGTTTGATGATTGGAGTTTATGATTGAATTGGTTTGTTATTAAAGGATTGATTATTTGAAGAGAAAATTCAAGGGTTTGGATAGATTTGAAGATGATTTGCTAAGTTCAAGAATTTGACTTGAAAGGTTATAGGTTGGTTTTAGGTTAAATTTGGGCTTGAGTATTGAATTTAGTTTACAATATTTGAATTTATATTTCATTTATATTTGTGAATCTAAATGAGAATATAAATGAGTTATGAGAAAATATTTTGAGTTTGAATTGATTTGGATTTCATTTTAGCTAAGTCCATAAGATGAAATCAAAGTGACTTAGGAAAGATTTTTTGGATTTGAAATTGAGCTTTGGATTTAGTTTTGGTTATTTGAATTTATATTCCATTTTTATTCATGAATATAAATGAGATTATAAATGGTTTTATGAGAAAATATTTTGAGTTTGAATTGATTTGGATTGTTGAGATTGATTTGAATTTAAAATTTGACTTGAAGAAAGGAAGAAAGGATTTAGTTCAAGCTATAAGGTAGGCAACAACACCCTAAGGCATGACCTATATGGCTAACTCTTCTAAATCTCTAGGGTTAAGTGTTCACCTAATCACTAGAAGTGTCTTAAGACTAAGGAACTCAAGAGGAGTCCTATATCTAAGATGGAGAAGTTGAGAGCTCAAAAAAAATGAGGCCAACAGCTAATCACGCCAGCGTATTCCATCGCTTGTTATGCTGGATCAAGTTGGGTAGGAAAATCATCTATTTTTATTTTAAAAATTATTTAAGTGTCCTAAAATTTTGAAAATTCACAAAAAAATAAAATACTTGGTGAAAAATTTAAAATAAGGCTCGTTGGATCCGTCTTTCTGATAGAAATTCAACGAATCAAAAATCTTCAAATTCCAATGAATGGTTTGAGCTTAATTTAAGTTTTAATGAAAATAAAATTTTATTAATTACTCTAAAAATACAAGTTTAATTGAATTGAAATTTTCATAGATTGAAATAAGCGTTAAGACACACCTACCATAAAAATATCAAGTGAAAAGAACTTATGGATTGGAAGAAAGTAAATTTTAAAGTTTAAATTTTCCATTTTAATAGAACAAACCAAATAAAAATCCATAAAATTACAGAAAAATCTTCAAAATAACTTAAATCACTTCAGTTAACATCTAGGACCCTTAAGAAATTAATGTGATTTTCTAAAGCCTAATTAACCCTAAACAAACACTTAGGATTAAACTTTAATCAATTAAAGAATTAATTAAAATATAATCTAAAAATAATTTAAATACCAAATCAAAATCAAAAATGATATAATACCCAAATGATTGGTAATCAAACTTTAAATTAGAAAAATATCATATATCACTCAAATAAAATTAAAATTAACTAAACCTAACTCAGTTAATGAAATTTAGTTAAATGATGAGATCTTTAAATCAAACTCATAATTGAATAAATCATTGAAACTTTGATATAAAATAAAACTAATCTTGTCAAACCTACACCAAGCATTCAATCTAACAAATTAAAAAAAATTAAATATGAATTAATCGTTAAATAAACTAAAAATCAAATTGATTAATAAACCAATTCAATATAATCATTTGATATTAATCAAATTAAACCAAATAAAGCTAAAGTAAACTTAATTAAGATATGATTAAATCACATTTAAAATCAATCCATTTGGAATAAGATGATTAATTAGCCATTACCACATAAACCTAACAACTAAATCAAACATGAATGAAATCTAAAGAACATAATAAATAAAAAAATTAAACCTAACTATGATTATAAATAATCAAGTTTCATTGAAATAAAAATAAACAATTAAATCACTTAATCTAATCAAATGATAATAAAAATGATAATCACTTAATCAATAAAATTTAGGGAAATGCTTAATTAAAACTATTAAATCAAATAAGTCATATATGGGTAATTAAGTCATTAATCTCTAATTAAACAAACTTTTAACTAATCTATTGATTTAAAAAATTTAATTACACTTAATCAAACGTAATTAGTTAAATATTTAATTAATTTAAACTTAATGAAATCATCTTAATGAACCAAGTTAACTTCATAGCTCACATTAAAATTAATTGAAATCATGCAATTAACTAATCTACTAAATAATTTGATCACACCTCTTAAATAAAATAATTAAGTTAATCAAATTAATTATATTAAACTTAAGCTTAATCAAATGTAAAATGTAATTAAATGCCAATCAAATCCTAATTTAAACTTAAATGAGTTAAATCATTAAGTCATTATTTACATCATTAACTTAAATAAATTTGAAATCAAATTAAAAATTAAACAAATATTTATTTAATTAAATAATTGATCACACCTCTTAAATAAGCTAATTAATTAATCAAATTAATTATATTAAACTCAAGCTTAATCAAACATAAATTTGAACATAATTAAAATGCAATTAAATGCCGATGAAATCCTAAATTAAACCTAAATCATTAAGTAATTACTTACATCATCAACCTAAACAAATATGAAACCAAATTAAAAATTAAGCAAATCCTTATTTAATCTAATAATTAACCTAAACACATTTTTTAATTAAACTAATAATCACATTGAATGTAAGCAAGCCCATAGATCAATAAAGCCAATCAAATCAAATAAAGAAAGACTCTCATTAATTTAATATGTAATATAATCAAATCTCATTCAACCTACTCAAATAAGATAAACTAATTAACTATCCAATGTATGAAATCAAAATACAAATGAACTTTGATAAACATGGCAAATGGATGAGATTAAAAATAAAATTCTAATTACAAAGAATCAAACTCAATTAAAATCAAAATAAAATCTCAATTAATCTAATCCAATTAAATTACAAATAAATAAACCATAATCAAATCAAATAAACATAAAACTAAATCACATAAATTTAATCAAAGAAAAGAATTATATATTTATTTAAAAGGATATTGAATTATCAAGATTTAATTGAATCAAAACATCTAATTAAAAATTAATCAATCAAATTACATGAAGGTAAACAATTACAAAATAGATGTAATAAACACTAATCAAATCAAATCAATTCAACCAAATCTTCAAATAAATCAAACCAAAATAAAACTTAATTACAAACGATCAAATTAAGGGCTTCACTTTATGTGTTTAACAACATAAAGACCCTTTAAGAAAATTATGATTAACCTATAAGTATGAGAGAATCATAAAAATACTTAATTAGATTCTTTAACTCAATTAATGCTTAATTATGGGCCAATTGCATTAGGTTCTTTAGGAGCATTGCAATCTTATTTCCCGACATGCTCATGTCATTTATGGCTTATAATTAAGTGGTTCATTAACATAAAAAAGCATTGGTAAAGATAATTAATTGATTTATTTAAGGATCCAACTTAATTAATTTATAAAATTCACTTAATTATTTCTTATTAAACCAAATTAAATCACAAACATGGGACATGGAATAGGATTAACAAACCTCTTCTTATGTTTCTTAAATAAAATCAAACATAAAATTAGAATGACATTAAGAAGCTTTAGTTTGTTTTAAATGATCTTATTTAAAACGATTGCCTTAGGATTTAATTGAATTGAATGAAATCATGTGCTTATGTTCTTTTATTTCTTTCCAATCATATTAAATGATGTTTTCCATATATGATCATGCATTCATCTCTTTCAAAAATTAATTAAACAAAATGATTTCTTTGATGCCAAATTGCATGTGTTGACTTAAATTAAAAATAGGCGTGGTTATTATCACTATTAAATCAAAATTTACTTTCACAAGTGTATAAATCATTTATGGAGTGATGATAATTATGAAACATTTATGATTTTGCATGTGTTTATTATCTAATATATGGGGTATGAAGTCTTCTCTCTTTACTTTGCATGGGCTTACATAAGATTTACAAATGTATAGTTCATTTGAAAAAATGCAACATTTGTCCAAATCCATTCCTATGTATGTCCATACTAAGGCTTTGAAAAAAATTTATATCACATATGTAAATCATATGATCGAATCAAACACAACATTTTGCATGACTTCTTCTTCTTATGGTTAATTGTACATTCATATGTATATAAGAAGAGTGGTATATTAGGTTGGACATCTCGGGGATGCACGACTTTAAGTAGCCATAAGGAGGTCTTTACCTCACTCCCCTGGTGCAAAACAATGGCGTCATACCTACTCATATCTCTTACACATATGTATGTGCAATGTGACTAATGAATAGAAAGTCATAATTCAATCAAATTAATTTCTTCTTTTGCATGACTCTTCATCCTTATAGTTTTGAATACATTTATATGTATATGAGAATAGTGGGTATATTCGTTTGGACATCTCGAGACACACTACTTTAAGTAGCCCTAAGAAGGTCTTTACCTCACTCCCCTGGTGCGAAACAATGGTGTCATGCCCACTTAAAACTTTTGTACATTTGAGTGTATGTGTAGCTAATGGATTGAAGTATCCTTTTTTCTATTAAAAAAAGACATGCATTCATATTAAACCAATTGAATAAAATATAAAATTCAAATATACTTCATTACATTCATCATCTAAGTGTGCTAAGACATATCGTATGTGTAGGTATACTTAGGATCCAATCATGTGCATGTTACTTGTGATGAAAAAAATGAATGAACATGTGTTATGTGATAGTAATTCATTCCAATTATTCTTAAGAAGCCTTTCACATTGAATAAGGTTATTTAAGGTGAACCCAAACCTAGGACTGATTAAAACATGTAATAAGCCATTAATTTAAAAAAACTAAGTCATAATAACATGCTTTAGAAAATTACTTAAGGTAGGGATGAAAGAGGAAATCCTCTTTCTTCTTTTTATAACACTTAGATGTTAAGTGTAGGGTCTTATGGAACCATATAAATCACAAATTAAAACTCACAAAATCAACTAAACAACTTAAAGTGAAACTAACATTCCATGTTAAATTAAATTCTTTTACATCAACATTAATTCCTAATTAAGACATACCACACAAGCCTTAAGCACACACATTAGAATACTAAGTCACCACTTCTAGTGCTAAGTTAGGGTAGTGCATGTGTGATGGATGTTTTGTTTTATAATGTAATGTTTTAGACTAGATTTTAGGGTGTATACCTCGTAGACTGGATGTTAGGCAATTATTAGCCCAATCATATCTTCTACAAGGGGTTATGCTTAAGGGGCCGCTGCAATAAAAATATAAATGCTTTTGTTGTGCAGGTTGCTTAGCCCCTGAGCATAACCTATGTTAGGACAGGTGGGCTTGGTTACCCATGTGTAGGGTGATAAGGCCAAATTATTCATATAATTGGTTGGATTGTATGGTGTGTTTAGCTAACATTTATTTTGCAAGTGTAGCTAGATTTACTTTCTTATTTTTAATATAATTTTGCATTAGGTATTAGGATTAGTATTATGGGGCATTATGATGAGCAATGGCTAGAAGGCTTAGTCCTTGGGGTGCTTGTGATGCCTTTAGAGCAAACCAAATCAAGAGAAAGAGAAGGAAGAAATGAAGAAAAAAAGATCCCCATAGCATGTATTATTTTTATAATCTAGGTTGTACAAGGGTAGAGCTCAGCTACCCATCTTTTTTTTTTTTTTGGGGTGTATGGTGGAACCCAACCGCATTGGCCTTTTATTCTTTTATGGTAGTCTATAAAATTGTTTGATATTGTGTTTAGATTGCACACTAGAATTACATGCTTTTCCTATTTTTTTTAGTTTTGATGTTTGAATGTGTGTCCTGGAAGCGGTAGGCTCTTAAGATGAAATTAATTTTTCTACCCCAATTAACAACTCATAATTATTTTTTTTTTAAAAACAATTCATAACCTCACATAAAAGCCTAGAAATTAAATTAAGATAACAAAATATTTAGCAACTGTGAGGAATTAAATGGATGATTGTATGTATAACATAATGCATCACATATTCTTCCACTCTTATTAAGAGGGGGTTTCCATCTATGCTAGAAAATAAATGCTTAACCGTGAGAGCCTTTGATGGAAGAACACCCCTTTCTCTCTTGATTTGGCATCAAGTTATCATGCATTTAGGCATACAAAATTCCATAGCCTGTGTCAAAATAAAAAGTCCAAAAGAATCAAATAAATTTGATAAAATTTGCATTAGATTAAATCATGAATTCATACCACTTAGGGAGTGGGTTAAGGACTTAATCTCTTTCTAAATAATAACTACCCTAGCCATCTTGTAATACATAAGACTTGGCCACATGGATTTAAAGTGTAGGAGGTGTTAGTTGGAAGCCACTCCATGTGGTTGAAAGTCCAACAGTCGAACGAGTCTATCCTCTCTAGTGGAGGTAGACAATTATGTCCACCTTTGCTTAGATTTAAAACATGCTTGTGGTTTGTACCAAAGCTTCTTAGCTTAGGATCAAGGTAGTTATTTCCTTTGGGCTACAAGCATAAATCCTCACCTCTTACTCATTTTAACAATCTTATGTTGTGAGATTATAAGTCCTAGTATTCTAATAAAATGTCAACTAAATATTTAACTCTCTCAATTTCAAAAATATAAAGCCCAACCATAGGATAGATTGGATTGCTCACTAGGTTTTCGAGTATCATAAGCATTCCATACTCATCTTCTTTGGCTTCCAAAATAAGTCTCTCCTTTTGATCTATCCCATTTGATTTTTCAACATAGCCAATCCTATGATAGTACTGCCTTGAAATCTTTAGAGACTTTAATTCCTACTTTAATCGATAGTATTCTAAAGATTTCATTCTTTAGGATGTAATTAACTACGGGGGCTTGCCACCATAGAGAACTTAATGAACCTAGCTTAAAATAAACCCTACTTTACTTTTCCATGTAATGTAGCGGAAAGATCTCTGGTACATTCCAAGACCCATTATGCCTTAGGAGTCCTTATTTGGTGATTAGGTCCATTATAGAGTGGTGATTTATATCTTTCAAGATAGTGCATCATTCTTTAATGTTGTACCCAATCACTTCAGTAAGTACCCCCTAAGATCTGCATGGTGTCCCACATCTAAAAAAATACCACAGATTTTTCTGGCGACTCCGCTCGGGCTTATTCCTCTCTCCATCTTTAGTACACAATTATTATTTCCAAGCATCAATAGTGGACTTATATTTTATATAAGCCCAAGACTATCAATCTTTCTGTTGGCACTTATCTTATTTCATCCTTAAGCAAAGCTCACCAACATCTTTTAGGTTTTATGACCTCACTCTGTGTAGGTCTTAAAATTCCTATTGGGTCCCCCCAATAGGTAAAAATAAATTAAATAAAGAAAGATAAAATAACAAACATAAAATTTTGAACCTCTTACCACTATCTTGGTGAAGCAAGGTTCATCCCATGCTAAACAAAATTTCAATAAAATCCAAAGAAAAATAAAAAATCTTTTCAAAATAAAAATTATATGAACCCCATTTAACATAATCCAATTTTCTAAATGGAGGTTCTCTCTTTAAAATAAAAATTAAACAAAGAGAAAAATCTTTTCTCCAAAATGTTTTCAAACCCCTTTCAAAATAAAGTAATTGAACCCCTCTTAGCATACCCAAATTTGTTAAGTGAAGGATCATTTTTCAAAATAGAAATTATATCAAATAAAACCTCTTTTTTAAAAAAAATATCAAAATCCTTTTTTCAAACAAAATTAACCAATTTTATTTAACATACTCAAATCTATTAAATGATGGTTCTCTTTCAAAATCAAAATCAAATAACAAGAAAAAACAATTCTAAATATTTGAACCTACCATCATTTGAGAAGGTTCCAAAATTTCTTAAGTCCTATTCAAAGAGCTCTAAACATACAATCATATCAATATTTAACTAGTGAGGTTCCAAAAAAAATTTCTCTTCAGAATCTCTTCAAATCAAAATCTAGTTATTTGAACCCTCTTATCATATTTAAAATTTGATGAGTGTGGGTCCAAATTTTTTACATCTATCAAGAATGTCTTAATCAAATTTGGCATAGAGCTTGAAAACTTTAAGATGACTTATTATAATGCAATATTCATTATTATCGATCATAAAGTTATGGTTAATAAAAACTTTTATGATGGAATTCAACTTAAAATGAAGATGTGGATTTTCACCCTAAAGGAGAAAGGCCATAGAGATTCCTTCAGGGGCCTAGAATGAAATTAACAAGGATTTTGAGTATGTCTTATTTATTCCAGGTAAGTATGACTCAAATGACTTGAATTCAAATTCCCAAAAGAAGATAACTCTCAAAATAATGATCGTAATCCATAAAATAGTAGTACCGATGGACTTGATGCCTTAATGATTTCAACTCGAGTAGAGATGCCCCATTCTAAG
This sequence comes from Cymbidium sinense, assembly GCA_021442155.1. Classification (NCBI taxonomy): domain Eukaryota; kingdom Viridiplantae; phylum Streptophyta; class Magnoliopsida; order Asparagales; family Orchidaceae; genus Cymbidium; species Cymbidium sinense. Next base: position 109,442,942 of record CM038227.1, on the reverse strand, counting down.
CTTTCATGGTGTCACTATCGATAAAGAGTTAGAATCATCAAATTTTAAAGGTCTAATGGGATAAACTTTGGGAAAAAAGATAGAGAGAGAGAGAGAGAGAAAGTGTAGGAAGACATCAATTCTACCTCTCTATCAGAAGATATCACAGAAGTCAATTATTGCAGTGGAAGGTCCTACCACTGTGATCAACACCATAGGAGAAAGAAAACCAATTGTTGGAAATAATCAAATTCTAAATTCTTCTTAAGATACACCTCACAATCCAAAATAACTGCATCAAATTGTTCTAAAGTTTAATCTTAATGTCCTAGACTATCTTGGAAGGTTGTCCATTGAGCTAAGTAATAAGTGCACACTCACATTCTCTAAAGAAATAGAAAAGTATTTGAATCTTCTTGCTCAGTTAGTGGAACCTCCTCAAGTCCTATTCAACATAGAATATTCTATGAGAAAAAAAGACAAGCAATCTCCTCCAGAGAACACAATATAGACAATGACTCAAAAAAGGAGACAATAAAAAAATGAAATTAAAAAAAGGAGAAAGAGAAGAAGAAAAAAAGAAAAAGTAAAGCACCAAAAATACATATTGATTTAGTCCAAAAAATAAACCATATGTACGAGGTGTAAATTCATATATATATATATATATATATATATATATATATATATATATATATATGAAGTAAATTTTGACAAGTCTCTGAAGTTAGATGGAAATCAAAAAAAGTTCTAAAAGAAAGATTTATGTATGATATGACTAGAAACTTAGTAGGTATGTGAACTCATGGACTCCAATTTTTCTATCCCATAATATTATTATAGGATTGGAAGTTAAGAGTTGCTCCTAACCTCTAGCAAAAAATACATTATGAGATTTCAAATTTCCACTTCATATCTCTTTCTTCAAGCTTGAAATAGGATTCAACACTTGAAGATAAGCATTCAAATGAAGTAATAAAATCATCTTTTGCTTAGTCTACCTACTTTGCTCAAAGAATTTTGAAGATTTTCAAGTAGAGATGCACTCCCTGAAGTTGAGGAAAAATTTGATCATTAACCAATAAGTTTCAAAAACATTAACCTCAGAACATAAAGAGATTCCACCCACCCTCCCAACATCCATATATGATAAGTTTGAAGGAAAATACCAATGACTTGGTTAGGTTACTTTTGTAGTTTAAAGACTTCTTTACTTAAGACCATTATAAAGTGTCCAATACATCTCCGAAGGTAGTAGTTTGCAAGCTCAAAATTGAACTTATTGCTATTCCTATTTTACAAACTTTTGACATGAACATTTGCACCAAGAAGAGGATCAAAGTTTGAAGTTAATGTTATTGAAGAAGAAAGATATTATCATGATTACCAACATTATTCTTAGTTAAAAGGAAGAATATTCAAATCTATACATATGTTAATTTTGAAGATCTAAGTTTCCTTTTTACATGCGATCTCCTCATTCAAGGATGGGTCAAATGATACCGAAGGATGAGAAGTTGTTTGTATTTATGAGTTCCATAAAAATTTACTGCTATAAGGACATGCCTTTCAACCTTAAAAATGTTGGAGTCACATACTAGCGGGCCATGACTCAAATCTTTGACTAACTAATTCATCACCAAGTTGAATGCTATGTTGACGATCTCATGGTCAAAAGCAAAGAAAATAAAACCATCTTTACGATTTGAGTTGTTGTCTTCGATTAATTATGACACTACAACCTAGAGATGAACCCCTAAAGTATACAATTAAGATGGATTTAGGGAAGTTTCTATGGCTTGTAGTAAAGCATCTTGGGTCAATAAAGATTGATCTAAAATAGATTAAAGTGATATTATAGAGATGCAACCTCCAAAAAAAGAAAAAAAAAAGAAAAAAAAGAAAAGAAAAAAAAAGGAAAGGAAAAAAAGAAAAAAAATGGAGGGACTCAACATAATTAAAATCATTTCAAGGAAGGTTTTCATTTCTAAGATACTTAATCTCTCTTGTTTTTGGTAGGTGTCAATCATTCACTACTTTGATAAATAAAGTAGATCAAGTTATACAAGATGATAAGTTTCAATACTCATTCAAAAACATAAAGCAATATTTCATGACACCTCTAATATTGGTCCCTCCATTCGCCTTAGGCTACTAATTTAAGACTATCTCTAATTAGGGTACAACTCTTCTTATTAAAATTTATCATCAATAATCAAAGTACAAAATTCTATGTATCAATTGAAAAGCTTGAAGGTCTTGCAAAAAAAAAGACCTCAATTAACATTCAATATAGATAGTTTAAACTCTTTCAAAGTTAGTCTATCTCAAAACTCTCCAAATCAAGATTTTGTTTTTGTTCATTAAAAGGCCTACTTTGATGCTTCGAAGGATGGAAAGTAGTTTAAACCACTATAATAGGAGAGTGTCTTGTATTTTTATGTCAACAAGCACTACTTCGAAAGCCATTACACTCAAAATCAAGTTTCAAATTTGGAGAATAATTCAAGTAATTGGAATAAGAAATTTCTTTCATTCAAATATAAATTAGAGCATAATATTTGAGATGCCTAGGTGAATTTTTTTCAATAAGGATGATCAATTACTTTAACTAGGTCCCAATGATTTTGGAGAAAGAACACTACTCTTGGTTGTTCTTGTTCCATTTATACACACTAAAGAAATTTAAAAAAAAAAAATCAAGATCAATTCCTTCATAAAGTTATGTTTTTACATCTACATTGGTTGAGTCCGAATAAAAATAATAATAAACAAATATCAATCTACAATCATCCTTCAAAATTCATCATGAATCTAAACATGTTCCTTCAAACTTACATCAAAAACTCAATATTTATCTCCGGTGCTATTAGGATAGGTGTAAGAGAACCCAAGTGGCATCCTATCCTTCATCAGCACAAACACAAACTACACACAATTCTCTATGCTATTAGGATAGGTGTAAGAGAACCCAAGAGGCAACCTATTTCTACTAGCACAACTGAGTTAGGTGTAAGAGAACCCGGGCATCCATCCTTTCTTGGTGGAGTCACAATTGCCCCTGTGGTGCCATTTCATCCATTCTTCTGTTTAGGGTAGGTGTAAGAGAACCCAAGCTGCATTATATTCCCTCTTTCATAACACAAACAATCACATATATTTTGTTTGGGGCTATTTTGATGTTGGAGCAAGCCCACTATGGAACTCACTCATTAGTTGCTCTAGGTCGGGCTGACATGCTACCTTGCTAGTGTGTCACCCTGGTCATTTATCTGGGAATGTGAGTCCACGCTTTCTTTCTGACTTGACCATTGCAAATCGATGATCACCTTGTTAGTTCGGTAGGCCTCACCGCACAAGTTACCTCATGTTGACTTTGTTTAAGAGGATGCAAACCTACATGCTTTCTTCTTGAACTAGCCATCATGCGCTGACTAGGTCGAGAATATTTGAGGCTTAGGATAAGTCTCCTAGTGGCTTCTTTCCTTTGACTACTTTAAGCATGGGTCTAGTCCTTACACGGGACTCCCCACTTGGTAGTCACCCTAGGTTGCATAGTATATATTCTGCCGATGATAGAATATCCTAATGCTCACTTTTGTCTATGTGAAGTTGTACATCTACAAGAATTCTTCTCAGGTTAATCATCATAAACCGACGGGCATCTTAGGTTGGTTGGTTATCGCTATGCTGATAGTGACCCACTCGATGGATACACCACTCATGACAGATGTCTACAAGCTTTCTCCCAGAGTTGGCCACCATATACCTATAGGCTTTCTTTTATAGGGTTTTGGATAAAGCCCATAGGCACCTTCCATGTGGTCACTCTATTTGGATCATGTCCTTAGTGACCCCATTTAGACACTACCCAAATTATTTTGATTGGACAGTCCCCCTTTCCTAGTAGCCACCCTATGATTGGAGAATTTGTCTTACAGATATGGATATTCTCCCTTGATGCAAAATGTCTGAGATAGGACTAGGCTAATATAAGCTCTTTTTCAGTGTGGTCCCTCACAAACCAATAGGGTCCATATAAATATAAAATAAATAAAATATATCTTCACTTATGGATTAAGAATTCAAGCCCCCAGTGGCCCCTTTCCCAAGCAGGCATCCTATATTTAGGGCAGTGTTAGCTAAACTCCCTATATGAATCACCTAACTACTTTTGAGTTGAGATAAGTCCTCGGGTCAGCACTCTCTCAGTAATCTCCTTTAAGTCGGGTTTAAGTTGTTGTGCCACCAACGAGTCACCCCAACGGTCGCCTTTCCTTTGAAAGACATAAGTCTATTATGCATTCTTTCCAGTATGACCATTGCAAACCGACGAGTAGCCTTAGGTCGGGTCTGATTTATTGCGCAAGCGATCGATCACCCTAGTAATTTCTTTTTTAGGAAGATGTGAGTCCTCATACTTTCTTCCTAACTCAATCATTGCAAACCGAAAGGCACCCCTTAGGTTGGTTAGTTCTACCTAACGGCTGGTAGATTATCCCTTTAGATTTGTAAACCTAAGATAGGTCTAGGCTAATATTAGCTCTTTCTTAGTAGATCCATCGCACACCGATAGAGTCCATCTAAAATTAAATTAATTCTGACTATTCTTAAGTCGATATGAGTCCATTGCATTATTCATTCAAATAGCCGCCCTAGGTCAGGTTTGATTTGTTGCACCAATGATAGATCACCCCAATGGCTAATCCCTACTTTGGAAGATGTAAGTATGTTACATTTTCTCCCTAGTACAGTCGTTGCACACTGAAAGGCACCCCTAGGTTGGTTAGTCCTCTCTTGTGGCTGGTAGACTACCCTTTTGAATTCATAAATCTGAGACAAGTCTAGTCGAGCATATTTTTCTTAGTAGATCCATACAGGCGTGGTCCATCTAAAACTAAATTAATTTTGACTATTATTGAGTGACAAAGTGACATTCACTCAAATAGTCGCCCTAGGTCAGGATTGATTTGTTGTGCCATCGATGATCACCCTAACGGCTGATCCCTACTTTGAAAGATGAAAGTCTGTTATGCTATCTTCCTAGTACAGTCATTGCACACTGAAAGGCAACCCTTAGGATGGATGTCCTACCTTGTGGCTGGTAGACTACCCCTTTGGATTTGTAAATCTGAGATAGGTCAAGGCTGACATAGCCACTTCTCAGTGGGTTCATCGCACGCCAACAGGGTCCATAACATAGCACACCAAATTAAATTAAATTAATTCAAATTAATCATCAAGACTACTCTTGAGTTGAGGTAAGCTCCCCAATGGCACTCACTCAATAGTCACCTTAGGTAGGTTCGATTTGTTGCACCATCGATAGATCACCCCAATGGCTGATCCCTACTTTGAAAGATGTAAGTCTGCTATGCTTTCTTCCTGGTACAGTCATTGCACATCGAAAGGCAACCCTTAGGCCGAATAGTCCTACCTTATGGTAGACTACCCCTTTAGATTTGTAAATCTGAGACAGGTCATGACATAGCTCATTCTCAGTGGGTCCATCGTACGCCAACAGGGTCCACAACATAACACACCAAATTAAATTAAATCAAAATTGCATCAAATCAAATAAAATATAAATCAAATTAATCATTAGGACTACTCTTGAGTTGATGTAAGATCCATAGTGGCGCTCACTCAGTAGTTGCCTTAAGTAGGGTTCGATGTGTTGCTCATCCAATAGATCACCTCAGCAGCTTTTCCCTGCTTTGGAAGATGTAAGTCTGCTACACCTTCTTCCTAGTGTCATGCACACTGAAAGGAAACCCCTTAGATCGGATAGTCCTACCTTATGGCAGGTAGACTGCCCCTTTGGACTTATAAATCTAAGACAGGCCAAGGCCCCTATGGCTCTTTAGTGTGGTCCATCGCACATCGACAGGGTCCAAAAAAACATAAATTCAAAACCAACCTCACCAATGGAGTCAAATTAAACATATTGGACAAACCAAACTTCTCCCCAACGAGGCGCAAATCAAATTAACCTCCCTAGTGGAGCTTAGATATAAACTAAACAAGTCTAACCGAGTGTAAATCCCTAGAAAATATGCACTCAATATAGAACCATTCTCCCTAGTGGATCCATAATAAATAAAACCAACCTCATAGTGGATTCTAATCAAACAAATCAAAGAAATCCAATCAAATTCTTATCCCCAACGGATTCGAGTGCATATCCCTAGTAAATATACCTCTGCATCAATTAAAATAAAATAAGTTAAAATCAATTTGATCTTGATTCCCATCAGATTATAAATTCTTATCCCCAATGGATACACACCCAAACTAGTCATATTCACAATCAAACTCAAATTCTTATCCCTCAGCAGATAACTTGAACCTGCTTCTCTAATGGAAGGTTCATGTACTCAATCCCAAGCGGATTCCTTCATGCTCTTTTATGCCCTTGGCATAAAGAGAGCTGCATTGCACTAAGATCGTGATTCTATCTACCTCTCAGTTCTAGGTATAGATCATTTTCATTAGTATTTACAATCTTCTGGGTGTTGTTGATCATTTTGATCAATGCCAATATTTGTGCCTTGCCAGTTACACCACACCTATTGGGGGTCCTTTTGTTGACCTCACTTTTAGAGTGAGCTCTAAACCTCATCTTCTTAGACTTAGGACTCTTCTAGACACTAAGAGTTCCTTAGTCATAAGACACTTCTAGTGATTAGGTGAACACTTAACTTAAGCCTAGAGACTTAGAAGGGTTAATCATAAGATTAAGCTATGCCTTAGGGCTTAAGAAAATCACCTATCATATAACCTAAACTCAATTCATATACACCTTCTCAAATCAAACCCATATTCAAGTCTCAAACCAAACCTCAAATTCAAATCCAAATTCTAAATACATATCCCAAATTTGACTCCAAATGATTGAAACCTAAAATCAAATTAAAATCCCAAGCCAAAGCCATATGAACCACCTTCATAAACTTAGCCAAAACTCCCTTTAGATCAAATCAAACTAAATTATTTCTTTATAAATCAATTATTCCTTCATTCATATTCACAAATATGAATGAAACCCACCTTCCAATGACCAAAAATGACTTAAACTAAATTGATTGCCCTCTAAGCCTTTTTGACCTACATCTATGGACTTGGTCAAATTTGCTTCTAAATCACTCCAAACTCAAGTGATTTTCTCATGAATCATTTATATCTTCATTTATATTCATAAATATAAATAAAACATAAATCCAAATGGCCAAGACCAAATCCAATATTAAACCAAAATCCAATTTATACCCTTTAAGCCAATTCTTTAAACTTAGCCAAATTCTATCTAGATCAAGTCAAAACCAATGGATTTTCTTTTGAATCAATCATTCATTCAATTATCTACCCAAATATAAATGAAACCTACAATCATCAAATCAAATCGATGCCAGTCTAAGTCAAACCCAACCTAGCCCTTTTGACTTGAAAATTTCAAATGAGCCAAAATCTCTTAGACTCCAAATTGATTATCGTTGAATTTATATTTCAATCTAGGGCTCATATATAAGTTCAACTAAACTCGAATCAAACCAAAATCAAACCAATTAATCCACTTAGGTCCACTTGAGCCAAAGTGACCTAAAGGACCCATTTGAGCCAACTTCTAATCCAACCCAAATTGAATTGAACCAAGCTCACCAAGACCTTCCACCATGATTGTTGATCACCCTAGGATGATCAATTGCAATCAATTGGGTCAAACCAAGTCAACTTAGTCATTTGACCAAGTCAACCCTTAGCCAAATGAACCAAAACTAGCCAAAACTCATCCTACATCAAATTGATTGAAACCAATGATTTGAATCAACCCAAAATCAATATTTAAATATGACTTGACCACCAATTGAGCCAAACCAAACCCAATTGGCCATTCGATCCAAGTTGACCCAAATTGACCTAGAGGACCAAATTGGGTCAAATCATGATCTAACCCAAATTGATTGCAACCAATGGCTCAAGTTCATTCCAAATTGATTATTTAACTTGACCAAAGCCATAATTTAGCCCAATTTGACCTATTGATCAACTTGACCCAACCTAGACCAAATTGACCTAAATAGTCAAATTAGCCAAAATTTAAATTAAATCTAAATTGATTCAAACCAAAGACCACATTCATCTTCAATTAGCCAATTGAACATGAATCAACCCATACCAATTTGGCCAATTTTGGTCTAATTGGTCAACTTGACCTATTTGACCCATTTGATTCCAAATGAGCTAAAATCAATTCTAAGCCAAATAAAATCAAATTGATCATACCAAAAACTCTTCAAATCATCATTTAAACATAACCTAAGCCTTGGTTTGACCCAATTTGACTAATTGGTCAACCTAACCTAATATGACCCAATATGACCCATATGACTCAAATTGAGCCAAATCTCTTGAAACCAAGCCGTGACCCATTGAGGGCTGATCAAACCCGACCCAAACCCATTTTGGATCAGCCCAAAATCAACCAACCCAATCAAATCCCTCATGGATCCTCCCCAACATAGGATTCCACCCAACTTCATTTAATTCTTCCCATCACATGCATTCAACTCCCCTCATCCATGGCATTCAATGGAGCTAATCATATGGCAGCAAATGAAGACTTTTGGAGCTAAATCTGAAGTTCTCAATCAAGCCATCATCCATCCCAACCATCCCAAGCCAAATGACAACACTTTGGAGCCAAAAATTCAAAAAAAGGGTGAATTCTTGGCTACATTAAAACTAAGAGAGTTAAGAAAATGTCATTTTATTCCTCTTATTTTCATCCCTTAGAGTTCCCAAAAGCAACCAGACACCACTTCCCCACATCTCTTGAGCCAAAAACATCAAAATTGGGTCTATTCGGTGAAGAAGCGGTGATTGAAGAATACATCATTCCGAAGTGAAAGCGAAGGCTACACTCATTCCAAAAGCTTCCTCTTGCACCTAGGAGCTCACTCGGATCTTCACCATTGCTGAAAATAATCTACGGTGAGGTAATTTTTCCAAACTTTAGCCGGCCTTAAGAACTTCTATTTGTGTCAATTCTTGCATGATTTTTATGAATTTCCTTAGAGAAGCCTTGCATTTTTCATTATGTTTGGTCCTAATACAAATCAGGAGATTTTTTGATAAAAATCATCATGAAAATGAGCCAAATCAAATGAAATTTGGTTCAAAATCATGAAAAATCCCATCAGATGAACAGTGTTCTGCCAGATTTCCCACCAGTCGTCTGATCCCGCCATTCGGGATCGGACGGTTCAGATCACATGATCGCACGATTCGGAACCGCGACTGTGCGGTTTGGATATGCGATCGTGCAGTTCATATCTCAAATTATGCGGTCCAGATCAGCGTATCGATCAAACCATCCAATTCACAATCAAACAGTCTGCGTCGATCCGTACATCACGACTCTATGTCACATGATTTCCAGCTTGTTCAATTGACGTGACACTACGTAGGCCAATCGCAGAATGCCACATGTCATTGCGTCCCACACGAGACTGCGATGCCCAGTCACATAGTGCCACGCGATTGAGCCATCGCCGGGCGATGGCCGACAGTTAAGTGAGAAAATAACCTATTTTTTATTTTAAAAATTATTTAAGTATCCTAAGACTTTAGAAAATCATAAAAAAATAAAATGCTTAGCAAAAAATTACAAATAAGGGTTTGTTAGATCCGTCTTTCCGAGATGAATCGAATGAACCAAAAATCTCTAAATTCCAATGAATGGTTGGAGCTTAATTTAAGTTTTAATAAAAATCAAATTTCATTAATTACTCTAAAAGTACAAGTTTGATTGAATTGAAATTTTCAGATTGAAATAAGCGTTAAAGCACACCTACCATAAATATCTCAAGTGAAAAGGACTTTTGGATTGGGAGAAAGTGAATTTTGAACTTCAGATTGCCCATTTTAATAGATCAAATCAAATAAAAATCCATAAAATTATAAAAAAATCATCAAAATAACTTAAATCACTTTAGTTAACATCTAGGACACTTAAAAAAATAATGTGGTTTTCTAAAGCCTAATTAACCCTAAACAAACACTTAGGATTAAACTTTAATCATTTAAGGAATTAATCAAAACATAATCTAAAAATAATTTAAATACTATGGTGAAATTTTTATAGATTTATGGAAGAATGTATACTTTCATTTTCAATCTATGTGGAATAAAATGAAGATAGAAATATACATTCTTTTTTTTTGCATTTTTACACCACGTAGATCAGATGTTCTTATTGAGAGTGATTGGACACGACATTGAGGAGAGGTGTACTGTCTCGAATGATAGAAGTCACCACTCTATAATGGACCTAATCACCTAAACAAGGACTCCTATGGACAATGGGTCTATATATGTATCCAAAATTCTTCCCCTACTTTACATGGAAAAGTAAAGTAGGGTTTATTTTAAATCGGCTTTGTTAAGTTTCCTATAGGGCAAGCCCACATAGTTAATTACATCCTAAGGAAGGGGATTCCTTAGGAATACTCTCGATTAAGGTAAATGATCATTGTCTCCAAAGATTTTAATAGGTGGGACTATCAATCAATTAGTTTATTTTGGAAGATCAAATGTGATTGTTCAAAGAGAGAGAGTTATTATCGAATCCAAAGTAAGATAAGTTGGAGATGCTCACGATGCTAGGAAACTTAGCAAGCATCTTAAATTATCATATGGTTGGGCTTTATATTTTTGAAATTGAATTATTTATTTTAGTTGAATTTTTATTAGAAGTTTAGGTCTTATAATTCCACAATACAATATTATGGAAATGCCTAAGAGGTGAGGATTTATGCTTCTGGCCCATAGAAGGGAGAAGCAACCTTAGAACCTAAATCTAGAGAGCTTTGGCAAAGGCCAAAAACACAATCAAAATCTAAGGTGAAAATGGGTATTTGGTTTTCCTTCACAAGAGATGACAAACCACCTGACTACTTAGACTTACAACCGCCTAGGGGTGGTCGCTAACTAACTCCTCCTATAATTTTAAATTCATGTATGCAAGTCTTATGCTTTATGCAAGATAGCTAGGCTGTTATTTATTTAGAAAGAGACTAAGTCCTTAAACTCACTCCCTAAGAGACTAGATCATGTAAGGGCATAAAAATGACCTAAATATAATGCAAAACATATTACATATTATTATTATTTTTGGACAATCATTTGACTCGGGCTAATAGGATTCATATGCCTAATGCATAAGAAGTAAGATTATGGGCCAAAATCAGCGAAAAAGGGGAGGTGTGTTTCCACCATGGCTCTCAAAGGTCAAGCCAAGTTTCTCTGTCAAAGGTGGAAGCCCTCTAATCAAGAGTGTAACAATATTCTTTTATGCATGATGTTATAAAAGAAATACTCATCTAGCTAAGGGGTTGTTAATTCTTTATCTTGATTTTTAACTTAGGCTTTAAATGAGATTATGAGTTGTTTATTTTTAATTTTAAGTTGATTAATTTGGCAGAAGATTTATTTTTTTCTAAGAGCCTAATCATCATCCAGGTCGTACATCAAAGCAAGGAAGAAACTTGGAAAATATGTCATCTTAATGCACAAGCTAAACAAAATATCAAATATTTTATAAAGTTAACGCAAAAGAATAAAAGACTATTTATGGTCGGGCACCACTGCACAAACCCAAAAATAAATTGGGTAGCCGAGCTCTATCCTTATACAACCCAAATTATAAATGAATTTATTTACAATCAAGTAAGTAAATTCATGTTACGGGGGTCTTCATTTCTTCATTTCTTCTTTCTTCTTTCTTCTTTCTTCTTTTGGTTTCTTCTTTTAGATGGTTGGAAGGTGGTTTCTCCAAAGGCTTCACATGGTACATAAGATGAGATCTTATGCCCAATGCTCATCCTAATCTCCCATAGCATTCATTCTAAAATCTTAATTGTAAAAATTACATGAAAAGAAAAGTAAATCTAACTAATACCTGCAAAATAGATATTAGCTAAATAAACCATACAAATCCCAAGCATGTATATTGGACTTAGCACCCCATACATGGGTAACCAAGTCCACCTGGCCTATTGGATTATGCTTAAGGGTATAAACACCTGCACAACAAAAGCATATATATTTTAATTTCAGTGCCCCTTAAGCACAATCCCCTGCATAAAATAATGATTAGACTAAATCGTTCTACCATTCATTCTATGCACATTCATCCTAACATCCAGACTATAAATAATACATCATAAAATAAAACATCAAGCCATGCACCGCCCTAACCTAAAGCTAGAAGTGGTGACTTAACCTGATGTGTGTGCTTTAAAAAGGTTTGTGTGGTATGCTTAGCTATGACTTTAAGGTTTGGATTTTCTAAGTGTGAAGATGTTCAACTTAGATGAGTGATTTCATTTAAGTTGTTTAGTTAATTTGGGTCAATTTTATTTGATGATTTATTTTGGTTTAAGTGAATCCTACAATTAATTACTAAGTTTTAAAGAGAGGAAAAAGAGAAGAGAACTTCTCTTTCCTTCCCTACCTTAGGTAATTTCTAAAGTGGATTCATATTTGATTTTATTTAATGAATGTTTGATTATGTGTTTTAATTAATCCTAAGTTTAGATTTTCCTAAACAAACTTATTCAAAAAGAAAGACATTTTAAGATTAAGTAAAGTGAATTAAGATCACAAAACATACATCACTTCATTTCTTTCCCAACATATACAACATGCATATGGATGCATCCTAAGCATATCTATACATACAAATGGGAATGCTTAGCACACTTTATGATGAATGCTAAGAAATGCTACTTAAGAAAATTAGAATGCTTTATGATGCATGATTTTCATTAAGTAAAAAAGAGGGGTTTCTTTTATCCATTATTCACATGCACATGTATATATATAAAAGGCATAAGTGAGTACGATGCCATTGTTAGCAAGAGAGTAAGGTACAAGACCTACATAGGGCTACTTAAAGCCTCGCAACACTGCGGTTGTCTAGACTAATATGCCACTTTCCTTAAATACAAACACATGTATAAAAGAAATGAATGGAAAAGAAAGATGCAAAAAGTTTGTATTTATATGTTTATTTTGTTTATGCAATTTATATGTGCAAGTGTGGATGTCCTTAAGTGTTGTGTTCTTTTTAAATGAACTATACACTTTGCCAAATCATATTTAAAATGATGCTAAAAGAAAAGAGAAGGAAAACCACACTATGCACATCTTCATATTTATATTCACATGCAAGCTTATAAATAATTATAACTAGCACACTTTCAATTTTAGGTATTTGATTAATAGAATTTTGAAAATAGTTTTGAATTTAATAGTGATAATAGCCATTCATATTTTACTTTAGCCATAAAAAAATTTCACTTTCATTTTGATTTTTGAAAAGAATGAATGCATGAAATTCATGTGACATGCACATTTAGCATGTTAGGAAAGAACTAAAGTGATGAAAGCATGTAAGCACATTCACCCTAATTAATTCCTAAAGATAATCTTATGAAATAAGAAAGCTTAAAGTAAATCAAGTTATTTTTAAAGAAGGTTTGACTTTATTTTGAGTTTGATTTAATTTGAGAAACTTGAGGTAAGTTTGTTGCTCTTAACCCATTCCCACATGTGTATTAATTTAGTTTGTTCTTAGGATTATTAGATGATTTTTATATGTTTCCTAGGTTAAGGTGTGAATTAAGTATGTTAATTACCCCTTACCTACACCACCTTAGAATAGTTAATCAAATAAATATGAGCCAATGATATGACATAAAACAACACAAAGAATTTAAATCAGCAATGCACCTAGGAAAGAAAGGTACCTAATGCAATTGGCTCATGATTAAGGATTAATTATGCTAAGGGGTTTATTTTAAGTAATTTCCTAATACCTCTCACACATGTGAGTTGAGTTTTGATTTCTTTAATTGTACTTAGGCTCTTGAATGCCTAAGCATCTACCCAAGATAGATTAATTAAGTTTTGAAAAGTTTTAGAATTTTATGAAATTAATTAAGGGGGTAATTAGTGAATTAACCTTTAATTAAGGTTGGATTAAGGAAGTAAGGGGGGTTTAAGGAATATCTTAAGGAAAGTATCCCAAAATTATTCCCTAAACCTCATATTCACTTAAGAAAAACTTAATGGACTCAATCATAGGGTTAAACCACTAATTATATCCTTAATTAAGCTTAATTACATTAAGGGAGTGATTAAGGAATGAACTAGAAATTTCCCTAATTAAACCACCAATAAATCCCAAGAAAATTAGGGGAGGCAGAAGTCATCCCACTAATTATGCACAAGAAGTTTGGGATTAAATAGTGGAGTAATTAAAGGATAATTAGTAAAATAACATTCTCAATAAAATTCAAATTTAGAGAAAAACACTATTCAAAATCTATTCAAATTATTTTTAGAATATTCTATGTTCAATTATCTATCTAATGCAATTTATTTCATATTTTTCTAATTTTTCTAGGCTTAAATATGAATTTAGGAAGTTTTCATGGTTAATTTGTGATTTAATAACCTTAATTAAATTTTTAATCCCGTCGGCGCCACGTGGGCTTGATGCGGCATGCGCTTTCCACCTGACGTGATGAGATTTGATATTAAAGTAATCACATCATAGCACAGCGTCAGTGGCAGCACAACGCACTTTCTCCTCACCCGTCCGATCAAGGATCGAACTGCTGAGGTTAAAGTCACGGATCTAAGGGATTAAATATGAGATATACGTGTCTTAAATCATGGATATCCATCCAAAATTCGTAGATGGATGTCCCATGATCTATCCCTATGTATGTGCAATGTGACTAATGAATAGAAAGTCTTAATTCAATCAAATTAATTTCTTCTTTTGCATGACTCTTCATCCTTATAGTTGTGAATACATTTATATCTATATGAGAATAGTGGGTATATTATCTGGACATCCCAGGGATGCACGGCTTTAAGTAGCCCTAAGGAGGTCTTTACCTCACTCCCCTGATGTGAAACAATGGCGTCGTACCTGCTTAAAACTTTTATGCATTTAAGTACATGTAGCTAATGGATTGAAGTCTCCTATTTTTTCTATTAAAAAAAAGACATGCATTCATATTAATCCAATTAAATGAAATATAAAATTTAAATATACTTCATTACATTCATCATCTAGGTGTGCTAAGACATATTGTATGTGTAGGTATACTTAGGATCCAATCATGTGAATGTTACATGTGATGGAAAGAAATGAATGAACATGTGTCATGTGATAGTAATTCATTCCAATTATTCTTAAGAAACCTTTCACATTGAATAAGGTTATTTAAGGTGAACCCAAACCTAGGACTGGTTAAAACATGTAATAAGCCATTAACTAAAAGAAACTAAGTCATAATAACATGCTTTAGAAAATGACTTAAGGTAGGGATGAAAGAGGGCAATCCACTTTCTTCTCTTTATAACACTTAGATGTTAAGTGTAGGGTCTTATGGAACCAAATAAATCACAAATTAAAACTCAAAAAAATCAACTAAACAACTTAAAGTGAAACCAACATTCCTTGTTAAATTGAATTCTTTTACACTTAGAAAACCTCAACATTAATGCTTAAGACATACCACACAAGCCTTAAGCACACACATTAGAATACTAAGTCACCACTTCTAGTGCTAAGTTAGGGTGGTGTATGTGTGATGGATGTTTTGTTTTATGATGTAATATTTTAGATTGGATGTTAGGGTGTATACCTCATAGACTGGATGTTAGGCCGTTATTAGCCTAATCATATCTTCTGTAGGGGTTATGCTTAAGGGGTCACTACAATAAAACTATAAATACTTTTGCTGTGCAGGTTGCTTAGTCCCTAAGCATAACCCATGTTAGGATAGGTGGGCTTGGTTACCCATGTGTGGGGTGCAAACTTCAAATTATTCATATAACTGTTTGGGTTGTATGGTGTGTTTAGCTAACATTTATTTTGCATGTATAACTAGATTTACTTTTTCTATTTTTAATGTAATTTTGCATTAGGAATTAGGATTAGTGTTATGGGGGATTAGGATGAGCAGTGGCTAGAAGGCTTAGTCCCTAGGGTGCCTGTGATGCCTTTGGAGCAAATCAAATTAAGAGAAAGAGAAGGAAGAAATGAAAAAGAAGATCCCCATAGCATGTATTATTTTTGTAATCCGAGTTGTATAAGGGTAGAGCTCGGCTACCCATCTTTTTTTATCTTTTTGGGGTGTACGGTAGAACCCGACCACACTGGCCTTTTATTCTTTTATGGTAGCCTATAAAATTATTTGATGTTGTGTTTAGATTACACAAGAATTGCATACTTTTTCTAGTTTCTTCATGCTTGATGTTTGAATATGTGGCTTGGATGCGGTAGGCTCTTAGGATGAAATTAATTTTTCTACCCAAATTAACAACTCATAATTAATTTTTTTAAAATAATTAATAACCTCACATAAAAGCTTAAGAATTAAATCAAGATAAAAAATTATTTAGTAACCCCTTAGCTGGATGATTGTATATATAACATTATGCATGTTATATTCTTCAACTCTTATTAAGAGGGGGCTTCCAGCGTGAGAATAAAGGCTTAACATGTGAGAGCCTTTGATGGAAGAACTCCCCTTTCTCTCTTGATTTGGCCCATAATCAAGTTCTCATGCATTTAGGTATACAAAATCCCAAAGCCTGTGCCAAAATAAAAAGTTCGAAAGAGTCAAATAAATTTGATAAAATTTGCATTACATTAAGTCATGAATTCATACCACTCATGCTCCAGTCTCTTAGGGAGTGGGTTTAAGGACTTAGTCTCTTTCTAAATAATAACTATCCTAGCCATCTTGCAATATATAAGACTTGGCCACATGGATTTAAAGTGTAGGAGGTGTTAGTTGGCAGCCACCCCAGGCGGTTGAAAGTCTAACAGTCGGACTGTCTATCCTCTCTTATGGAGGTAGTCCATTATGTCCACCTTTCTCTTAGATTTAGGATGTGATTGTGGTTTGTACCAAAGCTCCTTAGCTTAGGATCCAAGGCAGTTATTTCTTTTGGGCTACAAGCATAAATCCTCACCTCTTAGGCATTTCCACAATCTTATGTTGTGAGATTATAAGTCCTAGTATTCTAATAAAATGTCAACTTAAATAATTAACTATTTTCAATTTCAAAAATATAAAACCCAACCATAGGATAGATTGGATTGCTCACTAGGCTTCCTAGTATCATAAGCATTCTCTACTCATCTCCTTTGGCTTCCAAAATAAGTCTCTCCTTTGATCTATCCAATTTGTTTTTCCAACATAGCCAATCCTTTGATAGTCTTGCCTTGAAATCTTTGGAGACTTTAATTCCTACTTTAATCGAGAGTATTCTTAAGGGATTTCATTCCTTAGGATGTAATTAACTATGGGGGCTTGCCTCCATAGGAAACTTAATGAACCTAGCTTAAAATAAACCCTACTTTACTTTTTCATGTAAAATAGGGAAAGATCTCTGGTACATTCGAAGACTCATCATGCCTTATGAGTCCTTATTAGGTGATTAGGTCCATTATATGGTGGTGATTTCTATCTTTTGAGATAGTGCATCATTTCTTAATGTCATACCCAATCACTTCAATAAGTACCCCCTAAGATCTACATGGCATCCCACATCTCAAAAATAAACACTACAGATTGTTTATCATGATGTCACTTGATGACGTTAACATGTATAGAATGGGTCGAAAGAAATCCACCAAAGATTTTTGACCCATCCGAGGTTATTTTGTCAAAGCCTCACTTAATGACATTAACCTGTATGGAAGGGGTCGAACTGTATCTGCCAAAGATTTTTGATCCATCTGAGGTTGTTTGTCAAAGTGTTACTTGATGACATTAACCTATGTGGAAGAGGTCAAATCAAATCTGTCAAGAATTTTTGACCCATCCGAGATTTTTTGTCAAAGTGTTACTTGATAACATTAACCTGTATGGAAGATGCTGAGTCGAATCTGCTAAGAATTTTTGACCCATCTGAGATTATTTGTCATTATGTTACTTGAAGATGTTAACCTATATAGAATAGGTCGAAAGAAATCTACCAAGGATTTTTGACCCATCCGAGGTAATTTATCAAAGCGTTACTTGATGATATTAACCTGTATGGAATGGGTCAAAAGAATCTATGAAATATTTTTGACCCATCCGAGGTTGTTTGACAAAGTGTCACTTGATGACATTAACCTGTATGGAAGGGGTCGAACTGAATTTGCCAAGAATTTTTGACCCATCTGAGATTATTTGTCGTAATGTTACTTGATGACGTTAACTTGTATAGAATAGGTCAAAAGAAATCCACCAAGGGTTTTTGACCCATCCTAGGTTGTTTGTCAAAGCCTCACTTGATGACATTAACCTGTATGGAAGGAGGAACTGAATCTGCCAAAGATTTTTGACCCATCTGAGGTTGTTTGTCAAAGTGTTACTTGATGACATTAACCTGTATGAAAGAGGTCAAATCTAATCCGCCAAGAATTGATTATACTTTTGGTATGAGGTGATTGCCCAATGAGTAGAAGTTTAGTTGAAGGCTGTATGAAGAATTTTAATCTTGCCCAAGAGTTTCTTATGACATCTTATATATTTGTAGAAAGCCTTTTCATATTTCCTTACTCATCATAAATCTACTATATATAATTAGATGATAGAAGAAACGAGCTTTGTAATCATAATTATGCCAGAATATCATCATTTGAATGTTGCAATCAGAATTTCTCTTCAATCTTGACTTGCTTATCAAGTAGGTGGACAATGAGATTCTATTTCTCAAATATTTACCTGAATAATATTCGAGGTTATAATAAGGATTGCCCCCCTAGTCTATGATTGTTCCCCACATATTGCTCGAGCTATTTTCGATGGGCATTAATAGCCTCATTAGCAGAAATTTGTGCTTCCACATGATCAACCAAGTTGGCATACGAGCGGACCGTATCACGCATTAGTGAGTAGAAAGGTCCAGGATGGAGCCCTCTAAGGAAAACTCCTCTTAGTAATTCAGGGTCCTCCCCTGATAATTAACGAGCTTCTAAGGAGAACCTCTGGAAGTACTCCTTAAGTGATTCACCTTCATTTTGACGAATGTCTGGGAGATGAGAAGAATCTTTAATAATCCTCCAGTTTACAATAAACTGTTCTACAAAAATCTTGGTGAGTTTGTCAAAGATATGGATATATCCCCTTAGAATGGAGTAGAACCAAGTGCGAGTCTGACCCTTGAGGGTGACTGGAAAGACCTAACGAAGCAGTGTGTTAGGAGCTCGTTGGATGTGCATGACGATTTTGTAATGGTCGATGTGTTCATATGGGTTGGTTGCCCCATCATAGGAGTCGATTCTTGGAAGCTTGAAACCTACGAGAATATGATGTTGAAGAATTGCTTCATTTAAAGGTGAAGACTCCTGAAGGCCGTGGTAAGAGGGAAGATAATTTATATCTTTAAGATGGAATTCTTCTCGCATTAAGCATAGTAATTTTGCACGTATAACATGACAGGTGAAATCAACAGGGCAAGAATGTTCAAAGCCATCGACAATAGGGTTACCGATCAGTTGAGCTGCAAGTGATGGATGAGTAGAACTAGTTAAGGAGGTCAAGATCACGGTTTGAGGAACTTCACCGATGGCGAAGGCCCTGCGTAAGCATTTTGACCTCCCTGATAATGATCGATCTTGGGGAGATGTGTTTGCGAAGGTGTTGTGTTTCTCGTAAAAGTTGAATTATCTCATTTTAAGACTCTTCCATTCGGCGAACACAAACTTCTACAGAGGTTCCTGTTGAACCTTCGCCGATAGGGTAACACCTATCAGGGGGAAATGAAGCAAAAGCTTGATATCTTTGGTTTAAGGATTGGTTTCGGGAATGATGAGAGTTAGAGCGGGAGGCTCCATTGTTGCAAGTATTACGCCTATTGGCCATAATGTAGATGTTCACAAAGATTGCGATTATGGGATTCCTTTCTCACAAATGGCGTCAAACTGTAGCGTGCAGGAAGATTCGGGTCACAGTAGGAGAATTCAATGTCTCAGCGTTGCAAAAAAGTTCTACACACATAATAGAAGAGTTTAAGAGACATTAGGATTTTTATGTGGAAAACCCAAGAAGGGAAAAACCACGGGGCCTAGCCCACTTAGAAATAATTTCACTATAGCAGCTTTTATTACAATTATTATTCTTTCTCCAAAGTTCAAGAATGATAGCTTACAAGAGTATGTTTTGTGCTTCAATGACTAACGGCCTTGAGGTGGTAACGATGATCCCACGAACCATCGAAAGATGGTCCGCAGCTGGCAATAGTTTGTGATGACAATGGTGACTATGTGGTGTGATCTAGCAGGGTGGTGACAGAATGGTGATGACCGGGGTGGTACGGTCCTGGTGACGGGTCAACCACGACGATGATGGCGCAACGCTGACCAATGATATGGTGGTCGACGGTTGTGGTAGCCGACGGTGGAAGCCGATGACGGTCGGCGGGTGACCCAATTATGCTTTGAGATTCTTCGAGCCTCAGAGCTCTCACCTTTCTTTAGCTTGGGTCACCTCATGTAAAAAATGAGGGGCTATTTATAGATTAGGGGAGTGACATTTCTGTAAATACAAGCAAAATCAAAACCACTACATCGGATGGCTCAAAATAATTCCTTCAATCATCAGATGTATTTTAAGTATTTGAATGCTCAAATGAAGTCAGAATTAAGGGATCTTGGGCTTGTTAGATCCGACTCATCAAGACGCTTGATTTGACTATAAACACTCCATATTTAGAAGCTATTTAGTAATCCGACAAATATCCCAAAGTTTTTAATTATATTTTAAGTGATTGATCTAGGCTAGTCTCGACTCAAAATCAAATTTCTTTCGATATCAAGATTCATGCTTCAACTAGTGGAGTTTTCAGTAATATATCAATTACATATAATATTATTAAATTATAACTAATTCAAAATAATGTATTAATTAATTATTATCTAAATAATTTAAAAATAAAATAAAAGTAAATCAAAATAAAAGTAATAAATTTGAAAAGAAAAGGGGTTGGTATTTCTGCGTTTCTAAACCCTCATCTTCCTATCCCCTTCCTGCTGCCTGAAAAAGAGAAGGGAGACGGTAATCCCGTCTTCCCTCCCACCCTCCTTCGTGCGCTTCTGCTTCGCTAATTCCCATAAATTCACCTACCAACAGGATTTAGTAAATCCAGATTTAACTTGCGAAAGCGCTTTAACGTGATTACAAAAACAACGGATTTAAGGCTCATTTGCATAAAGTTTTTTAGTGCATTTTATGTTTCAAAAAGTGAAAACATGTTTACTTTGACTGTTTGAATAGGCAGCTTTATTAAAATGATTTTTAACATAACTCTGTTTTAACCCAATTTTTAGAAAGCTCTGTGAGGAGAGCTTTTGCACTGCGGTCCATGATTTTGCAAAACCAAAAGTCGTAAGTGTCCCTCAGATGTTCCCACGATCTTACTCATGATACTCTATCTCCCTCTCCTCCGCCCCAGCTTCCTTCCAGCTTGAAGATCCAGCTATCATGATAGTGGCCAAATCACTCACCACCCGCGCCATAGCAGCTCTCATCCACCTACCTACACAAACTCTTGACTCCATCACAAGCTCCTTCAAGTTCTCGTTAAATGTCGTGGTCAGCTTCTCATAGATCCCCATTCTGTCGTGAAGCAAAACTAGATCTAGAAAAGCAACTTTGCTTCTATTATGTTATAATTTCTCGTTAAAGCTTCCTCCACTCAGCTTCCTCACAACAAGTAAACAAAGTCATATTTATTTCTTCATTGCATTCAAACAATTAGCCTTTGTTAATAGCCAATATTGCTTCGCTTTGTGAATTTCATGCATCCAGCTTCCTCCATAGAAGCAACTTCATGTTAATATTCTTGCAAAGCACCATTAGAGTGTGAAACACAAGTTGAGTTGAAAGAGCAGCCGTCACCATCATTCCCCAATACACCTTTTTCATCGACAACAAGTAATAAAAATTTATTTTATTTTTTCAATTAAGCTAACATGGCATGACAAGCTATTTTTTATGTGGTTTTTATTAGCATAGATTGTGTTTAGTTTAATGTTTGGGATTATTTTTAGTCTACTCCAGTTCATTTAAGTTGAGCTAAGTGCAGTTTATTAACTTATGAAGAATTTTAATATACATTGCAAATGTTAATTTCAATTAAATTTTGGTTATCTAATTAAATGCTCAATTAAATTTTTAAGATAAGATATTTTCAACCATAGTGAATATCAGATTTGACTTAATTTTCTTCTATATTAGATTTAATCCAAGTGATCCCTAATAAGTCAAGGTGACTAATGATTTTATTAGGTTGAAGTTTCTCAAACTTCACTGTAGTTTTAATAGCAAACTCAAAATTGTGTCGAATAAAGTTTCTAAAGAACGTTATTATTTTAATGTCCATTTAAATGAGTTTCAACTCACTTAAATTGTTTTAAAGAAAGTTTACCTAAACTTAATATTAGTTATAGATCACTAAGGAAATGATCGTAATTATTTTAAATATCATTTAAGTGAGTTTCAACTCATTTGAATTGTTCTAAACATGGTTTACCTTGGTAAACTTATCATGATTTTCAATTTCCATGAAATTGTATCAATTATTTGAGATTATATGCATATATTTTCTTAAAGTATCAAACAATACATCCTTTAGGTATTTCTAATATCTTTATAAAAGAATTATGCATCACAAAACTTGCCATATAATCTATGACTATATTATTTTAATTATAATTTAAGTTTACACTTGATTTTTCAATATGATGTATCATATAGTTCAAATTTTATATTCTTTTCTTTGGTGACCAATAATTGTGATTTCAAATAATACCATAGGTAACATTAAGAAAATTGTTTATAGAAAAAATCTCTCATGTAATTAATGTAGCATGCTAAACATAATTCTAAATGTATAATATCACTAACTTAGAATCTTAATTTACCCCTATTATAATTTAGTAATAGTTCAATACGAATTTCCATCATCATTTTACTCAGTGCTTCATGTGGAATCATGTATAAGAAAATTTATTTTAATTTATTTACTTTTTGTTACTGGGTAGATGGGAAAGTAGAAAGAAATTGCTAGATTTTAATTTAATTCCATCTTCATGTCGAATCTTAATTTAATTTAATTCTATGACTTCGCTACATATTTTATACAAGATAAAAGTCAAAGCGAGATTTTCATGAGTGTGTCATCTTATCAAAAAGTTTGGTGGTTAAAGAGATGTTTCTTGAGGAGTGCTATTTAATTCAAAAAAGTTTAATACTTAGTTCCTAGTAGTAAATATTTTAGTGAAATTAGAACTTCATGTGAACAATGATAAATTATATATTTTCTGAACATTCATCTATTTCAGGCAATGATGTTTATTCTTATGGTTGTGTATATATGTGTGAGATTAACTATTGTACACAAGGTATAATGATTCTTAATTTGATATATCTGTTAAATCTGAAATGTTAGGAAATACTTGACATTTTTGCTAAGTGCAGCTTATTATCAATTGCTAATTAACATGACCTCTTGTTGAACCTCCTTCTGATGGACTTCGTTATTAATCCTGGAGTCAAGTATTTCTTTATCTAGATATTCCATTTGAACTGGGTACTTCAGATATTACTAATTTCCTTTAATTCTTTAACACCCTCTTTAGGTTTTTACTTATTCTTTGCCTTATCCTTTTTCCTACACTTGATAATTTCAATTGAATTTAATTCTACTACTTTTTTTTAATATTTCAGACTTATCATTTTCCATTAGTAAAGAACGAAAATTGAAATGTGTACATTTCCTATCTCTTCAGAAGAATGTCTTCCCTTCTTATATCAACCTTACTTAGCTTTGAATAGTAATACAATCTTCTATTATTTTAAGGTGCTTTCAATTTGAGTTACTATGCATTGTGGCTTGTTATCTTAACTTGTTGACAGTTGTGTTCTATAATTGTAATTGCTGAAATTTTAAATTAAAATTTTATTTTATTTTTATTGCATATTATATTCACCTTTGAAATGTTGGTTAATTTGTTATATATTGTGTTAATATTAGACAAATCATACTGCTGAGCAAAAGTTAATGATTTTATAGTTCTTATTGTAGCTATTTCATAATGTCCATTGAAGGAATAGATTTTCATGAAGATTGAATCTAAGAATATTGTTGCACAAAGTCTTAAACAGGTTGCTCTAATTCAATTTAGTAATATATTGGCAACATCAAATTGTTTGATCCATGATTATTACATCCAATACTAGCACAAGAAATCATGCATGACATCAGGTCATACTAGTGCTAAATGAGTATTGGAGCTATTAAATGGTCATCCTCTCATATTCCACAATATGTTTAGAATGTCATAAGAAAATTTAAAAACTTAGTAAGTTTACTTGAACATCTTATGGGTTATATGGTTCACGAACAACAACAACTAGAGAAGTTCTTGCTATAACATTATATGTTTTAGCTCATAGCAAGTATGTTGGAGAGGCATGTGAACACTTCTAACACTCCACTGAGACAATAAGTAGATATTTTTCTACTATCCTTCATCTATTAGTTCACTTAGAAATGAATATTATTACCAGGTAGATAAACATTTTTCTAAAATCCCATCACATATTCTCAATGGCGTATGCTATATGTCATATTTTAAGAATTGCAATGGAGCAATTGATGGCACTCATGTTAATGCTCGCATACCTATTAAAAAAAGTTGCATATATAGGAGACATCATTCACCAACACAGAATATTATAGTTATATATGATTTTAATGTGTTTCACATTTGTTGCATCAGAATGGGAGGGTTGTGCTCATGCTGCTCGTATATTTCAATGTACTGTAACAGATCTTAGATGCAATTTCTCGACCCCCACCACCAAGTTTTTCATATAAATGTTAGTTTTTTTATTTCTATTTTGCACCATGCATAACTAATTAGTTGTTATATTTAATATGAAAATAATACTTAGTAGATGATGGTTACCCTTTACAAAGGGGTTTTTAAAAATCATATCCATAAACTAGATATCAAATACTAGATTTTATCCGTGGTACACGTCTAGTTAGAGGTCATTGTGAGATCTTCAACAAAGCACATTCATCACTCATAAGTGTAATTGGACGTACATTTGGTGTATGAAAAAAATGAGAAATTCTTAGAGATATGCTAAATTATTCTGTCAAAAAAATAACTTATAGTTGTGGCTACTATGGCAGTACATGATTTTATAAGAAGACATCATTCATATGTTGATCCGAGAGTTTGAGAAATGTGAAGTTAATAAAAGTTTTATTCATCCAGAAGCAGATGAGTACATAATAGGTGAACATAGTAGTGAATGTTCAGTCAATAATATTGATGTTGAATTAGTTGATGGAGAAGGTGCTTAAGAGATGACAGAACTTTGAGAAAATATTACAATGTAATTATATTATTCTAATCGGTAAACAGTAATGTGTATTTTTTATTATTTTTTAATGATGAAAATTTATTTGCTAATGATAAAAATATTACAATTGAATCTAATTGTTCTTTGATGTACTTCACATACATCGTTTTCCTCCCTTGTTGCCAACTTCAAAATCGCCAAAAACAAGTAAATAAGTACATTAATAGCTTGAAGTGTTTACGTATAGCATTGAAACAAATTTTTTTTTTTATGATGATAAATTCATAGACTTATAGTTTAGGTAAAATTGTTTAGATCAATGCCCTCTACATTATATAATTGTTTATAGTTTTCAAATGCATATCTTATTTGATACTATTTTTATGCTAATTCTTGTACTATACATTTTTTCTCGTTGATACTAATTCTTAATTTGTCATGTATACTAGTACTTCTTATCTAATTAACCATTACTCCTTTTCATCAGCATTGTAATTAAAAGTACACTTTTGGAAAGACTAAATGATAATGGATTATATTAGGAAGTACATTGTTTTAACTCTAGTTCAAGACACTTCGTTACAAGTTGCTAAATTTGGTGTTTTGCATTTTCTTGTAGAACTATGAACAGTTATGGGAAACATTATTTGTTTACGAATTTATCATGTGCACAAGATGGCATGGCAAACAAAATGCTGGGGTGAGATGGCATCTTGGTAACTAGTATTTGTTCAATTTTAAATTGTATATATTGGTAAACATAAATAAAATAGTTAACATGTTATACTTTTATTGTAGAAATGAGCCTACCCATCATTATTTTTTTTCTGAAGGCTGCATAAAAAATTCCAAAGGTCTTCTTACTATAACAAAAAGCAGAACTAATGGTGTTAGCAAAGTAAAGAGATAGGAGAAGTAAAGATTTTATTCAATTGAGGTCCATTAAGGATGAAAATCATAGTACTTTTCTTAGAAAGGATATTAAATATAGGCGGATGAGATATTTTAATAAATTTTTAAATGAATGATGAAAAATATGATAATACGATTGATTTTAGCAACCTCAGTACTCTAAACAAGAATAGATTTTTATTTTTATTATTGTATTAATAAATTTGAAGTTGGTAAGGCTTTAAAGAAAATAAAATACAAAAAATAGTAGAACCAGATTATATTTTAATAGAAGTGTGAAAATGCTTGGGAGATTAAGGAATTTTTTGACTTACTAATCTATTTAATGTTATTTTAAAGACAAAAAATGTCAAGAAGGAGTTTGTTCATTTATATATTTAAAAATAGTGGTGATACACAAGTGTGTGCAAATTATAGAGGAATTTAGTTAGTGTGTCATACATTAAAATTATGGAGAGAGTGATTAAGCATAGTTTACTATGTGATATACAAAAGTTTCTCAAAATCAATTTGGTTTCATGCCACGTAGATCTATCATAAATGCTATACATTTATTGAGAGACTTGAAGGAGAAGTATAGAAAAAGTATGGAGGATCTACATATGATATTTGTTGGTTTAGAGAAAGCATATGATAAAGTTCCAAGAGAAGTGTTTTAGAGAGTTTTAGAAAAGAAAAGAGTTAATGTTGGTTATATTCAAGTCATTAAGGATATGTATGCTAGCACTTAACACTTTACTTGTGTCCAAACATAAGGAGGATTGACAAAATAATTCCACATTTTAGTTGCATTAAATCAAAGATTGGCTTTAAGCCCATATCTTTTTGGTTTAGTTTTTGATGTTTTTATAGGAGGATGTACCTTGAAGTATGATTTCTCCTGATGATATATATATATATATATATATATTGATAAGACTAGAGAGGGAGTTCAAGAGAAATTTGAATTATGGAGGTCAACCTTAGAGTCTAAAGGTTTTCATTTCGGTAGATTTAAAACTTAATATATAGAGTGTAATTTTAGTTATAGAAGATCTAGTGGTGGGGTTGTGACATTGAGTGATCAAGTCATTAAAAAGAGTGAACATTTCAGATCTCTTGGGTCTATTGTTCAAAATGAAGGTGAAATAGATAGGGATGCTATTAGTAGAATTCAAGTTGGATGTTTGAAGTGGAGGGATGCATCTGGCCTGTTGTGTGATAGAAAATTACCATTTAGACTTAAAGGAAAATTTTAAAAGATGATAAAACCTACAATGATTTATGATACAAAATGTTGGCCAATAAAAGAGAAGCATAAAATTAAGTTGTATTGTAGAGATGAGGTGCTCAAGTGGATGAGTGGCTTCACTCTTAAAGATAAATGTGAAATGAATATTGAGAAGGTTGGAGTAGCTCTAATGGCAAATAAGATTAGAGAGAGTTGCCTTAGATGATTTGGTCATATAAAACGTCGATAATCGAATGATTTAGTTAAGAGAGTAAATGTATCAGAGTCATCTTATGTTAAGAAAAATAGAGATGGAACATAAAAGACTTGGTTAGGATGTATAAAAAACAATCTTAGTTTATTAAAATTAAATGAGAAATTGACACTTAATAAGGCACAATGAAGAAGAATGATTCATATGGCCCTTTTCATAATGGGATAAAAACTTGTTGATGTTGTTGCTAAACTTCTCTTGGAATCTCGCCGCTCTAACAACCATAGACCACCAGAAGTTTCCTCTTGGGAACAGGCATTGCCGAACGGTGGCAGCCTCACAACAAAAAAGCTCTGCCTCAAAGGTCTTGACGTTCTCGTGACTTGTTGAGGCCCTACTGGTCTTTTATCTAGTCTCGCTTTAAGTGCAATAAATTTTTTGTTATTTAGAGTACAAGCAATTTTTTGAAGGGGCCATTGATTTTTAAGTAATTAGAGTGTACAAAAATATAAATATATGTATTTAATATTTAATTTATGTTATTAATTTATAAAAAGTCAACTCAAGTTGATTTATGTTGCTACAGACAAAACAACAAGGTGAATAGAGGGTTGTAATCTTGTAACAAGATCATCAAGTTTTTTTTAGATATAAGATGTTATATCTAAAGAATAATAGTAGATTATCAGACAATTCTTATTGAGACCTTTAAAGTGGAGCTTTTCCGTCATGAGGCTACCACCGTCCGGCTTAAAACTCAAAATAAGGTATAAGTGAAAAAGAGCAAAATTTAATATCATATACTCATATGTGAAAAGGCATGAGATATTAGATGAAAAGTAGTCAGGCAATTTATTTATGGATATATGGAGGACATGCATGATGCATTAGATTATTTGCATCTCTCTCTCTCTCTCTCTCTCTCTCTCTCTCTCTCTCTCGTGTGTGAGTGAATATATAATATTGGGTTTATTCAAATGTTTATTCAATTACATTTATG
This sequence comes from Cymbidium sinense, assembly GCA_021442155.1. Taxonomy (NCBI): domain Eukaryota; kingdom Viridiplantae; phylum Streptophyta; class Magnoliopsida; order Asparagales; family Orchidaceae; genus Cymbidium; species Cymbidium sinense. Next base: position 109,414,167 of record CM038227.1, on the reverse strand, counting down.
GGTGGCTTTAGTGGATTTTTTTCAAGTTAAAAAGAGAAATGCTATGTTCTTTGTTTATAATAACAGTTTTATTTTAGTTTTTGAGTAATTAAGTTTATTTTTATTGTTAGTGTTTTTTTCTTTTTGTCACCCTCCTCTAATGTGAGTTAAATTTCTTGCTCTGTGTATGCCTTTTTTTCCTATCTCCTAATATACTGTGCAAGGGTGTAACGAGCTAAACATGAGAGAACTTTGTTCATGTTTGGCTCCTATGAAAATAGAAAGTGTTTGAATTCGACTCTTGTTCAAAATGACTCATTATTGTAAAGTTTGTATTCGATTTGAAATGTTTGAAATGAGTTCATTCAACTCAATTTAGCTCGAAAATTCTATAAAAATATTTGAATTTCTTCCAATGAATGCCTCAAAATAATATAAAAATTATTTCAGTATTATTGATATCCAAATATTACAATTTATTATCTAAAATACAAAGAAAATTTAAATTCATTGAAAAAGTTTATTGAAAGATAAGATTATCAATCCTATCTTTGATTGTACAAGCGATCTCACTTTTAAATTTAGAAAATCTTAGAACATTCTTCTCCAAAGAAAATTGCTAATTTACCATATCTCATCTAATATTAAAATCTTAGGAAATCGTTGATATTTTTATTGGAATCTCTTAAATGCTAAATAAGTTATGATAATCTGGAAGTTTTTTGAAATATTGTCCTTTCTTTTTTGAAAGAAAATACCTTACAATTTGGATTCAAGATCATGGCTGTTCTAAAGAAAGAAAGAATCAAATTTCTTTTTAACTTTATTTAACTATGAGGAATATGACTTTACTTTGATTCATTTACATTATAAGTATTTATCATAAAAAAATACAAATATGAAACTCGATGCAAATGCAATTGATTCTTATCAAACTAATAAAAAATTGCTTCAAATACACTTGTACCATAGTATCTTTTTTAGCATTAGAAATTTAAAATCTTCTTGATGTTCTTTTGAATTAATCCACAAATTTTACAAACGATTCACAAGTCATCCTCGAGATCCACAAATTTTACAAATGATTCACAAGTCATCCTTGAGGATGAAGGAATTGTAACATTCATCTTTTTTTTTTTTTTGAACGGGAGCTGGTGGTTCAACCCAAAACTAGCATGTTATGGATAGGATGTGCAGTTTAGTATTTGCATTCATTAGTTTGGTCTTCCTTATATTGAGAACTATCTTGTTAGTTATACATAATATATTTTTATTATAATTAATGCTAATTTAATTTTGTGTTCCAGGATGTTGAACCACCAGCTTCTGTTCAGAAGAAAGATGAATGCGATAGTTCATTCATTCTCAAGGATGACTTAGGAATCATGTGTAAAATCTATAGATTAATTCAAAAGAGTATTGAGATGATTTTTTATTTTCAATGGCCAAAAAGGTGCTGTGGTACAAGTGTATTTGATGAAATATAAAGTTTGTTAATTGCTGTCAAAAAGAAAATTGATTCTTTCTTTCTTCAGAATAACCATGATCTTGAATTCAATGACAAATCATTAACATGAATAAGCGCAAAGATTTAAGATTACAAGATCTATCACTCGAAGAAAAGGCATATTTAATAGAAGCAAGACCTTCAATGAAAGGTTACCAACAAGTGAAAAAAATGGTTAAGTACGAGACAATTAACATAGTGGTTGGTGGAAATCCTCAAAGGAGGATCAAGAATGAGTTAAAATAAAAAGGTTGGCTAGCATATGGTAAGCTGACCCTTTTTATGAAGTCAAGTAGCTACAAAATAAGCTCTTTCAACCTTTACATAAAGGTAGACAATACTTTATAAATTTTGATTTGACTTGCAAGCAAAGTTTTGCAATACAACCCAAGCAATTTATTTATATTTTAATAAACTTTATTTACATATGAGGATTATGAATTTGCTTTGATTCCTTTACATTATAAGTATTTTACATGAAAAATATAAATATGAAACTCAATGCAAAGGTAATTGATTCTTATTAAACGAATAATCTTAATACACTTGTACCATAGTACCTTTTTAATCATTAGAAATCTAAAATCGTCGAATTTTTGAATTAATCCACAAATTTTACAAAAGATTCCCAAGTCATCCTTGAGGATGAAAGAATTGTAACATTCATCTTTTTTCTGAACAGAAGGAATATGGTAAGCTGAACCACCAGCTTCTATTCAAAAGAATGATGAATGCTACAATTCATTCATTCTCAATGATGACTTAGGAATCGTGTGTAAAATCTGTAGATTAATTCAAAAGAGCATCAAGATGATTTTGATTTTCAATGGTCAAAAAGGTATTGTGGTACAAGTGTATTTGATGAAATATAAAGTTTATTAATTACTGACAAAAAGAAATTTGATTCTTTCTTTCTTTAGAATAGCCATGATCTTGAATTCAAAGATAGATCATTAACATGAATAAGCACAATGATTTAAGATTACGAGATCTATCACTCAAAGGAAAGGCATATTTAATAGAAGAGAGACCTTCAATGAAATGTTACCAACAACTAAAAACAAAATGGTTGAGTACGAGATAGTTAACACAATAATTGGTGGAAATCCTCAAAGGAGGATCAAGAATGGGTTAAAATAAAAAAGTTGGCTAGCATATGATAAGCTGGTCATTTTTTATGAAGTCAAGTAGCTACAAAATAGGTTGTTTCAACCCTTACATAAAGGTAGGCAATACTTTATAAATCTTGATTTGACTTGCAAATAAAGCTTTGCAATACAACCGAAGCAATTTGTTTGTATTTTAATAAACTTTATTTACACATGAGGAATATGACTTTTGTTTGATTCATTTACATCATAAGTATTTTCCATGAAAAATACAAATATGAAACTCAATGCAAAGCAATTGATTCTTATCAAACTAATAAAAAATTGCTTCAAATACACTTGTACCACAATACCTTTTTTATCATTGAAAATCTAAAATCGTCTTGATTCTATTTTGAATTAATCCACAAATTTTAAAAATGATTCTCAAATTATCCTTGAGGATGAAAGAATGGTAGCATTCATCTTTTTTCTGAACAAGAGGAATATGGTAAGCTAAACTACCAGCTTCTATTCAGAAGAATGATGACTACTATTCATTCATTCTCAAGGATGACTTAGGCATCGTATGTAAAATATGTGGATTAATTCAGAAGAGAAACGAGATGGATTTTTATTTTTAATGGTAAAAAAGGTACTGTGGTACAAGTGTATTTGATGAAATATAAAGTTTATTAATTGATGCTGAAAATTTTTTTGATTCTTTCTTTCTTTAGAATAGCCATGATCTTGAATTCAAAGACAAATCATTAATATGAATAAGCCCAATGATTTATGATTACGAGATCTATCACTCAAATGAAAGGCATATTTAATAGAAGAGAGACCTTCAATGAAATGTTACCAATAAGTGAAAAAATGGTTGAGTACGAGACTGTTAACACATCGATTGGTGGAAATCCTCAAAGGAGGATCAAGAATGGGTTAAAATAAAAAAATTGTCTAGCATATGGTAAGCTGGCCCTTTTTATGAAGTCAAGTAGCTATAAAATAGATTGTTTCAGTCCTTACATAAAGGTAAGCAATATTTTATAAATTTTGATTTGACTTACAAACAAAGCTTTGCAATACAACTAAAGCAATTTATTTATATTTTAATAATTTTTATTTACATATGAGGAATTTGACTTTGCTTTGATTCATTTACATCATAAGTATTTGGCATGAAAAATACAAATATGAAATTCGATGCAAAAGCAACTGATTCTGTGGTGTTTATTTTTGGATGTGAGGCACCACGCAGATCTTATGGAGTATTTATTGAAGTGATTCGATACAATATTAAGGAATGATGTACTATCTCAAAACATAGAAAAATCACCCTACAATGGACCTAATCACCTAATAAGGACTCCTAAGGCATGATGGGTCTTCAAATATACTAGAGATATTTCCCCCTACTCTACATGAAAGAGTAAAGTAGGGCTTATTTTAAGTCGAGTTCTTTAGTTCCCTATGGAGGCAAGCCTCCATAGTTAATTACATCCTAAGAAATGAAATAAGACTATCAATGAATTAGTAATTATGGTCTCCAAACATTTCAAGGTTAAGATTATCAAAGAAATGGCTATTTTGGAAAACCAAATGGGATTGTTCAATTGGAAAGACTTACTTTGGAATCCAAAGGAAGATAAGTAGAGAGCACTCATGATACTAAGAAACCTAGTAGGTGCTTCAATATATCATATGGTGAGGCTTTATATATTTTAAAGTGAAGAGATTTATTTTGTTTGAGTTAAAATTTCATTAGATTGTTTGGGCTTACAATCCATCAACACAAGATTATAGAATTGCCTAAGAGGTGAGGATTTATGCTTGTAGAAATTAACTACATCTAAATCGGGGAGTTTTAGAACTAAAATACAACCTAAATCTAAGAGAAAGATTGACATAATGGTTTACCTCCACAAAAGTAGATAAATCCATCAATCTTCTGACTTACAATCACCAAGAGTGAACTAACTCCAATGATTTAAATTCATCTGTAAGTCTTATGAAAGTGCAAGATAGTTTTATTATTTAATTGAAAAACTAAAGTCCTAAACCCACCCCTAAAGACTAGAGCAGTGGTATGAGCATATGACTTAATGCAAAATCTTTACAATTTTTATTTCATTTTGACACATTTGTTTAGACAAAGGCTTAGGATTTTATTCTTAAATGCATGAAGAAAAAAGATCATTGGCTAAATTAGTGAGAAGAGTGAGTTCTCCACCACAAGGGATGCCCATAAGTCAAGCATTCCCCTATCGTGCAAAGATGAAGATCCCACATATTCAAGGAAGAAAGAATATGATATGCATGATATATACAATTATATAAGGGTTACTAAATCTTTTAATTATTTTATTTATAGCTTAGGCTTTATGATGAAGTTATGAGTTGATTAAAATTTAATTATGAGTTATTAGTTGGGGGTAGAAAAATTAATTTTATCCTAAGAGCATACTACATTCAGGCCACACATTCAAACATTAAACATTAAGAACCTATAAAAACATGTTGTTATGATGCACAATCTAAACACAACGTCAATCAAACATGTATAAATTGTATAAAAGAATAAAAAGATCCATATACACCCCAAAAAAGAAAAAGGTGATGATGGATTATACAAATTATAAAATAATACATGCTATTTTCTTTTTTTTTAGTATGTCTTCCTTTTCCTCCTTTTGATTTGATTTGCTCTAAAGGCATCATAGGGCAGCCCAAGAACTTAGCCTTCTGGCCATTGTTCATCCTAATTTCCCATAACATTAATCCTAATTTCTATTACAAAATTATATTTTATATGAAAAAGTAAATCTAACTGCACCTACAAAATAGAGGTTAGCTAAACATACGTACATTTCAAAGTAATTATATTACAATTTAGGCTTAGCACCCTGTTCATGAGTAATTAAACCCACATGTCCTAACTTACATTATGCTCAGAAGCTTAAGCAACCTACAAAGAGAGCATTTATATTTATTTTAAGTGACCTTTTAAGCACAATCCTATACAGAAAATATGATTAGGCTAACAGATGCCTACCATCCAGTCTACAAAGCATACACCCTAACATCTAGTCTAAAATATTACATCACAAAATAAAACATACACCATACATACACCATCCTAACTTAGTACTAAAAGTGGTGACTTAGTTCTAATGTGTGTGTTAAGGCTTGGTGTGGTATGTCTTACTATGCATTAGAGTTATGATTTTCTAAGTTTGAAATGATTTAATTTAACATAAAATGTTGGTTTCATTTCAAGTTATTTAGTTGATTTGAGAATTTTTTAATTTATTTTATTTTATATGATTTACACTTAGCATCTAAGTGTTATAAAGAGAAGAAGGAGGAATATCTTTTTTCATCCCTACCTTAAAGCCACTTTCTAAAGCATATTAATTTGATTTAGTTCTTTTTAATGAATGACTTGTTAACTAATTTTTAATTAATCCTAAATTTAGGTTAACTTAAATGACGTTATCCAATGTGAAAGTCTTCTTAAGATTAATCTAATTGAATTAATATCACATGAAGCACACTAAGTCATTCCTTTCCATCACATGTAACATGCATATGATTTAATACTTAGCATATCTATACATGCAATATATTTTAGCACATTTAAATGATCATGAATGTGCATATTTGGAATTTATATTTTTTATTTTGGTTGAATTATATAAACATATAAATGAAAGCTCTATCCAAATTCTAATACCAAAATACATAAGGATGGAATCACATAAGTATGTGTCATTGTTAAGTAGGGAAGTGAGATAATCAAATGACCACTTTTGGGCTAACTAAAGTCTCGTATTCCCGAGATGTCAAGATTATATACTTATTAACATTTCAAACCTATGAAAATCCATACATTAATAAGGAAAAGAGAGCACTAATTTATATATAACATGTGATAATAACTTAGGTGAATATGGATGCATGCATTTTTAGTAGAAAAGGTGGATTCTTATTTCTTAATTAAATACACACATGTATGTATAAAAGATATAAGAAAGTACATGTCATTATTAACCACGAAAGTGAGATAATCAAATGACCTCCTTGGGGCTAGCTAAAGCCTCAGTATTTTCGGGATGTCCAGACTATATACTTGCTTTCTTTGATACATATAGATGTATAAATAATTGAAGGAGAGAGAATCATGCAAAGTTGTATTTTTATTTGATCGAATTATTTTTGTATGTGAGTTAAAGTTCTATTCAAATTCTAATGTAGAAATACATGGGAATGAAATCAAATAAGTATGTGTCATTGTTAACCAGGGAAGTGAGGTAATCAAATGGCCTCCTTGGGGCTAACTAAAGCCTCGTATTCCTAAGATGTCCAAACTATATACTTATTAATATTCAAGCACATGTAAATCTACAAATGAATTAAAGAAAAGAGAGATTTACTTTTCATATCTAAGCTATAAGCACATACAAAACCTATAAGTATTCATAACCAATATCACTTCATATAATGTTATTACTTTATAAATTTTGAGAAATATATTTAGATTTAATAGTGATAATAGCCACACATATGATAAGTTAATCCAACACATGCAAACTTACATAAATAAACATCATTTGATTCATTTATATATAAAAGGATGAATGCAATAAATCAATTAACATACAACATTTAAAGTGATTGTAAAGGAATGACTAAGTAGAAACACATGGTTCATTCAACTAAATTAATTCCTAAGGACAATCACATCAAATAAAACCATTTAAAGAAAACTAAAGCTTCTTTATTAATTTATAACTTAAGATTTTAATTAAGTTTAAAAAGGAAAAGAATTATTTGTTATTTTAATCACATTCCCACATTGGTAATTTTATTTGGTTTAAGAAAAGGTAATTAAGTGAATTTTATGAACTAATTAAGTTGTATCCTTAATTAAATCAATTAATTGCCCTTACTTTTTCTTTTTTAATTTAATTAAACACTTAATTATGAGCCACAAATGACATGAACATATGAGTAAATAAAATTGCAATGCTCCTACAAGGACTTAATATAAATGGCTCATAATTAAAGGTTAACTAAATTAAAGAATCTAATTAAGACTTTTTATGATTTTCTCATACTTGTGGACTAATCATAATTTTTTAAAAGGGTATTTATATTATTAAACACATAAAGATGAATCCTTAATTTTATTTTTAATTATCTGATGTGATTATGATTTTAGTTGTATTAGTTAAGCCACATAATTAATTAATTAACCTTTAATTAATCTTCATATTAATTAACTTTCTTTCTAAATGAAGTAGACTTAGAAAAAGAAGCTAAGAAGGAGGTCCTAAACCCACTCCCCTTATTCATTCACTGTTAAACAATGATTAATGAGTTTAATTAATTAATTTATTACTGTTTAGGGTGTTAATTAGCCATTAAGTAGATTAAGAGAGTAATTAGGGTTTAAATGATCAATTCCCCTAATTAACCATGCAATAAATTCCAAAAAAAATATGGTAAGTAGAGGTCATCCTATTAAACTAACACGCAAAGTTTGAGATTAATTATTTAAGTAATTAAAACTTAATTAAGCTAATTAAGTTTTTATTTAGACTTTAATTAAGCCTTAATCACTGTTCAAAATTATTTGAAATCAATTTTAATTCAATTTTCTCTAAATTATCTTTAAAATGAGTATTTATTTATATTTTTTTATTTTTCTAAAATTTGTTATAATTTTTCAAAGTTTTAGCAATTAAAATAATTAATTAAATTTTAATTAAGCCTAATCTAATTTGACATAGCATGATTAATTATTAATTAATTATTCAATTGATGATTGATGATTTACATTTATTTACTTAAGTTCAATTTAGAGTTTAATTAATACTTAAATGGGTTTTCATGTAATTGAGTTTATGTTTAATTTGGTTATTAGGTTTACATATTTAATGATTAATTAGTTATCTTATTCAAAATGGATTTAATTAGAACTAATTTAGTTGTATATTAATTTGATTAGGTTTACCTTAATTTTGTTTGATTTAATTTGATTAATATCAAGTGATTAGCTATGATGAATTGGATTTATAACTAATTTGATTTAAAATTTAATGAGTAATCAATGTTCAATTTACTTTAATTTATTAAGTGGTTTTATATGATTAAGATTCAATGTTTGATCTAGGTTTAATTAGATTAGTTAGGTTTTCATAGTTAACAAAGTTGATTATTTGTAGATGGAAATGTGAACTTATGTAATTAAGTGTTTGATTATTGGTTGTTTTATTTGAATTATTTTATTCAAATTAAGTTTAATTTTCTTTAAGTCTTTTCTTGATTTCTTTAATTTAATTTAGTTTTGTTTAAGTAATTAATTAACTTAATGTGACATTTCATTATGAGTTTAGTTAAAGATCTATCTGGGAAGGATTAAATAAGTTTAATTTGATTAGAGATTAAAGTTTCATTAATTTGTTTAATTATGAGTTTAATTTAAAATTTAATCATTTAATTGAGTTTCATTAATTTAATTAGGTTTAAGTTTATGTTTAATTCAATTTCAATTGAAGACTATATGATATTTTTCAAATTTAAGGTTTGATTAACAATTATTTAAGTGTTATGTTATTTCTAATTTTTGATTTAACATTTAAATTATTATGAGTTTAGTTTTAATTAATTTTTTAATTTATTAAATCTTAATCCTAAGTGTTTATTTTAGGTTGATTAAGGTTTAGAAGATCATATCATTTTCCTAAGGATCTTAGATGTTAACTGAAATGATTTAAGCTATTTTGAAGATTTTTATAATTTTTTGGACTTTTATTATTTTATTTTATTAAAATATACAATCTGAGTTTCAATATTTAATATCACCCAATCCATAAGTTTTTTAATTTGAAATTTTATGGTACGTGTATTTTAACTTCATTTTTTATCTCTAGAAATTTCAGATTAATTTGATGTGTATTTTTAATTTAATTAATGAATCTGATTTTCACTAAAACCTATATTAAGCTCGAAATACCCAATAAAAATTGGGGATATTGAGCTTGTTGAATTCCACTCAGAAAGATGAATCCAATAAGTCCTTATTTTTAATTTTTCATTGAGTATTTTATTTTTTATGATTTTTTTAAAGTTATAAGGAATTCAAATAATTTTTAAAATAAAAATATCCCTATTTTCTTACTTAACCCAATCAACACGCTAATCTAGGTTCATGTGGCAAAGCTGAAGGCGATGCTAACGCAGTGTTTGAGCAGGAAGGTGTGATTTTTTTCAGACCATCCAATCACAGATTAGATGGTCCAGATTGAATCACACGACCTGATGGATGAAATTTGACTGGATCTCCTTCTAATTACAGATGCCCGTCCCTATTAACAGGGGATCGGATGGCTTCTATGTGTCTTCTTCCCAACGGATGAAAGCAATGTCCTAAACGACTAACTAATGAATGCAAAAATTCGAATACCGAGGGTCCTTTTGGGCTCAATTTCATGATGATTCACGCCAAAAAACTCTTATTTTTTCATTGGGATCATGTAAAATGAAATATGCAAGGGATATCTAATGAAAATTTCTAAAATCATGCAAGCATCATCACAAATAAGAGATCCTATGGCCGACTACGGGATTTGGAAATTACCTCATCGGGGATAATTTCTGACGGCAAAGTTGATTCGAACACTCTTTTGGATGCGAGACGAAGCTTTGGAATGAATCTAGAGTCTTGCCTTGCCTTGGAATATCGTAATCAACAACCTTTGCCGCACTTTGTCAGAATCTGCTCGGATTGAGTCATTTTCACTTCAAAAAGATGTGGAGAGGGGTTCTTCTTGCTCATAGAAGTTCATGGAGCTTCTCTAATGCAGAATTGGATCTCTTTGGTGACTCTTTTCCTCCCTTCTTAATGGTGGCTGAAAATTACCATCAACGGTGATGGGAGGTGGTTGGGTGGCCATGGGGGATTGGAGACTTTGGATTCTAACTTCCAAAGTCTCCACTTGTGGCTGTGAGGTTGATTTCATTCAATACAATAGATGAGGAGGAGTGGATGAGGGGATTTTTTTGCAAAATTTGGTTTTCTCCCTCTCTTTTTCTCTCTTTCTCTCTCTCTCTCTCTCTCTCTCTCTCAATTACAGCCAGTCATAGAAGTTGAATTTCAACTTTTTTAGATGATGATTTGAGTGTTATTATCCTATTTGGGCTTGGTTTGGGATTGGGTCAACATAAGTTGACCCAAATGAGTTGGGTTGGGTTCAAGCAACCCGATTTGACTCATTAACTTTGGATTTGCTTTGATTATGTTTGAGTGATCATTTATGATATATTTGATTGATTAATTTTATTTTATTTAGATTAATTTTAAATTTGACCCAAGTTTGATTAAGGTTTGACCTACTTTGACCAAAATTGGTTAAGTTGATTTATGTGATTCAATTTATTATTTTATATTTAGATTATGTTTCAATTATGTTTTATGAAGTATTTGGAATATTTTTGGTCAATTATTTGGATTAATTTGGCTTGGATTTGGATTTGACCCATTTTGAGTTCAAATGAGTCAAATTGAGTTCAATTGAGTTAAATTTTCTGTTTGACTCAACCAAGATGTGTCTAAGCTCTAATCATGTTTGATTAAGTGGTCATGATGATTTAGAGTAATTAGTTTTATTTGATTTAATGTTAATTTTGATTTGAATTCATTTTAACCTAAATTGGACTTAATGGGTTAAATGATCCAATGATTTAGATTTTTTTAAGTTTTATGTTTAGGCATGTTCATTTAATGATTTTGAACCTTTGGAGTGATTTAATTTGGACAATTTTTAGTTTGTTGATTTTTGACTTAATGGGGCCCACATGGCTCAACTCTTGGTCAAATGACCTATTTGCCACTTTGAACCTCATTTGAATTTATTTTTGAGTTTATTTGTGTTTATGCATTAATTCTATGCTTTTGATTTGATTTAATTTAGTTTAATTTTATTTGGACAGGTGATTTTGAGCTTAAAAGGTTAATTGAGTTAATCAACCTAATTACCTCAACCCAAGCTCAATTGGATTTAGATTTTAATTCAAATATATTTGATTTAGATCTTTGTTAAGTTTTATTAAATTTGGGTTTAATTTGGGTCTTAGCTAGAGACTTGTTTAGACCATAGGATGGGTAAGTCATCTTAGATCCTAAGGCTTAGCCTAATCCTATGGCAAACTCTCCTAAAGTCTCTAGGTTCAGGATAAGTGTTCACTTAGTCATTAGAAGTGTCCTATGACTAAGGAGCTCTTAGTGTCTAGAAGACTCCTAGACCTATGATAGGAAGATTGAATCCTCACTCCAAAAGTCAAAGCATTCTTATCAAACTAATAAAAAAGTGCTTCAAATATACTTGTACAACACTACCTTTTTTATCATTGGAAATCTAAAATCATTTTGATGAACTTTTGAATTGATCCATAAATTTTAGAAATGATTCTAAGGTCATCCTTGAGGATGAAAGAATGGTAGCATTCATATTTTTTTTTTGAATAGGAATATGGTAAGTTGAACCACAAGCTTATGATCAGAAGAAAGATGAATGATACCATTCATTCATCCTCAAGGATGATTGTGGAGAAAAATTCCTATAGAGGGAGTCAACTTTCAAATATGTGGGGAGAAATAAAAGAGGCAAGACTTATAGAAATTTATCTTTTTAAGGTGCCACACAGATCCGCAGATGTACTTATGCAAGTGATCGAGTATGTCATCAAGGAAATAGTATAATATCTCGAAAGATAGAAGTCACTACCCATTAATGGACCTAATCACCTCAATAATGACTCTTAAGGATGATGGGCCTGCATCTATGCCGGAGATTCTTCCCCTACTTTATATGAAAAAGTAAAGCAGGGTTTATTTTAAACTGGGTTTGTTAAGTTTCCTACAGGGGCAAGCCCCCATAATTAATTACATCCTAAGGAATGAGGATTCCTTAGGAAAACTCTGATTAAGATAAATGATTGTTGTCTTTGAAGATTTCAATAGGAATGACTATCAATTGATTGGTTTATTTTTGAAAGATCAAATGGGATTGATCAAAAGAGAGAGTTATTATCGAAGCCAAAATGGAAGATAAGTAGGAGATACCCACGATGCTAGAAAACCTAATAAGCATCTCAAGATATCCTACAGTTGGGCTTTACATTTTTGAAATTGATTTAGTTTGTTTGAGTTGCATTTTCATTAGAAATTTAAGACTTAAGATTTCTTAAAATAAGATTAATAAAATGCCTAAGAGGTGATGAATTATGCGTATGGCCCACAAAGGGGAAAAGTAACCTCAAAATTTAAATCTAGGGAGCTTTGGCAAGGGCCAAAATCTAAGGTGAAAATGAGTATTTGGTTTACCTCCACAAGAGAGGACAAACCACCCGACAACTTGGACATACAATTGCCTGGGGGTGGCCACCAACTAACTCCTATGATTTTTAAATATATGTAGGCAAGTCTTTATGTTTATGCAAGATAGCTAGGCTATTATTTATTTATAAAGAGACTACATCCTTAAACTCACTCCCTAAAGAGACTAGGTCATGTAAAGGGCATGCTTCAAATGACTTAAATCTAATGCAATTTTAAATTTCAATTTATTTTCATTTTGGACAATTATTTTGACTCAGGCTAAAAGGATTCATATGACTAATGCATAAGAAATCAGGTTATTGGCCAAAATCAACGAGAAGGGAGGAGGTGAGTTTCCACCAAGGCTCTCAAAGGTCAAGTCAAGTTTCTTTGGCAAAGGTGGAAGTCCTCTAATCAAGAGTCAAATAAGATGATATTATGCATGATATTACAAAAGAAATGCTCATCTAGCTAAGGAGTTGCTAATTTTTTTATCTTGATTTTAAACCTAAGCTTTAGGTGAGATTATGAGTTGTTAAGTTGGGTAAAAGATTTATTTTTTCTTAAAGAGCCTAATCTACATCCAGGCTATACATAAAGCAAGGAAGAAACTAGGAAAATCATGTCACTTAATGAAAAAGCTAAACAAATCATCAAATAATTTATAAAGCTAATCGCAAAAAGAATAAAAGGCTATTGTAGTCGGTCACCACCGCACAAACCCAAAATATCAAATGTGGGTAGCCGAGCTCTACCCTTATACAACCCAGATTACAAATGAACTAAATTACAATTAAGCAATGAATTCAATATCACTTTATTATTCTTTTCTTTTTATTCTTTCTTCTTTTCTTCTTTTGGTACCTTCTTTTGGATGGTTGGGAGGTAGATGCTCCAAGGCTTCACATGGTGCATAAGATAGGATCTTATGACTAATGCTCATCCTAATCCCCATAATAATTATTCCAAAATCCTAATTACACAAATTTACATGAAAAGAAAAAGTGGAAATCTAACTAACACCTGTAAAATAAGGGTTAGTTAAAACAAACCACATAAATCCCAAGCATGTATATTGGACTTATCACCCCACACATGGGTGACTAAATCCACCTGGCCTATTGGATTATGCTAAGGGGTATAAGGCACCTACAAGCAAAAGCATTTATATTTTTATTAATGATAGTGCCCATAAAGCATAATTCCTTGCAGAAAATAATAGTTAGACTAAGAGCGTCCTACCATTCATTCTATGAGCATACATTCTAACATCCAGTCTAAAATATATATATCACAAAACAAAATAAAATATCAAACAATGCACTACCCTAACCTAAAACTAGAAGTGGCGACTTAGGATAATGTGTGTGCTTTGAAAGCTTGTGTGGTATGCTTAGCTATGGCTTTAGGTTCAAATTTTCTAAGTGTGAAGAACACATTCAACTTAGAGGAGGGTTTGATTTAAATTGTTTAATTGTGTTGGGTTGATTTTATTTCAAGTTTTGATTTGGTTCAAGTGAATCCTACAATTAATTACTAAGTTATGAAGAGAGGGAAAGAGAAGGAGACTTCATTTTCCTTCCCTAACCTAAGTAATTTCTAAAGTAGATTCACACTTTAGTTTTATTTAGGTGAACGATTTGATTAAATCTTTTAATTAATCCTAAGTTTATATTAACTCAAAACAAACCTATTCAAAAAGAAAGGCATTGTAAGATCAAATGAAATGAATCAAAATTCACATAACACACATTACTTCATTTCTTTCCCAACATATATAACATGCACATGGATGGACCCTAAGCATATCTATAATACAAACAAGAGATATACATACACACTATGAAAAGTAAGAAAGGCATAAGTACAAATATCCAAATTGTTACACACATGAGGAGTGACATAAAAGACTTACTTAGGGCTACTTAAAGCCTCGCAATCTTGGGGTTGTCCAGACTAATATACCACTTTCTTTAAATACAAACATATGTATAAAAGAAATGAAATGAAAAAGGAGAATGCAAAAATTGCATTAATAAATTCATTTTGTTTATGCAATTTAAGTGTGCTAGTATAGGTAACCTTCCTTAAGTGGTATCATAGAGATGAATAGGATATGAAATTAGGTGAGTTTTAAATGAACCATACACCTCACCAAATTTCTATTCAAAACTATACCAACATAAGAAAGAAAGAAAACCTATGGTAAGCATACATTTATATTCTTTCACAATGAAAGCTTATAATTAAAGTATAAGTAGCACACATTCATATTTGGTATTTGATTTATATGTTTTGAAAATATTTTAGATTTAGTAGTGATAATAGCCATTCATATTTCTACTTTAGCCAGCATATACAAATTTAAAATAAAGTAAACAATTTCATTTTAAAATTTGAATTTTAACATTATGAATGCATGAAATCACATGACATGCAACTTAACATGTTGGGAAAAGATTCAAAGCAATGAAAGCATGTAAACAAATTCACTTCACTTAAATCCTAAAGACATTGTTATAAAATAAGAAAGTTTAAAATAAATCTTAGTGAATTCAAAGAAATTTTTGTTAAGTTTGGAGTTTAATTTAAATTTGAAAAGGTGAGATGCATTTGTTGTTCCTAACCCATTCCCATATGTGTTTGATATTTTTGTTTAATTTTTAGATAATTATATCTATTTTATACATTAATTAGGTTAAGGTATGAATTAAGTAACTTAATTAACCCTTACCTACATCAACTTAGAATAATTAATCAAATAATTATGAGCCAATGAGATGGCATAAAAAATCATAAGGAATTTAAATTTGCACTACACCTAATAAGAAAAAGGTCTAATGCAATTTTGGATCACAATTAAAAGTTAATTAAACTAAGAGGTTTAGCTTAAGTAATTTCAAAATACCATTTCATACATATGAATTGGGTTTTGATTTCGTTAATTGAACTTAAGCTATTAAACACCAAAGAATCTATCCAAAGTAGATTAATTAAGTTCTAGAACTTTTAAGAATTTTTATAAATTAATTAAGGGGATAATTAATGAATTAATCCTTAATTAAGAGGAGATTAAGGAGAGAAAAGGGGGTTTAGGGAATAACTTAAGGGAACTGCCCCAAAAATATTCCATAAACCTCCTACTTACTGGATCTGACCTTAATCAACCCTAATCATGGATTAAAATTACTAATTACACCTTGATTATGCTTAATTACATAAGGAGGGTAATTTAGAAATCCATATGAAATTCTTCTAATTAAGCCATCAATAAATCCCAAGAAAATTAAGGGAGTAAGTCATCCCCAAAATATACCCAAGAAATTTGGGATTAATCAAAGGCATAATTAAAAGTAATTAGCAAAATTATATCTTTAATAAAACCCAAATTTAGATGAAAATATAATTCAAAACCCATTGAAATTAATTTTAAATATTCTAGTTGAATTATCTTTCCATTGGATTTTATTTCACATTTTTCTAAATTTTCTAAAAGGAGTTATAAATTTTAGAAGATCCTTAGATTAATTAGAATTAATTAAAACATTTTAACTAATCTTATAGCTCACAGCACGACGCGTGGTGGTGACGATCAGCGTGCTTTACATGCATTGCATGAGGGGCTTACTTAAGTTGTCGAATCCTAAATGGTGGCGGCGCACGAGGTTTGATCTCTGCCGTCTGATCAAAGATCGAACGACCAGATATCTCCTCGCTATTTTAAAATGAATAACGTATATATAAACGTGGGGAATTATCTCGATCATCTATCCAAAACACGTGAATGGACGGCTGAGATCTCCCAAGCTCTTACCCTTGATTCAAACCAAATTCAACTTACACCATCTAAAGTTAAAGAGTGGCACATCCAACAACAAGAATAATAACAACAACAACAAGCCTTTATCCCACTAAGTGGGGTCAGCTACATGAATCTTTTGTCTCCATTGTGTCCTATTATGTGTCAAATTCTCATTTAATTCAAGTATACTAAGGTCATTTTTTATACATCTTAACCAAGTCTTTTTAGGTCTACCTCTACCTTTCTTAACATAAGGCAATTCTAAGGCATCTACTCTCCTAACTAGGTCATCAGACGGTCAACGCTTTATGTGGCCAAACCATCTAAGGCGACTCTCTCTAATATTATCCTCCACTAAAGCTACTCCAACTTTTTCCCGAACATACTCATTTCGCATTTTATTTCTAAGAGTAAAGACACTCATCCACTTGAGCATCCTCATCTTTGTAACACTTAACTTAGCCTTATGCTTCTCTTTTATTGGCCAACATTCTGCACCATAAGTCATTGCAGGTCTTACCACCATCTTATAAAATTTTCCCTTAAGTTTAAGTGGAACTTTTCTATCACACAACAAGCCCGATGCATTCCTCCACTTCAACCATCCAACTTGAATTATACTAATAACATCTCCATCTATTTCACCATCATTTTGAACAATAGTGCCTAAATATCTGAAACGCTTACTCTTATTAATGACTTGTTCACCTAATGTCACAACACTACCACTAGAACTTCTACAACTAAAATTACACTCCATATATTCAGTTTTAGATCTACTTAAATGAAAACCTTTAGACTCTAATGTTGACCTTCATAATTCAAGTTTCTATTGGACTCCCTCTCTTGTCTTATCAACAAGAAGAATGTCATCGACAAAGCATACACCAAGTTACATCTTCCTATAAATGCCTAGTAAGAACATCCATAACTAAAGTAAAAAAGATAAGGGCTTAAAGCTGATCCTTGATGTAATCCAACTGGAATAGGAAAATATTTTGTCAAACCTCCTTTTGTTTGGCCATAAGTAACAACTCTAGTATACATATCCTTAATGACTTGAATATAACCAATATTAACTCCTTTCTGTTCTAGAACTCTCCAAAGAACATCTCTTGAAACTTTATCATAAGCTTTTTCTAAATGAATAAATATCATATGTAGATCCTCCTTAAAGAGAAGCACATCCAATGGTAAAAAAATCCATGGGATTAAAATTTCTTTCACAAAGCTCCGCACCACATTGAGTTTAATGGTCGAAAAATCCCATACCTCGCTGGAGGTGATCATCCACACTCAAGTCCCTTAGAGAAAGCTTTGTCCGTTACTAAGTCAGGAGAGTTAAGGTTGAGTGGATTGGTATATGGACCACCTCCTCCTTAGCTAGCTTTGATTGACCTAGCTCCCCCTTGCCTTTGGAACTTCAAAGAGAGCATGGGTGCACTCGACTTGCCTCTCTAATGGAGTGTGCAAAAGCAATTAGAGTGAAATTAAGTGAAGAGAAAATTCAGGAATGGATTGAGCTCCCTGTTTTCACACTATGCAAAACCGAGAATATAAGATTTGATTTCACTCTAAGAAGCTTGAAGAGGCTGAGGAATGGCTTCTCTGGCTTCCCTAGGTTTAATCAAATTGAGGACTGATGGATTTGAGTTTTTTAGGGGAGTATATCTTCCCCTTGAAGGATCAGATGGCCATCCATCCTCTTGCCATTTTGATCCAATTGATCATAGGTAGTGGGTTGTTTGATCAGTTAAGAGTGTGCACATGGTAAATTTTAGCTAAGGAGTGGATTGCCAACCTCCCATGTGCTTGAATTTGAGTGGGAGGGGGATTTTAAATTTTGCATTTTGACCCTTGGGGTCGGGTTTTGTCTAGGGACCAATTAGGTTGACCCAAACCCATTGGGTTAGGTGCACCACTCTTTACTAGGTCCCCTTGAGCTATTACGAAAGCCTCAAGTGGATATGAAGAGGGTATGACCAAATTACCCATGGATTTGGCCAAAATGTGTTATATGGCTTAGGGGTAGAATGGTCATTTTGCTAATTTTTCACTTTGGGTATATTGGGTATGTGGAGAAACTAGGTTTGGCCAAGTTTCATGAGATTTGGAATTCATTTGATAGGGTTTGGCTCATATTGACCCATTTAGGTCAAAATGGGTCAAATTGGGTCAAGTTGATCAATTGGTCAAATTGGGTCAAACCAAGGGTTGGGTCAAGTTCATATGACCATTTGAAATGTTTTGGCGACTTCGGTTTGATGCAATTTGGTATAGTTTTGAATTTGGCTCATACGACTTCAGTTAGGTCAAATTCAAGTTGACCTATTATTTGACCTATTTGAGGTAGGTCAAGGGTAGTTTTAGGTTAGGTTAGTCATATGGAGTGGATTGGTATCTTTATTTTCAATCAATTTTGGATAAGTTCAAATTTGACTCAACATGACCCCTTTAGGTCATGTTGGGTCTAAGATCAATTGGGCTAGGTTGGGTCTAGTTGGCAAATTGAGGCTTTGGCCAAGTTCAACAAGTGATTTGGAATGAACTTGACCCATTGGTTTGGATCAATTTGGCTTACATCAAGTTTTGACACATTTTAATCCTTTAGGTCAAAATAGATCAACTTGGGTCAAGTGTCCAATTGGGCTAGGTTAGCCTCAAATGTTGGCTCGGTCAGGTTCAAACATAGTTCATGAGTGAACTTAGATCAATGGTTTCAATCAATTTGGCCTATGGTGGAATTTGGCTATGTTAGGTTTCATTTTGGGTTAAGTGTTGATTTGGTCAACCCTTAGGTTTGACTTGGTTTGACCCAATTTGATTGATTGATCATCCCATGATGATTGTTTGGTCATGATGAGAGGGATATGTGAGTTTAGTTCAATCCAATTTGGTTAGGATTAAAATTTGGCTCATAAGGGTACTTTAGGTCACTTTGGGTCAAGTGAGCCTAAGTTGGTCAAATGGCCTAGTCAAAGCTTGATTTGAGCTTGAGTGATCTTGTCTATGGACTTATGATTGAAATATAAATCCATTTACAAGTGGTTTGAAGTCAAATGACTTTTGATCCATTTGATAATTTCATATTCAAATGGAAGAACATGAAAGGGTTTTGGCTTTGATTTTTGACTTGGGTTTTGATTGTTTGATTGAAGTTTGGATTTATATATGGGCTCATGATTGTATGCTTTATTGAATCATGAGAGAAAATTAAGGGGTTGGCTTGATTTTGGAGTTGATTTGGCTAAGTTTGAGATTTTGACTTGAAAGGCTTAGATTGAATTTTGAGTGGATTTGAGTTTGATTTTTGAAATAGGTTTTGATTGTTTTAATTTATATTTCATTTATATATGTGAATATAAATGAGAATATAAATTGATCATGAGAAAATTTCAAGGATTTGAAGTGGTTTAATCATGATTTGGGCTAAGTCCATTAAGAAGGATTTAAGGGACTTAGGAAAATTTTGGAGTTTAGAGTTTGGATTTTTTTTTTAATTTGGTTTGATTGATTTGTATTTATATTTCATTTATATATGTGAATATAAATGAGGATATAAATGAATTATGAGAAAATCCCATGACTTTGAGATGGTTTGACCAAGATTTAGGCTAAGTCCATTAATGGAAAATTAATGACTTAAGAAAGATTTTAGATTTCGAATTTAATTTGATGATTTGATTTAATTGATTTATATTTATATTTCATTTATATCTGTGAATATAAATAAGAATATAAATGAGTTTTGAGAAAATCTCATGAGTTTGAATTGATTTGATCAAGGTTTAGGCTAAGTCCTTTAATGGAAAATTAAGTGACATAGGAAATTTTTGAATTGGAAATTTAATTTGAGGATTGAAGTTGATTGATTTATATTTATATTTCATTTATATATGTGAATATAAATGAGAATATAAATGAGTTTTGAAAAAATCTCATGAGTTTGAATAGGTTTGATCAAGATTTAGGCTAAGTCCATTAATGGAGAATTAATGACTTAGGAAAATTTCATTGCTTTGAAATTTTGAGTTTAGTTTGATTGATTTGAATTTATATTTCATTTATATATATGAATATAAATGAATTATGAGAAAATTTCAAAGATTTTAATTGGTTTTAATCATGGTTTTGGCTAAGTTTTAAAGGAAAGATTAAGGACTTAGGTAAATTTGAACTTAGGAATTTTGATGGATTTTGATCATGGTTTCAATCATATATTTCAATCAAGGATTTTTATCATATGGATTTGATTTAGATTTGGAGAAAATCAAATAGAATTGAATTGGAGTTTGATTTGAAAGAAAGAAAGTGAGGGATGGTTCAATCTAAGGGTAGGCACATTTTCCTAACACCCCTAAGGCATGACCTATTCATATGGCTAACTCTTCTATGTCTCCAGGGCTAAGTTGAGTGTCCACCTAATCACTAGATGTGTCTTAAGATTAAGAAACTCTTAAAGTCCAAGAGGAGTTCTATGTCTAAGATAGAGGGGTTGAGAGCTCATTCTAAAAATGAGGTCAACAAAGGGCGCCCAATAAGTGTGGTGTGACTAACATGGAAAACTGCACGTATTGGTGTTGACCGAAATGATCAACAACACCGAGAGATCACAAGCACTAACAAAAACAATCTATCCTTAACCCAAAGAAAAGAAAGAATCTAGAGCTTAATGTAATGTGGCTCTACTTATGTCCAAGACATAAGAGAGAGGGAAGAATTCACAAAGGGATAGAGTGTGAACCTTCCACGGGAAAGAAGTTCAGGTCATCCACAAGGGGATGAAAGGTTTGCTTTGATTCTCACTGAGGAGAAAAAAATTTGATTAAGTTCCACTGGAGAAGTTGGTTTAATTTGTTTCAATTTTTGTTAGGTTTGAATTTTGATGTGAACCTTATTGGATTGCAATAAACTACACTTAGTAGGACCCATGAAGGCTAAGACTTAACCCAGATTTACCAATCCAAAGGGGTAGTTTACTAAACACATAGGAGGACTAGCCAACCAAAGGGATGCCTTTCGGTATGTAGAAAGTGCACTAGGAAGAAAGCATAGTAGACTTACATCCTCCAAGTAAGGACCAGTTGTTGGGATAATCTATTGGGCAACAGATTGAATCCGACCTAGGGCTGACTATTGAGTGAATGCCATAGGGGGACTTAGATCCGCTCAAGAATAGTCAAGAATTAACTTCATTTTTAGATTTATTTATTTTGATTGTTATGGATCCCATTGGTTTGCTATGAACTACACTGAAAAGGGGCCATGGAGGCTTAGTCTTAACTTAGATTTATCAATTCAAAGGGAGTAGTCTACCAACCACAAGGTAGGACCATCCAACAAAGGGGAATGCCTTTTGGTATACAATGGTCAAGTTAGGAAGAAAGTGCAAAGACTCACATCTTCCATAATAAGGAACCAATCAAGTAATTGGTTGCTTTGGGCAACAAATCAAACTCAACCTAGGGCTGACTATTGAGTGAATGCCACTGGGGAACTTAAATCAGCTCAAAGATAGTCAAAAAATTAATTGTCATTTTTAATTTTGTTTATTTTGATGGATTCCGTTGGTTTGTGATGGATCAAACTGAGAAGGAGCTTATAAAAGCCTAGACCTATCTTAGATTTACTGAACCAAAATGGAGTAGCTTCCCAGCCGATGAGAGAACTATCCAACTAAAGGAGTGCCTTTTTGTTTGCAATGATCAATTCGAGGGAAGAAAGCTCAGGGACTCACATCTTCTACTAGAAAAGATCACTGGGGTGATCGGTTGTTTTAGGAAATAAATCGAACCTGATTTAGGGTTGCCCATCGGTTTGCGACAATAATGCTGGAAAGAATGCATCATAGTCTTACATTTTCCAAAGCAGAATGATTGTCGGGGTAACCTCCTTGTGGCAAAATAGATTGAACTTGACCTAAAGGTGACTATGGAGTGAGTACCACTTAATTTATCTCAACTCGTAGTCGCAATTCTGGAGTTCTCACGACCGCCTAAATATAGGATGTCTGCTTAGGGAAAAAAGGGCCCTTTGGAGGCTTGAATTCCTAATCCACAAGCAAATTAATTTTATTTATTTTAGTTTGTTTGTTTTATCGTGGACTATGTTAGTTTGTGATGGATCAAACTGAGAAGGAGCTTATATAAGCCTCGACCTATCTCAGATTTACTGAACCAAGGGATAATCTACGCATCCGCTGAACAAATTTTCCAACCACAGGGGTGGCTACTAGGAAAGGGGACTATCCAATGCAAAAGTAACCTGGGTTGTGTCTAAATGAGATCGTAAAGGCGTGATCCAAATAGAGTGCCCCCAAGGGATGGAGCTGCTAAGGGCTTAATCCAAAACCCTGAGAAGATGACATGGCTAGTCATATATCCAGGTATGTCCAACTCAAGGAGAAAGAACTCATATCTACAAGAGTGGTGTACTCACCGGGTGAGTCACGATAAATAACATTAACCAACCTAAGGTGCCCATCAATGTGCAACAATCAACCTAGAAAGAAAGCTTAGGGACTCACATCCTCCTATCAAACTAATTGTTGGGATAGTCTATCTCAGCTTGATAGGTGTCATCCAATCTAGGGTGACTACTGAGTGAATTCCACTAGGGGACCTATATCAACTCAAACATAGTCAAGAGGGAAGGAGCCTCTGGGGGACTTACCCTAAGCCTCAAATATACTCGACATAGTTAGAGCATGTTGGCTAATTCAAGAAAAAAGCATGGGGACTCACATCTTCTTAAGCAAAGTCAACATGAGGTAGCTTACTATCTCGACAGTGAAGACTACCATACTAACAAGGTGCTCATTGGTTTGCAATGATCAAGTTAGGAAGAAAGCTTGGGGACTCACATCCTCCAACAAATGACCACTAGGGAGACATACTAGTGAGGTAACATGTGGATCCGGCCTAGAGCAGCTAATGAGTGGGTGTCACAGGGAGCTTGCTCCCACATCAAAATAGCTTGAGACAAAAGATTTGTGTTTGTTGTGTGCATGTGTTAAAAGAAATAAGATGCCTTTAGGGGACTCTTACACCTACCTTAAACACACTAGGGGTTTTGATGAAATGGTGCCACAGATGGCAAACAGGATTCCCACTAAGAAAGAATGCCACTTGGGTTCTCTCACACCTAACTTAATTATGCTAATCAAAATAGGATTCCCCTCGAGTTCTCTTACACCTATTCTAAAAGTGTGGAGATTGTGTTTCTATTGTGAAAGAGGGATAGATGCCCGGGGACTCTACCCTAGACACATCACGATGGATTTGCAAGATAAGCAAACAATACTTGAAAAGAAGAAAAGATTTGATGAATGGAATCAGATTTTGTTCTATTTATTAATGATTATTTTCAATCATGATTTATTTGATGGGTAATATTTCTTTAGATAGAGCCCATTAATTGGAAGCATCGGGTGTTCCCCTTTATAATCAATAAGCTGATAAGATCCTTCTTGGTAGGCCTTCTCTATTACATAGGGGCCTTCCCAAGTGGGTTCAAACTTGCCTCCCATCTTTTGACGGGCAATAATGGGTCTCCTTAGAACTAACACAAGTTCTCCTACTCGAAAAGACCTAGGCGAACCAACTTATTGTGAGCTTGAATCATTTTGGCCTTGTACAACTCGGTTTCTGGCATGCCCATAGCCAACTCTCCTCCAAACCTTCGAGTTCTTCTAACCACAACTTTGCATTCTGCTCTGTAGTGATTTTATTACCCAATGCTATCCTTAGTAATGAGAGTTAAACTTTTAAAGGAAGAATGGCTTCAGACCCATACACTAAGGAGAACGGGGTAGACTGAGTTGGGATTCGGTATGTGGTGCAGTAGGCCCTCAAGGCTTCAACTAACTGCTCATTCCGCTGTCATTTGTTGTCATCAAGAGTCTTCTTCAATATCTGGATGAGAGTTTTAGTTGAATGCTTCTACTAAGCCATTAGCCCTCAGGTAGTAGATGGTGGAGTATCTCCAATCTATATCGTGTCTTCTGGCAAAGCTGTTGATCTTCATACTTTTGAATGTAGTACCATTATTGGATATAATTTATCGAGACACCCTGAACCTATATATGATATGGTTCCTGAAAAATTGAAGCACATAGTGAGTTGTGACCTCTTTAAGTGGGATGGCTTCCGGCCACTTGGAAAAGTAGTAGGTGGCAGCTAAGATGAATTGATGCCCCTTGGAAGAAGGAGGATCGATCAGACTTACAATGTCGGTACCCCAACACTTAAATAGTCATGAAGCCAATGTAGGGTGTAGAATGTTGGGTGGTTGGTGGAGGAACACACCATGTACCTAACACTGATAGCATCTCCTAGCTACATCCATGCAATCTATGATCATCGAAGGCCAGTAGTATCCTAGTCTCTTGATCTTCATCTTCATCTTCATACCAGATTGATGCGCTCTGCATAGACCTGAGTGTACCTTGGTTACAATGCCATGGGATTCGTGTTTGTCTAAATAATGTAACCACATTTGTTCAAAGGAGACGGTAAAGGTGTCATCAATAAGAGCGTAGGAGAGAGCTCTCTGTTTCACCTGATAGTCTTGTGACCTTTCTTGAGGTAGTTTATTGGTGTTCAAGTAATCCATGAATGGTTGCCTCCAATCTAGCTCCTTGTCCATTTTGGCAACGGCAACCTCCCCTTCAAGAGAAAGTCTCTCGATGAGTTCAACATCAATAAGTGATAAGACTTGTCTATTTTGGACCCTTACTGAAATGGATTCATCTTTCGGACATGCCAACTCTTTGGCAAGTTTTGCCAAGGCATCTGTTACTGCATTCTCTGCTCGAGAAACCTTGTAGATAGTGACTTTGGGAATCTAGACAATAGCTTCATGGTATACTCATAGTAATGATAAAGCTTGGGCTTGAGGACCTGGTAGGACCCGACAATCTGGTTGGACCAATTAAGAATCCCCAAAGATGTTGATGCTCTTGACACTAATAGTGATGGCTAACTCTGAGGCACAATCAAAGCCTCATACCGCTTCATTGTTGGTGCGGGGTTGGAAATATAGCATGATCTCATCACATCATGGTTTAGAGTTAGAAGAACTATTCCTACCCCTGCCTTTCCTGGGAGAGTAGATCATGGCGCTTCACCTTTAAGAAAAGAAGCAACACCATCAAAATGCATCTCCCATCGGTGATTGTTGGCCTCCCCTATGTTCATGATTTGTTTCTTAGGGAGATCGTCACTAAGCAGAGAATCAGCAAGAAGTGGGTGTCTTTGCTAAGAAATCGTAGTGTTCATCCTTTTATAGCCGGAGATGAATGTGATAGCAAACTATGAGAGAATCATGAACCAACATGCCAAATGTCCAAATAGCATTGGTTGTGTCATAAGATACTATAATAGATTAGTTTTAGAGATCAAGTTCACCTTATGAGAAAGCATGTAGTGTCGTAACTTCTAAGATGCAAAGATCAAAGCTAGGCATTGTTTCTCAATAGGTGGATAGTCTGCTTCAGTAGGAATCAAGTGACGATTGAGGTAGTAAAGTGTGTTATCCTTTCCTTCGTCATTGGCTTGGGCCAATAGAGCCCCGAGAGAGTCATCCAATATAGCAGTGTATAGAATGAGTGGCCTGCCTGGGATAAGGGCTGCTAGAACTGGCGGCTTCACCAAGTACTCTTTGATGTCTTTGAAAGCATGTTGACACTTATCATCCCACTTGAACTTGGCATCCTTTTTGACAAGTATTGAGAATGGCTTGCATCTCTACAATAGGTTTGAGATAAAGTCTCTTAGATACACCAACCGTCCTTGAAAGGATCTGAGTTGAGTTAAACTCTTAGGAGGTGGCATTTCTAAGATAACTTTAATCGTTTCAAGATCTATTTTTATTCCTCGGTGTCAAACAAAAAACCCAAGGAATTTCTTTAACCGTTCAAAAACTACTCTCAAGTCAAAGAAGCGGTCTTTCTTTTCACTGCTCTTGACTATTAGATCATCAACGTAACACTCAACCTAATGATGGATGAGTTCTTGAAGATCTAAGTCATGGCCATTGGTATGTAGCACTATCATTTTTAAGGCCGAAAGGCATGACCCTATAATAGAAGATTCTGATCGGGGTTTGAAAAGCAGTGTTTCTTTCATCTTCAAGAGACATCTTGATTTGGTTATAGCCAGATGATCCATCCATGAAAGAGAAGACTGCATGAGATGAGGCATTTTCCACCATTAACTCTAGTATAGAAAGAGGAAACTCATCTTTAGGACATGCCTTGTTTAAGTCTCTAAAATCAACGCTACAAATTTGGCCATTCTTCTTCTTAACTAAGACAACACAAGCTAATCAAGTAGGATATTTTTTCCCCTGATGAAGCCAGCATCGATTAGTTTCTTGACTTCAGAAATGACCTATTATTCAATTTCTAATCACATGCGTCTAGGAGCTTGCTTAATAAGGGTAGCGTTAGGGTCTATTGCTAGCTTGTGGACTACTACGTCAGAAGATAATTCAGACATTTCTTCATAACTCCATGCGAAGCAGTCTTTAAACTTAGTCAATAGCCTAACTAAGTCATTGGTTTCTTTTTCATTCAGCAATGAACTGATGTATGTCGGCGACGATTTTCTTCTATCTTGAGGTTTATTTCTTTAAGCTTGTCTATTGTTGAATGAATCTCCTCTTCAAATTCTGGTGGTGCCTCTTTGACTTGAGATCATCTCGATCATCTGATATTTCTAAACACACATTCTAATGAAAGTTAGGGATGTGTGAGAAGAACCTATCAGACTCCAAATGGTTGGTAACAACTAGGCAATAATCTTCATCATCGACCGGACCCACTGTACTGAATCTCTAGTCCTACTCTTGATTGTGCTTCCCTGCCTCTGTTGCTCCATAGCTTTTCAAAGTATTTTGACCTATGCTTAGACCATGTCAAAGGAACTAAACCTTTCTGTATAAGATTTTGAACACAATGCAAATAAAAGCCAATAGGTAATTCCATTAATTCTTTAAAAGTATCTTCCTCAAGCTCTACATCAACTTCAGGGCTTAAGGATGATGATCCTAAAAAGAATTTCTTCTGTTTCATGTCACTGGAAGACTTAGGGACTTCCTTAACTATCAAACCTTCAACTTTCAGAGATGTAAGTAAGGTAAGTGCTAAGGTTCTCAATTGTTGTCTAATAGTTTCACATAAACCAAATTCGAAAACTTTACTTTGCTTGGAGGTTTGGTCTTCGTCTCTGTCTGGATCAAAAGTCACCTTCAATGGAACCCGTTGAGAGGGGTTAGCTGGTATACTAATCACATTAGACTCATCCTCCAAGATAGATTTCAAGTCTATGTGAATAGTAGGGGTACTCCTATGAACTGGAACACAACCTCTATTGGCTGAACGTTAACTATGAGTCTCCCACCTCTAGAACTGCCTCTATTTCTACCTCTTCCTCTACTTGGTGGAGGTTAGGCCATCCTACCCACATATTCATATGATGGAATGAACTATGGGTGGAATGTAATATGCTGATCTATTTCTTCTTCAATTCCCCTTTCTTATGTACTTGGACTTTTATTTTTCTTTTCATTTTCTTTTATCTTTTCTTTTCTTCATTTTCTTTTTATTTTGTATTTGCATTTGAATTTGAATTTTTTCCAAGTTCATGAGAAAGGGTGTTCTGAGGAAGATAGTAGGTTGCATCCTCATAAATCTTAACCTCTCTAACTGAAAATGGTTTTCATCTCTATTGACATGGTACTCAATTCCACCTTTTCTGAACTTGATGCACTGATGAAGGGAGGATGGAGCGATCTTGTTCTAATATATCCAAGGCCTACTAAGCAAAGCAATGAACGAAGTATTCAAATCAATGATGTAGAACTTAGATTTAGTCTTCCAACCTAAAGCCCGCTGACCATGATCATTGAATCCTCTCAGCATCATCCTATTTCCTCAGAGTGTAGAGATATCGATCTTCAAATAAGCAAAGGTCTTTAGACTCATAATGTTCATCAATGCACCTGAATCCATGAGAACCACAGTGAACCTCTATTGTTGTAATGTAGAGGGGACGGTTGTGCTCTAAGTCCCCTAGAAGAATGTCTTCATCTGTGAAGTTGAACCCTTGGGCTTCTTTAGCATAATATGCTTTCTCAACTATAGCAGTCAGCTAAGCTAAGCATATTTTAGGATCAAGGAGGGCCTTGATTAGTGATTTCCTCATCTCTTTGGATAAGACAAGGGCATCTTATATACTTAGCTTAGATGACAACTTTCTTAGATGAGAAAGGACGTTGTAGTCCACCTTCGGCTGATCTTCCATAAGCATATCCAAGGGTGGAGCATCTTGTAGAAGGGCTTCTCAATCTTTAGTGCTAATGACTTGTTTCCCTCTATCTTGAGGTGCTGCCCTAGGAGGTAGAACCTTGTCACTATAGAGGTTGACTTCGGTAATCTCTTGTGGCAAGGTGGTAGAAGGTTCTACCTGCACTTTAGGCTCACCTACAGTTTCTCCTATGGGACCCTTGGAATCGGATGATTCCAAGTCTATCTTAAGAGGTGAACCCATAGTATTCAGAGTTGGAAAGTCCAACTCTGAATCAAAAAGAGGATGATCAAAATTATTATAGTTATTTAGACTTGAAGAGTTATCATTAGGAATAGAAGAAGACAACCCATCAAAAGTGACACAAATATAATTCGAACTAGCTTTATTCTTCAATTTCTTGGAATTATTTGGAGGTACAAAGTAGAAGTCAAGTAAAGTGAGTGGTGAAGTAAGGGATTTGATGCCCTTATCCGCTAATACAATAGTTCTACTAGTAGAAGAAATAGAAGAGCAAGCCGAAATGGAAGAAATTATTGGTGTGGAAGCTGCAACTAAAGCCTGGTGGCTAGACACGGTCGGTGGATGTGCTAAAGGGCTATCTAGAGCTGACACATGCTATTGTTGCGGCTAAGCTCCCACTTTCCTAGAGTTGGCACTAGCAACTTGGAAATCTTCCTTGGTGTTGAAGGTTTGAGCTGACTCAGGAACCTGCAAGGAAAGCTTCTTGATCTTCTGAATTATTTTCTTAGAGGTTTTAGACAAGGAAATGCCCCAACCTTCTTTGCTTTTAGTAGGATCACATGTATCCCCAAGGATTACCCTAATGAAACTGATCGGTATTGAAACTGTGTTCAAGCTAATCCTTGAATGTGAAGCAATCCTCCAAAATGTGGCCTAGTATACGATGGTAAGGGAACAAGTTTGGATCATGACTTTTTCCTACTTCCTCCGGTCTCCTAGACTCGAGTAGCTGAAAATCAGGTTTCTTTAAGAGATTATTAAAAATTTTCTTGATTACCTCTCTTAAAAGAATAAGCTTTGTTTAACTAATCTAAAATAGTAGGTGGACCATAGCTACTTGGCGGCGGATATGTATGCCACCTGGTGGTATGCAGCTGAGGCGGTGGCTGTGCTGGCCATGGAGGTTGCGGTGGAGGCCGGTGGGGTTGCCTCGGTGGTAGCAAAGGAGGTGGAGGCTGCTGAAGTTGTGGTCTCTCGATCTCTAGCTACTTCCCTTGTCAACCATTCTCTTGCTCCGGGTTTCTTTTCATAAACCTTTGTGGCTTCTTAGGCCCGATCTTGAAAGGCAATAGTTTGGCCTCCTTGTAGACTAGCCGCCTTGTTGATTAGCTTCTCAAATGTCTTGATAGTGAAGCCCTTAAGCATGAAGGCGACTAGGCCATGGATATTCTTCAAGAGAATCTCAATGGCATGTTGTTCAGACAGCTGTGGTTCACATTTCATACTCAAGTTACACCATCAAAGAATATAATCAACAAGGGACTCACTGGGGTATTGTTGTGCTACAATGAGATCACCTACATTAACCCTTTGTTGAGCTCCAGCAAATATTTTGATGAAGAGTTGCTCTTAACTTAATCATTGTATAGTTCAAAGATACCAATCAAAAGCAATAGGCTACTAACAAAGTCAAAAAAAAACAAAGTATCGATGCCACACGGTACAATAAGCCACGAAATGTGCTATGTGTTACCTCAGGTTTCCACAACCATCAAAGCTTTTGAAGGAAGGAGGCATGAAACCCTTAGGATCTATAGCATCAAATTCCTCTAGGTAGAGTCTTTTGAAATCGATGATCCTCCCTGGGCTTGAGCCAAAGCTTCCTTCACCTACTACTCAACTATGGATTCTATATCTTTTTCTTGTATGGAGGTACTTTCCACTACCTTTTATACATGCTAGTCTTGCTCAATGGGAGGTAGGGTCTTGGTGGGTCTAAGACATGCACTAACTTCAGTGACGGCGTCGAGTAGTAGGATGAACTAAAGGGGCTTATTTTAAAAGCGACACTCTTAACAAGTCCTCTAACTAACATCTTATTCATCTTCTGCTCATTCTCAGCCCGGAGGTGCTGGGCGATTGTCTTCTCAACCTCATCACCTTCCATGGCTTGTTGTTCCCTAAGAAGAGATCCTCTAGTGTTAACCATACAGACTCTAGTTGAGTCCCCCAATAAGTCATCTTCATTGAGATCGAAGCTGACTTTCTCTTCATCCAATCAATCGTACCCCAAGATCTCCTTCTTCTCCATGAAATAATGTACAACTATCTCATCTGAGGAACAATCCATCTCAGTAGGAACAAATAGCCTAGGTGATGATCATCATGTGAGAGGCGACCTCTTGCCACAGAGAGTCAATCGTGTGTACTCATCGGATGAATGACACTCCTGACTACTACTATCTATGAGTGGGGTAGCAATCCTAGGATGTTCCATTACTACTAGTGCAGCTGGGCTGTCATCTGAAATTTTTGAAATCACTATCACAATCTCCACATCCGGCTGTATGGGCAGAGTTGGTGAAGGGATGACCACGATGCTTTGGGGTCCCCACTCCTTCTGCACCACCACTAAGGCAAAAGGTCGAGCAGGAGAGCTCGGCCTTACCATAATGGGTGGTGTAGAAGGGGTAGGATCCCTTGGCTGTAGCCAGATCACCAACTGGGTGCACTTTTCCCCAGATGCAGCCTTTATGTCCTTAGATGGAATGGGAGATGTTGTAACCTGTACTAGCGATAGCGGATGAGGGGTAGAGTAGTGGGGTGGAGACACCACCGACTCGCACATGAATTGTCCTCCTGTGGTGGCTAGTCCTTGTGAGAAGGATCTGGATGGTCGCAGTAAGTGCCATGGAAAATCAATCAAAGCAAAAGCGGCTGATTGACGGTTGAACCTCCGTCGCTCCCTGCTAGTAATATGTGATGTATGGGCCTCAGAGGCCCTCTCCTAGCGAATCTGCATCCTCATGCTATGGGGGATAATAGATTGAAGGACAAAGCGTTGACTCGAGCATGCCGCTACCTAACATAAAGATAGATCGGTGCGCAACCTCTACTCGGAAACCGGCCAAAAAAATGCACCATTGGAGGAGGTGATGAACGGATCCTCCTGACATCCTCACCGATCCTGAGAGGATGGAACTAGTTTTCTAACGGTGAAGTGATAATGGAGACTCATCCATGGATGATCGAGCCAGCTCTCTAGCTATCTGTATTGGATCATGCAGTTCTTGTTCCTACATTGTGTACAGTAGGATGGGAGGAGTGTGAGCTACCCATACTCAAATGTATGGAGGCATGCCACGAGACCAGCAGACCCTTAGAGGGATGCAGTGGTACTAACCCTCATTGGGGAAACATGAGCAACTCTAGGACAAACTGCAATTGGAGCCTACTGCATTGGCACTATAACAACTAAGCTGGTATGCCATAGCTTTCCTCTTCAACGAGACATCGAATCGAGGGTAAGTCAATCGATGACCGCTTCTTCCCCACACCTAGTCTGAGCCAAGTAATCATGGCTCCCTCAAATCCCTGACCAAAATGAATCAGGTGGGTATGGTCCAGATAGCGAAGTTGGCCTGATCTAAAGCTAGATCCATACCCTGGGGAAGGTAAAGACAAACTTTTGAGAATCGGCCATCTCAATAACTGTAATAGACTGAAACTAAATTTTTACTACACTGATTGTAAGAATCTGCAATCAGAAATGAACTTGTATCAGATTTCTATCTCCATAGATTTTTGAATTTTGAATTTGAAAATTTGAACCCACATCCAACAACTTGGAAATATTAAGTTGGGTTCAAAAGGATTTGAGAAGATTGATTGAAAGAGAATTTGAATATGAATCCAACTCCAACAAATTTGGGCATGTTGAAATATGGATTCAAAATTTTTGATAGGGATGCTTCCATAGATTCATTGTTATTTTGAATTTGAATTTTTGATTTTGAGAACCCTTTTCTTTAACAAATTTGGGTATGTTAAAGTAAGGGACAAATTGATTTTGTTTTTGTGTGATTGTTTTGGAATCTTACTTAGCAAATTTAGGTATGCTAAGTAAAGTGTTTGAGAAAGTGATTGTTTCTTCTTTTTTTTTTTGTAAATTTTGTTTTGATTTTGGAAAATTTTGGAATTCTTACTCAACAAATTTAGGTATGCTAAGTGAAGAACCCCATTGTGCTTTGTTTGATTTTTAAAAAATAGGATTCTTAGCAAATTTAGGTATGTTAAGAAAATCCTAAGTGTTTCATTTTTGTTTTGATGTTTTGATTATTTGAAAAGGTAAGATCCTTAACAAATTTGGTATGCTAAGAGAATCCTAAGATGTTTCATTTTGTTTTGATGTGAATGAAAGTGGAGACTTTACTTTAGAAAATTTAGCATGTTAAAGATGAAGTCCCACTTAATTTTGTGAAATGAAAATTTCACTTAGCAAATCTGAGTATGCTAAATGAAAGTCCAAATGGTGTGTTCAAAATTTTTGATTTGTTTTAGTTTTGAAAAATGAAAACTTCTCCTTAGAAAATTTGGTATGCTAAGGAAAGAAGTTCCAAAGGTGTTTAAGAATTTTGATTTTGACTTTGGAAACTTTACTTAGCAAATTTGAGTATGCTAGGTGAGGTTCCAAATATAGATTTTGAAAATTTTTGAATTTTGAATTTGGAGACTTCACTTAACAAATTTGAGTATGTTAAATGAAGTTCTAAAAAGTTGTTTGAAAAATTTTGATTTTAGGATTTGGAGACTCCACTTAACAAATTTGGGTATGTTAAGTAAGGTTCCAAATGATGTTTGGAAAATTTTTGGATTTTGAATTTGGAGACTTTACTTAACAAATTTGGGTATGTTAAATAAAATTCCAAATATATTTTGAACATTTTTGGATTTTGGATTTGAAAACATCACTTATCAAATTTGGGTGTGTTAAGTGAATTTCTAAAAATGTTGATTGAAAAATTTTTGAATTTTGGACTTGGAGACTTCACTTAACAAATTTGGGTATGTTAAATAAAGTTCCAAATGTGTTTTAAAAATTTTAAAATATGATTGTTAATTTTTTATTTTAAATTTGGAAACTTCACTTAGCAAATTTGGATATGTTAAGTGAAATTCCAAAATGTGTTTTGAAAAATTTTGAAATATGATTGTTGATTTTGATTTTGGATTTGGAAACTTCACTTAACAAATTTGATTATTGTAAATGAAGTTTCAAATGTATTTTTGAAGAATTTTGTTTGATTTTTGACTTGGAGGCTTCATTTAACAAATTTGGGTATGTTAAATGAAGTTCCAAATCTATTTTGAAAATTTTAAAATATGATTGTTGACTTTGGATATGGAAACTTCACTTAACAAATTTGGGTATGTTAAATGAAGTTCCCAAAAGTTGTTTGAAAATTTTGATTTTTGGATTTGGAGACTTTTTTTAACCAATTTGGATATGTTAAATGAAGTACCAAATGTGTTTAGAAAAGTTTTGATAGTATGATTGTTTAAGTTTGAATTTTTTTGAAAGAGAGGACTTCCATTCAACAAATTTAGGTATATATAATGGAGATCGATCTTATTTTTGAAATGTAAAATTTTGTGTGTGATTGTTGTTTTTTGAAAAAGAGGAAGTGAGGTATGTTCAAGTGGGATTTCCTAAATGATACTTACTTTTTTTAGTTTTGAAAAGTTTAATTTTTTTTTTGAAAATGAACGTTCTATTCAATAAGTGTGAGTATTGAATAGAAAAATTCATGTGTGTTTTTTGAAAACTTCATGATTATAATTGTGATTTTTGGAAAAGATGATTGTTCCTTTATTTTGAAAATGAAATCTTCATCAAAGTGAATTGAAAGAAGATGTTCATTTGTGCTTTTGAAAATGTTGTTAGTTTTATTTTTGAAAATCTCTACATGTAATAATTATGAGAATTGTTAAATGACGGTGATAAAATTTTGTGAAAAATATTTTATTAAGTGCATTTTTGAAAAGGTGCATTTTGAAAAGAAAAATTCTTATTGAGATTTTTTTAATTATTTTAGAATGAACCTTTCCTTATTATGAAAATGATAAGGAGGAAGTCTTTAAGATGTTTTTTTTTATTTAGATCTTTTCATTTTACCCATTGGAGGACCCAACGGGGGGTTTAAGACCAACAAGGAATGCGGTCCTAAAACCTAAAGATGTTGGCTAACTCAACTCAAGAATGAAATTTGCTAGCCAATGGAAAGAAGGATAATCTTGGATTCATACCAAAGTACAAACCCACTATCGATACTCAAAGACAACGATCATTTACCAAAGATGGAGAGAGGAACCATCCCCAACGGAGTCGCTAGAAAAATCTATGGAGAAAAATTCCTATAGAGGGAGTCGCCTTTCAAATCTATGGGGAGAAATAAAAGAGGCAAGACCTATAGAAATTCATCTTTTAAGATGCCACGCAGATCCACAGATGTACTTATTTAGGTGATCGAGTCCGTGATCAAGGAAATAGTGTACTATCTCGAAAGATAAAAGTCACTACCCTTTAATAGACCTAATCACCAATAAGGATTCCTAAGGACGATGGATCTATATGTACTACAAATTATTCTCCTACTTTACATGAAAAAGTAAAACAGGGTTTATTTTAAACCAAGTTTGTTAAGTTCCTGCAAGGGCAAGCCCCCATAGTTAATTACATCTTAAGGAATGGAGATTCCTTAGGAAAACTCTCGATTAAGATAAATGATCATTTCCTTTGAAGATTTCAATAGGAAGGACTATCAATCGATTGGTTTATTTTTGAAAGATCAAATGGGATTGATCAACAGAGAGATTTATTATCAAAGCCAAAATGGAATATAAGTAAGAGATACCCACGATGTTAGAAAACCTAACGAGCATCTCAAGCTATCCTATGGTTGGGCTTTATATTTTTGAAATTGATTTAGTTTATTTGAGTTGCATTTTTCATTAGAAATTTAAGACTTAAAATTCCTTAACACAAGATTAAGGAAATGCCTAAGAGGTGAGGAATTATGCTTATGGCTCACAAGAAAAAGCTCAACTTAAATCTAGGGAGCTTTGGTAAGGGCCGAAAACACAAGCTAAATCTAAGGCAAAAATGGGTATTTGGTTTACCTCCACAAGAGCGGACAAACCACCCGACAACTTGGACTTATAATCACCTGGGGGTGGCCACCAACTAACTCCTCCTATGATTTTTAAATACATGTAGGCAAGTCTTTATGCTTATGCAACAGAGCTAGGATATTATTTATTTAGAAAGAGACTAAGTCCTTAAACTCACTCCCTAAAGAGACTATATCATGTAAAGGGCATGCTTCAAATGACTTAAAATCTAATACAATTTCAATTTTCATTTTATTTTTATTTTGGACAATTATTTTGACTCATGCTAATAGGATTTATATGACTAATGCATGAGAAATCAAGTTATTGGATAAAATCAGTGAGAATGAAGGAGGTGAGTTTTCACCATGGTTCTCAAAGATCAAGCCAAGTTTCTCTGGCAAAGGTGGAAGCCCTCTAATCAAGAGTAAAATAAGATGTTGTGCATGATATTACAAAAGAAATGCTCATCCATTAAGGGTTGATTTTTTATCTTGATTTTAAACCTAAGCTTTAGGTGAGGTTATGAGTAGTTTTAAGTTTTTTTGTATTTTCAGTTATTAAGTTGGGTAAAAGATTTATTTTTCTCTAAAGAGCCTAATCCACATCCAAGCCATACATAAAGCAAGGAAGAAACTAGGAAAAGTATGTCGCTTAATGCAAAAGCTAAATAAATCATCATACAATTTATAAAGCTAATCATAAAAAAAGAATAAAGGTCATGAAAGCACCACACAAACCCGAAAATATCAAATGTGGGTTGTCGAGCTCTATCCATATACAACCCGAGTTACAAATGAACTAAATTATAATTAAGCAATGAATTCATTGTTATGAGAGTCTTTAAGATTTATTCTTCTTTTCTTCTTTCTTCTTCTTTTCTTATTTTGGTTCCTTCTTCTAGTTGGTTGAGAGGTAGATGCTTCAAGGCTCACATGGTGCATAAGATAGGATCTTATGACCAATGCTCATCCTAATCCCCATAACAATTATTCTAAAATCCTAATCACATAAATTTACATGAAAAGGAAAAGTGAAAATCTAACTAACACCTGCAAAATATGGGTTAGTTAAAACAAACCACACAAATCCCAAGCATGTATATTGGACTTATCACCCCACACATGGGTGACTAAGTCCACCTGGCCTATTGGATTATGCTAAGGGGTGTAAAGCACTTGCAAGCAAAAGTATTTATTTTTATTAATGATAGCACCCCTTAAGTACAATTCTCTGAAAAGAATAGTTAGACTAAGAGCGCCCTACCATTCATTCTATAGGCATACACCCTAACATCTAGTCTAAAATATATATCACAAAATAAAATAAAACATCAAACCATGCATCACCCTAACCTAAAGCTAGAAGTGGTGACTTAGGCTAATGTGTGTGCTTTGAAGGCTTATGTGGTATGCTTAGCTATAACTTTAGGTTCAAATTTTCTAAGTGTGAAGAACATGTTCAACTTAGAGGAGGGTTTTATTTAAGTTGTTTAATTATTTTGGGTTGTTTTTATTTCATGTTTTGATTTGGTTCAAGTGAATCCTATAATTAATTACTAAGTTATGAAGAGAGGGAAAGAGAAGGAGACTTCCCTTTCCTTCCCTAACCTAAGTAATTTCTAAAGTAGATTCACACTTTAATTTTGTTTAGGTGAATGCTTTGATTAAATCTTTTAATTAATCCTAAGTTTAGATAAACTCTAAACAAACCTATTCAAAAAGAAAGACATTTTAAGATCAAATGAAATGAATCAAAATTCACATAACACATATTACTTCATTTCTTTTTCAACATATATAATATGCATATGGATGAACCCTAAGCATATCTATACATACAAATGAGAGTATTTAACACACTTTATGATGCATGCTAAGTAATCTATTTAAGAAAATTCAGAAGTTGAGATGCATGATTTTTCTTAAGTAGAAAGGGGTTTCCTTATCCAAATTTTAACAAACACACATGAAAGTAAGAAAGGCATAAGTGAGTACAACGCCATTGTTAACGAGAGGTATAAGATATAAGACCTACTTAGGGCTACTTAAAGCCTCGCAATCTCGAGGTTGTCCAGATTAATATACCATTTTCCTTAAATACAAACATATGTATAAAAGAAATGAAATGTCTACTTATGGACTTAAAGCCTCGCAATCTCGAGGTTGTCCAGATTAATATACCACTTTCTTTAAATACAAACATATGTATAAAAGAAATGAAATGGAAAAGGAGAATGCAAAAATTGCATTAATAAATTCATTTTGTTTATGCAATTTAAGTGTGTTAGTATAGGTAACCCTCCTTAAGTGGTAGCATAGAGATGAATAGGATATAAAATTAGGTGAGTGTTAGGTTCTTTTCAAATGAACCATACACCTCACTAAATTTCTATTCAAAACTATACCAACATAAGAAAGAAAGGAAACCTATGCTAAGCATACATTTATATTCTTTCACATGCAAGCTTATAATTAAAGTATAAGTAACACACTTTTAGATTTGGTATTTGATTTATATGTTTTGAAAATAATTTGGATTTAGTAGTGATAATAGCAATTCATATTTCTACTTTAGCCAAAACATGCAAATTTGACATAAAGTAAACAATTTTATTTTAAAATTTGAATTATAAAATTATGAATGCATGAAATCATATGACATGCAACTTAACATGTTGGGGAAAAACTCAAAGCAATGAAAGCATGTAAGAAAGTTCACTTCACTTAAATCCTAAAGACATTCTTATAGAATAAGAAAGTTTAAAATAAATCAAAGTGAATTCAAAGAGTTTTTTGTTAAATTTGGAGTTTGATTTAATTTTGAAAACAGAGATGAGTTTGCTATTCCTAACCCATTCCCACATGTGTTTGATATTTTTGTTTAATTTTTAGATAATTAGATCCATTTTTATGCATTAATTAGGTTAAGGTATGAATTAAGTAACTTAATTAACTCTTACCTACACCACCTTAGAATAATTAACTAAATAATTATGAGCCAATGAGATGACATAAAAACTCACAAGGAATTTAAAATTGGAATGCACCTAATAAGAAAAGGCCTAATGCAATTTTGGCTCATAATTAAAAGTTAATTAAGCTAAGAGATTTAGCTTAAGTAATTTCAAAACACCATTTCATACATATGAATTAGGATTTGATTTCTTTAATTGAACTCAAGCTATTAAACACCTAAGCATCTATCCAAAGTAGATTAATTAAGTTTTGGAATTTTTTAGAATTTTTAGAAATTAATTAAGGGGATCATTAATAAATTAACCCTTAATTAAGAGGATATTAAGAAGAGAAAAGGGGTTTAGGGAATAGCTTTGGGGATATGCCCCAAAAATATTCCATAAACCTCCTACTTACTGGATCTGACCTTAATCAACCCTAATCATAAATTAAAATCACTAATTACACCTTATTTATGCTTAATTACATAAGGAGGGTAATTAAGAAATCCATATGCAATTATTCTAATTAAACCTTCAATAAATCCCAAGAAAATTAGGAGAGATGGATGTCATCTCCTAAAACATACCCAAGAAATTTGGGATTAATCAGAGGCTTAATTAAAAAGTAATTAGCAAAATGAAATTTCCAACAAAACTCAAATTTAGAGAAAAATATAATTCAAAACCCATTAAATTAATTTTAAAATATTCTAGGTTGAATTATCTTTCTACAGGATTTTATTTCACATTTTTTTAAATTTTCTAGAAGGACTAATGAATTTTAGAAGATCCTCAAATTAATTAGAATTAACTAAAACATTTTTAACTAATCCTATAGCTCACGCTACGGCATGGTGGTGGCGTCGATGCTTTACATGTCATGAGGAGCTTACTTAAGTTGTCAAATCCCAAACAAATTGCATACGGATTTGATCTCTCCGTCGATCAAAGATCGGATACGTGAGATCTCCATGCTTTTAAAATGAATAAGGATATATAAACATGGGGAATTATCTCAACTGTCCATTCAAATGCGTGGATGGACGACTGAGATCTCTTAAGTTCTTCCCGTTGATCAATAGAGACTGTCCATGATCAAGGGGAAGATCTGAGCTCGATTGAGCTCGGATTCAAACCAAATTTAACCCACACCATCTAAAGCTAAAGAGCAGCACATCCAATGGTCAAAATCCATGGGATTAAAATTTCTTTCACAAAGCTCCACACCACATTGAGTTTAATGGTCGAAAAATTTCATACATCGCCAGAGGTGATCACCGGCACTCGAGTCCCTTGGAGAAGCTTCATCTGGTTGAGACGAAGTTATGTTGAGAGTATGAGAACTTGAGGTTGAGTGGATTGGTATATGGACCACCTCCTCCTTAGCTAGCTTGCAGCTTTGATCGAGCTAGGTCCCCCTTGCCTTTGGAACTTCAAAGAGAGCTTGGGTGCACTCGAATTGCCTCTCTGATGGAGTGTGCAAAAGCAATTGGAGTGAAATTGAGTGAAGAGGAAATTCAAGAATGGATTGAGCTCCCTTATTTTCAATCTATGCAAAACAGAGAATATGAGATTTGTTTTCACTCTAGAAAGCTTGAAGAGGT
The DNA here is from genome assembly GCA_021442155.1 of Cymbidium sinense. Classification (NCBI taxonomy): domain Eukaryota; kingdom Viridiplantae; phylum Streptophyta; class Magnoliopsida; order Asparagales; family Orchidaceae; genus Cymbidium; species Cymbidium sinense. The sequence goes on along the minus strand of CM038227.1, from coordinate 109,373,399 downwards.
TGAGGAATGGCTTCTCTGGCTTCCTTAGGTTCAATCGAATTGAGGACTGATGGATTTGAGTTTGTTTAAGGGATATCTCCCCCTTGAAGGATCGGACGATAGTCCATCCTTTTATCATTTTGATCCAATTGATCACTTACATGGTGTGCCAAAGAGTGGATTGTCAACCTCCCATGTGCTTGAATTTGAGTGGGAGGGGGATTTTGAATTTTGCTTTTTGACCCATGGATCGGGTTTAGTCTAGGGACCAATTAGGCTGACCCAACCACATTGGGTTGGGTGCACTACTCTTCAGTAGGTCCCCTTGAGCTATTATGAAAGCCTCAAGTGGATATAAAGAGGGTATGACCAAATTACCCATGGATTAGGCCAAAATTTATTCTATGGCCTAGGATTAGAATGGTCATTTTGCTGATTTTTTACTTTGGGTATGTTGGGTATGTGGAGAAACTAGGTTTGGTCAAGTTTCATAAGATTTAAAATTCATTTGATAAGGTTTGGCTCATGTTGACTCATTTAGGTCAAAATGGGTCAAGTTGACCAATTGGTCAAATTGGGTCAAACCAAGGGTTGGGTCAAGTTCATATGACCATTTGAAATATTTTGGTGGCTTTGGTTTGATTCAATTTGTTATAGTTTTGAATTTGGCTCATATGACTTCATTTAGGTCAAATGGGTCAAGTTGACCTATTTGACCCATTTAACTTATTTGAGGTAGGTCAAGTGTAGGTTTAGGTTAGGTTAGTCATATGGAGTGGATTGGTATCTTTTTTTCCAATCAATTTTGGTTAAGTTCAAATTTTACTCAACATGACCCATTTAGATCATGTTGGGTCTAGGGTCAATTGGGCTAGGTTGGTCTAGTTGGCTAATTGAGGCTTTGGTCAAGTTCAACAAGTGATTTGGAATGAACTTGACCCATTGGTTTGGTTCAATCTGGCTTAGATCAAGTTTTGACACATTTTGACCCTTTAGGTCAAAATGCGTCAACTTGGGTCAAGTGGTCAATTGGGCTAGGTTAGGCTCAAATGTTATCTTGGTCAGGTTCAAACATAGGTCATGAGTAAACTTAAATCAATGGTTTCAATCAATTTGGCCTATGACAGAATTTGGTTATGTTAGGTTTTATTTTGGGTTAAGTGTTGACTTGGTCAACCCTTAGATTTGACTTGGTTTAACCAATTTGATTGATTGATCATCCCATGATGATTGTTGGCCATGATGAGAGAGATGTGAGTTTAGTTCAATCTAATATGGTTAGGATTAAAATTTGGCTCAAAAGGGTACTTTAGGTCACTTTGGGTCATGTGAGCCTAAGTGGGTCAAATGGCTTGGTCAAAGCTTGATTTGAGCTTGAGTGAACTTGTCTATGGGCTTATGATTGAAATATAAATCCATTTACAAGTGTTTTGAAGCAAAATGAGTTTTGATCCATTTGACAATTTCATATTCAAAGGGAAGAAGATGAAAGGGTTTTGGCTTTGATTTTTGACTTGGGTTTTGATTGTTTGATTGAAGTTTGGATTTATATATGGGCTCATGATTGTAGGTTTGATTGAATCATGAAAGAAAATCAAGGGTTTGGCTTGATTTAAAGTTGATTTGGCTAAGTTCAAGATTTTGACTTGAAAGGCTTAGATTGGATTTTGAGTGGATTTGAGTTTGATTTTTGGAATAGGTTTTGATTGTTTGAATTTATATTTTATTTATATATGTAAATATAAATGAGAATATAAATTGATCATGAGAAAATTTCAAACATTTGAAGTGGTTTAATCATGATTTGGGCTAAGTCCATTAAGAAAGATTTAAGGGCATGACTTATTCTTATAACTAATTTAAGTTTAGAGTTTGAGTGTCTATATTCACTATTTCTTAAGACTAATGAATAAAGTCTAAGATCTTGAATAAGATCGAGGGGTTGAGAGCTCATTCTAAAAATGAGGTCAATAATGACTTAGGAATCATGTGTAAAATTTGTGGATTAATTCAGAGGAGCATCGAGATGGATTTTGATTTTCAATAGTTAAAAAGGTAATGTGCTACAAGTGTATTTGATGAAATATAAAGTTTATTAATTGCTACCAAAAAAAATTTGATTCTTTCTTTCTTTAGAATAGTCATGATCTTGAATTCAAAGACATATCATTAGCATGATTAAGCGCAATGATTTAAGATTGCAACATCTATCGCTATATATATTAAGAATATAACATGTTTTTGAAAATCGGATAAGATCATCTACTTTGATTGGTTCAATCATGAATGATCTTATTGATTTATAGACAGTTGAATTAAATCAATTTTGAGGAATGAATTATAAAATTAATCAAAATTTTATTTTTTAAAAAAAATTGATGGATAAAAATAAGATATTTATAGTATAAATAAATAAAATAATTATATGGTTTATTATTAAAAAAACATTTGTTTCCCATGTGACTAGCTTAGATCATTATGATAAAATAAATTTAAAATAAAATAAGATAAAAAAACAGATGCATAGTTGAGGTTCAAAAGTAAATTAAGAATTATTTTAGTAATTTTTTTTATTGAAAATGAATGTATTACATTTAGAACATAGAGTTGCAATCGATATTTGATTTTGAAGAATTTAGAATGTAATATGAAATTGATTTGAATCCTGAATTTAGAATTGGGTGATTTTAAATATACTATTGATATAAAGTGAGATGGCATCAAAAGTTTCTAAACAATCTGAGAGATTGTATGACATGCTAACAAATTATTGCCAACTATCACTATTAAAGTCTATAACCATCCATCCGCTACTAGGTATCAACCACCTCTATCGTCACCAATTGTCGTCAAATCTAAAATCTAATTTATATTCTTTTGACCACCAAGAAAAGGCAAAATCTATTTATAATCAACTAAATATCATAGAAGGAATCAAAATACATTTGATTTCTTCTTCACAATAACCCTTCAGTTAATTTTTTTAGAAATTTATCGTGAATAGTAAAAAATTTATATTTTAAATTTAGAATTTTAAAAATATAACTAACTTATTTACATAATGGGCACTAGACTTTTCATCTTTTGAGATAATTTGTAAAAAAAATTGTAAAGAAGTATTATAATTTATTTTGATAAATTGAATAAGTTTTTAAAAAATTATAACATTCCATTAGATATAGTCATGAGACTTGATTTATCCTCAGAAGAAAACTAAATAAACAAAAAAAAAAATACAATGAAATAAAATTATGATAATCGATGAAAAATAAAACAAACTCACAAATGAACCTAACTTATGACTTTTTTTAATAATAGTTTTGATGACTTACTAATTATAGCCATAATTACTTAATTAGTATTAAAAAGAAATTTAATGGTAATAACTAAATTCATCAATTTCATTTTTCTTTTGGATTCTTTTTTAAGTATTTGAATGATTACAGTATAAATAGACTTCATTTTTCTTGTTATTTGATAAAGTCAAAAAAATATAAAATAGATTGTCAGGTATTTAAACCATGATGGATGGTGACAAATTGTTGGTGCTCGTAGTGAGCGATCCTTTCATAATAGTGCGAGGTGGAGGCCAGAATCTTCATTTTCTTAAGTTGTGGTTATTTAATACATGCATGCATATATATTGTGAGATTTCTGAGAAGATCTTCACAGAAACATCATATTTTATTGCTACATGACTTCATAAAATGGCCAGCCAATTTTTTTTATTTTAACTCATTCTTGATCCTCCTTTTTGGATTACCAATCGTTATGTTAACTATGTTGTACTCAACCATTTTTTTTTCACTTGTTGGTGACCTTTCGTTGAAGGACTCTCTTTTATTTAATGTCTTTCCTTCGAGAGATAAATCTCATAATCTTAAATCATTGGGTTAATTCATGTTAATGATATGTCTTTGAATTCAAGATCATGATTGGTTTAAGGAAAGAAAGATTTAAATTTCTTCTTGGCATCAATTAATAAACTTTGTTCAAATATGACGAATATAATTTTGTCTTAATTCATTTACATTAAGTACTTATAAAAAATACAAATATTCGATGCAAGGGCATTTGATTAATATCAAATAAAAAAATCATTTCAAATAAACTTGTACCAGACTTTTTTTTATTAAAATCAACTTGATGCACTTTTGAATTAATCTTCAAAAGAGTTTTCTTTGATTGATAAAGTAATAATTCTTCTTCTTCTTCTTTAGTATCATTACCTAAATTAGGTATTACTTTGGGTTCCTTTGACACATTAGTGTTTTTGCCCTTCAAATCATTACCTTTAAAACGGTGAGTTTATTCCCTCTAGTTGAAGTTTAATCTCATGCAATGCCTCTTAGATCTAACCAGCAATATTTTGTTAGTATTTATTTTATTAAGTTGTTTTTTAGAATGTTATTTCTTTTAAGATGAATTTAATTAATCTATACAATCATTCTTGTGAATTTTGACTTAAAAACTAAAAATTTATGAAGGTGGGATTTTTGAAGTGATGGCATCCATTTGCATTGTATTCCTGTGGGGAAATGGGTTGACTTTGATTGTAGAATTAAGACTCTTGTCCCTTGTTATCATATAGTCCAATCTTTTTCATCTTTAGGGTTTGGTGCAATTATGCCACTCGTGCTTATATAGGTTGGTTAGTAGCTTTATATCTTGCTTTTAGTGCTTTCGATGACTATGGACTATGTGCAAGCTAGAAACTATCTCTATTCTCCATTTTGAAAAGTCGATACTCATGAGGATGTTGAGTCTAGGTTTGAATATACATAAAAAAGCTTTATTGATTTTTCATATTAGAAATATTTTAGATGTCAACTCATACAACATCCTCAGATACTAAATCTAGGCATTCAACATATATATATCAATGTGGTATATTTAAGTTGGCACTAGTTTCATGCATCCACATTGCGATGATAAATTCTAGTACAATTACATAATGCGTACACACGCTTCAGTATCAAGCAATTTAAATGGATTCAACTTCATCTTTGATGTTAATTTGGCTTATATTTTAGTTGGAAGTTGATTTATGAATCAATTATGAGTCTTTATGAATTTTATTTGAGTTCCAATCATTTTTGAGGATGCGTATCCAAACATATTATATGTTTCACATGCTTAAGTTTCATGTTCGATTGAAGTCCTTTTAGTTGTCTCAATGTGGATCAAAGGACAATTAAAATGTTTAAGATCTTGTTTATGTTCATTAGAGAGCCGTTAATTCATTATGAGTGAATTTAGATTTGCATTTTTGCTAGTTTTGCTTCAAAACTTGGTGAATTCTTATTCAATTTTAACATCGATTTAATTTATAATTTCAACTTAAAAATCTTCATTTGTATTGATTTATTTGGATTCCAAATCTATGAATTTTAGCAAAAATTTTGTAGCTTCATAGCATCGTACTTACACAGAGGGCTGCATCAAAAGCATTGAATCTATCCACAAATCTAAAAAAATACACATGGATGATGTTTTGTAACATCGTGATTGTATTTCTTCAAACCTACTCACATAAAATGTCACGCATATCTCTTCAAGTACTTACGCATCTTAATTTAATTTAGATTTTAATTTTAAGCTTTAACTTTATTTCATTTTAGTTTATTTTAAGTATGGTGTTAATGTAATGTCTGACAATATTTCGATAGCCGCCTAGTGTCATTTCCACATAAGAGATTGTATTGGGAGTACTGAGCTTATGAGTGGTGTAAACACTATAACTGAAATGTGTCGTCCCACTATGATAGCCTTCATATATCTACAAAGATTATAAATTTCTTACAAGAAAATTATTGGTTGTGGAGAAAGTCAAGTGAGGAGGGTCTGACTAGACTTGCATGTAGGGAACGAGGAGAAAATTTGTGGATTTCTATGCATGTTTGGCATCTGAGAGGTTTGAGGACTAAGGTAGTGAGGGGTTGAGTTGGTTGAGTGTTACATGAGGAGGTGATCTTGAAGGCTTGGGCTCCAGAACTAAGATGGGTTATGGCTTAAAGCTTGTTAGGCATTCAACACAGGAAGGTAAGATGCTGAAAATGGGGTGATGTGAGGAAAACGTGTGTGACAAGATAAACAAGAAAGAAATGTGAGACATATACAGATTAGGATGAGAAGGAGATGATGTGAAGGGATATTGCAGTTATTAGGATTTTTAACATGCGAGAGAGATGGTGAAGGTTCATGTATAATCAGAGAGGTAGAATAAAATCATCCTTTTTCATTTGTTTGCCTTTGGATGAAACAAGACAAGATGTCAGCACGAGGAAATGATTTGGGCAACTCATAGGTGGGTGAGATTAATTAGTGTTTTTATCAAAATGCTTTGACTTGTAAATTGCTTTGTTTTCTATCCAAGTTTTAATATACAAATATAAATAAACAAATATATATATATATATATATATATATTAACCATCAGCTCCTATTGAGACGAAAGATGCAGTCATTCTTTCATCGTCAAGGTTGACTTGGGGATTATTTGTCAAGTCTGTGGAATAGTTCAAAAGAGGATTGAGACTATTTTCGCATAGTTACATCAGTAGCACTTTAGTGTGCTTCTCAATATGTATATATATGAATCGTCTCAATAGGAGCTGATGGTTCAACATTCTAGAACACAAATTAGATCAACATTAATTGGTAATAAAATTTATAAGTGCAACTTAGAAAATAGTTCCCAGTACAAGAGAAACTTTCGGGTACAAAAATGACTTTTCCCACAAAACTATTAATAAGATTAAAAATAGTGCAGTACCAAAATAATAAATACTTAAATTTGTAAGGTCTGCCATCATATTTCATCATGATCAGATCACTGGCTATAAATCAAATTGTTCCTCAATTTATTACTCCTCACGCAGCATATAAGGAGATAAAAAAAATACATACACAGAGACAAATTTAACGCAAATTGGAGGGAATGATAAGAAGAAAGAAAAAACCTGCACTAAAAAAATAAACTGAATTACAAGAAAAACAAAATTTATATTAGCATTTCTAACTCACAAAAACTGTATGATGGTTCTGTATCTCAGAATCCCTCAGCGACCTTCATTCCGACTGAACTGAGAGAGAACTGAAATTCTCGCTGCCTTAACGCAACCATAGGCTACCAAAGGCCGCTTTATTTTACAGATTTATTCTATATCATAAATTTACTATTTTGTATCAAAAAGCGTGCTTAAATATCACGTTATCAAAAAGCGTGATTAAATATCACATTTTCAATAAACGTGAAATGAATCCACATTTCTTTTATCACAGGATGACCAACTCTGAGCTTCAATTAAAATAATTTTAGATCTATTTGGGAGCAATTTTATTTTTTTATTTTTATTTTAAAACATGCTTATTTAATGTTTTTTAAATTTTTATTATAAAATTATATCATATTATTTTAAAATATTTAAATTAGTTTTAATATTTTCAATATTCTAATAATAATAATAATCACTAATCAGATATTTTTCAAATTAAAGTATAAATAAAATAAAATAAAACTAAAAATAGAATAGAAAATAAAAAAATAAAGTTGATCTCAAATGGCCCTTAACCATATAAATCAAGCCACATGAAGAGATAATTCATTTTAGAAAAGTTATATTAATTTTTAGAGAGTTGAGTTTATCTGATGCTAAAGAGCTCTAAACTTCAATTAAAATAATTTAAGATCTATTAGGGTGCAATTTTGTTTTTATTTTTTTATCTTTTTTTAAACATGCTTATTTAGTGTATTTTAAATTTTTTTAAAAATATATCATATTATTTAAAAAAATATTTAAAATAGTTTTAACCACCAATCTTACAAGTGTTCAATTTGATCTCCTCTTAATTCATTCAAAATCTCAAAGTAAGTAGTGTAAGGGTAGTATTCGTGCTTGTTGATGGGTTATGAAATTTATCATACTTTCAAGTTCTCTCCACTCCAACTCATTCAAAGCAAAGTCAAAATGTGACCTAATTTACTTATTGGGACTTATATACATGTTCAATAGTAAACTATTATATTTCTTAAAAGCTCAACTAAGATTAATCTTTATAAGTCTCATTTCAATGCCAACTTGACTTTCATTTTTATAATTCCTTTATTTTCACCTTTCTTTCACCCAAAATTTATAGAATTCGATGTCATAATACATAGAGGGAATTAGTGCCAAGGCATTCTCATTGTGCTTATGGAAAACATGCATGGTAATTTTCTTGCGACACTGCGACCGAAAAAGCCTTCCAACCTACAATGTTTATAGAAAGCACGCATAAGTATTCGATACATGTATGAAATGCATCCTAAGTTTCCTCATAGTGTTAAGCAACATGAACGAGTAGCTATCATTTAACAATTCTTTGCAACTATAAATAAACGACAAACACATGTATGTAATATCTTTATGCGCTGCACGTTTGAATACATAGTTATTTTAATTTGAAATCCTGACCTCTCGTCATCCCCATGCATCGCTTTAGAGTTAAGGCCTTCCCATCGTGCTTATGAAAGCATGCATGAGGTATCTTTTGACCTCAGAAGTCTTCATACCTATCGAGCTTATGGAAAGCATCATAAGCTTTCAATACATGTATAAAAGGCATTCTAATTTCCTCATGTGTTGAAACAACACAAACAAGTACAGCATCTAACAATTATTGCGGTTATATTGAAGCAATGAGTGTGGGCTCCAAAATTCCATCGACCTCGACAAATGTTGAAGAGTATGGTTTAAAATGTGTCTGTAATTTTAGAAGGGATGAGATAGTAAATAAGACACTACCTAGAGATTTTGTCCTTATTTTGTGAGGACTTTAGATCTGGTTCCAAGTTTTCTATAGGCGCAAGCCCCTATAGTTAATTGCCCCTATAGTTAATTCAACCTCCCAATAAGTGAGAGAGAACTTTCGATTAAGGTTAATCATAAAATTGATGAATGCATAGCGTATTATAGCAGCATGTGGAGTTTTGGAATTTAAGATTATGAAATTCATCATTTTAGCTTAAAGCGGATGGTTGGGGGAATGATGATGTGCTCAATCTAGATCCCATGGTTCCGTCATCCCAGGCTGTCTTGGTCCCTAGTCTACTTAGTTAGAGAAGGTAGTCAACAACTAATCAGATTCTTAGAACACATGAGTTACGTCATCCAATCCTTGTACTAGGGTGGTGTTTATCAGAAGGCAAAGTCTACATGAGGGCTTTTTTCATCAAGTATACCCTATGATTGAACTAAAGGGTGAGCCATTAGCATACTGTTGATCGTGATCATAATATAATAGAGCCTTATCCAAATCACATGAGGACTCGTCATACATCATCAAACTTGGCCAACAGCTCAGGAGGACATGACCCACATCCTTAGCATGAGATTTGAGAGTGAACATATTAGAATACTTTGATATTATCTTGTTTGTGAGATAGAGTTTTCTTAATTTCCAACTTCAACAAACTATTAGAAGGTGGATTGAATAATTTACTTTAAACTTTTAAAGAATAAATTTCATTTGGCGCTTTTAAATTAATGCTTAATTTTCATTTTGATTTGAGATTATAATCATATTTTGATGAAAGTATCCCCTCGATGAAATCTTCATTCAACATCAATATGAATGATTTGAGCTTTCATACTATAATTTAATAATTTTATTTTGAGATTGAATTCAATTGAAATTTATAATCATCATCATCACTAGGGTAAATATGATTTGAGCATTTCATTTTGAATCAATCTGTCAACTCTATTTTGCAAAGAGAATTGGATTAAGTGGGACTTCACGACTTCAAAATAGAAGCCTTGCGATTTGTTTACAAATTTGTTGAATTTTATGCTATAAAATTTGCAACATTCTGAGGTAATTAAAGCTATGCCTAAGAAACTCCTTGTGGAATGTGTAAATCATTGAGGATGCTTACTTAAAGCATTACATTTAAATTTATATCATCTCATTATATGCACAAACTTTGAAGCGGTGAAAGTACATGATTGGTTTATAAGTATATTTTTCATCTTATTATATTATAACACACTTTTATTTGATAGGTTTACATGAAAACTCACTTCACAATGCACAATAAATGTGATATCCCATCAAGATGTGTGCGCATATTTTATCTTTGATTTTTTAAAATTGACTACACACATCAATAATATATGTTTAAATGTATAGTTATCTCAATATGTGTATTAACTTTCATCCAATAATACTTGGATGCATTTTGATATACATATTTGAGGTTTTTTTGATACTTAGGTGTTGCCTTGATACGCATATTGATCTCTCTCATAATAATTGATTTAAGGTTTAAGCTCAAGTGCAAAAGAAGCTCCTTTTAAAAAATCTAGAAGGTGATTCTCTTCTCTTTTTTATATTATTATCATAATATGTTCCAACAAATAACCCTTCCTTCTTTTATAAATAGAAGAGATGGGGATGTTTAACTTTTATCATTCCCTTTCCCATTCTCTCTATCCTTGCAAGTGTTGAGTGAGTTTTAGGATTTCAGAAATTTGGTCCAAATATTTGACCTTTGATTTAGAGGTATATTATGTAGTTTGCAATGCCCGCCTTGGATTTAATATATTTTTACATATCTATTATAATGTTAAGCTGCTTAGTTAATCTTATGTTTAGTTTAGATTGATTTGATCATTTAGATGTGTCTTTTAGTTTTGCTCCTTATGGTTTATTTTATAGTCAAAGATTGACAAAATTTTGACTTAGCGACTTAACAATTATTTTGGCTTGCGTATGTTTTATTAATTTTAGTGAGTGGTGTCTTGCGACACCATTCGTCTTCATCCCACCTATTGGGCATTAGCGGGTCTTAAAACCTGCAAAGAAAGAGACACAAGCACATATATATACTTTCACATTCACACATTTCAAGCTTATTTTCCCGCACACTTGCAATGATCGAGAGTTCTAGAGGTTAGCTAGGAGAGATTGTAAATTTCAAAAGTAAAGTAGATTTTCCTTTGCGAACTTTTCTTTTGATTTCAGTTGCTAGAAGTTAGTTTCAACTAGAGATGATTTGGTTGAAGAAAATGGGAAAGGAAATGGGAAAGAAGAAGAACTTTTACTAGGGTAGAGAAGGGGATTTTACTAGGGCTTGAAAGGTGATTTTCAGTTTAGAGAATAAGGAAATGGAGGAGAGAGGAAGAGAAAGGAGGAAAGGGAAAGGAAATGGAAGAGAAGAAGGTGATTTTGGCTATGGCAGAGAAGGGAAAAATGTCATGAATCTGGAGCTTGGAATACAGAGCAGAGATGGTGACAAAAGAAAAACTTACATAACATTTCTAATCTTAAATAAAATCTCCAATCATACAAGAGTCACTATAACTCACAAATGATTTAACAATTTGTCCACACATATATACTAACAAAGTTCATATAATGTCCAATTTAAATATAATTCAACATAATTGATATAATTACCTATCTCCTGAAGTCTCTCTATGGTGATAAACATAACTCTCTCTTCTATCAGTCATTTAGTTAGGATGGTTACCTGAAAAAAATTAAATAACTAATAATTGAATAAAATTCAATGGGTCAATTATGTTGTTACACTATAGTAAACAAGAAGGTAAAACTACTATGCATGTTAGTTTTTATTATCACATGTACATAAAATAAATTGCTCAAACAGTCAAACATATGGGGGGTAGGTATACATAAATATTTCGTGTGAACTTTTACTTTTACATTTATCATCCATCTTAGGAGTCACCGTCTAAACTTTACAATACTCATCCAAAGGATAAGTAGCCATTACCATTTGTCAATTTCATTGGTCCTTTTTCATCATTTTAGATTGTTACATTGAGTCCCAACTAGTACCATAAGGGAGTGAACTCCACTTTCAACATACAGATTCATAACATTCAATTATATAGCTATGCATTTTAATTTATAACTAACAGTAAATCAGTTAACTTTATAAAATGATGAAGTGATAATATGATCTAGCATTCAGGTTATTATCCAACATGAAGAAACAGTAAACTACATCACAATTTATGAAGAAGCAAGAAAATAATCACAACTTGCGGTATAGGAAAAAGTCATAATCATACAAAGATGCATTTCATCACAATAAATTAAAAATATTTTTACCATAAATGTAAGAACAAAATTACCCACATTAACTTATATTTTACTCTTGAATTCCTTTTCCTTTAATGCTTATTTCCTTAATTGAAATTCTTATAAAATAAAATATTGATTGGATCAATATTAGAAAGCAATGAATTTTATTTTATTCATTTCTTATCTATGATACTTATGTATAGCTTTTATTAATTGACGCTCACCTTCATCAATATTCATTATCTATTTTCTAAATCAAGTTAAATTAACAATTATTAATAATAATCATATTTAGTTAATTTATTTATTAAATTATGTACATTTATTAGGCTAAACATCAAGTTAATACTTAAGTTATATTTTGCATGTAGCATGTAATATTTAAATAATTAAGTTTAATTCATATTATACTTAAGGAAAGGTAAAATTTAACTCAAAATACAATTAATTAATACTTACATCCATTTCATTCATAAGTTTCAAATATTTGCATTTCATTTATAGGTTCTCTTAAATTTAATACTTTTATTTATTATTTTTCTTAAAATGATATCTTAAACTTAAATTTAATTTATGCTACATATTCTAATTTAACTTATTTCTTTGAAATCGATAAACCCTAAGTTAAAACTTGAAATGAAATTAAAATAAAAGCTAATAATATTAAAATTAGATTTCAATTAAACATATAATTATATAATTTATTTATTTACTTACCTCTTTCCTCTCAGTTTTGCCCTAAGACTCATTCGAGGATGGATGCATGCCTCTTCTTTCCTCTTGCACGCATCTCTCGGTCGTCTGAGAGACTCCTGACGCGTGGTGCAATGGAGCTTCTCACTTTGTTAGGGCACCTCGCCATCTCCTCTCTACCTCACTCCCTTTCTCACATGGACTCCCCTCCTCTCGGTTGTCAACACATGGAAGGCTCGGTTGGGACGGTGGGTCTTCCCTTCTCTCTTTCTCCCTCTCTCCCTCTCTCACGTGTTTTGGGAGTTCTATTTTGGTTTGCCAAAATCGAACTCCCCCTTTTGAACTTTTTCCAATCCACGGCTAACCATCGCGACAGTTGTATATTTTTTTTTGGTTATTACAATCTCTCCCTCTTATAAAAATTTCATCCTCGAAATTAAATGAAATTAATAAAAATAAACATACATTCAATTAAACAATTGAGGATAAAGTTCTCACTTTCTGATTCCTTCTCCCACGTCGCTTCTCGATCTAATCCATGTTTCCACAGTATACGGACAAATGGAATTTCCCTATTCTTGAGATGCTTAACATCATAATCTATAATTCTTTTTGGCTCCTCCAAAAATGTCAGATCCGGTTGAATATCAATAGGATTCATAATAAATTTGTTGGCTTCATCAATAATATACTTTTCTGAGAGAAATATGAAACACATTGTGCACTCCTTGCATGTGAGAAGGTAAAGCCAATCTATAAGCCACTTTTCAATTCTTTCCAAGATTTCATATGGACCAATATAGCGTGGGCTCAACTTTCCAACTTTACCAAATCATTTTATACCTTTCATGGGGCTGACTTTAAGAAATACAAATTCTCCCACTTCAAACTCTACTGATCGATGTTTAGCATCATAATATTTACTCTTCCTATCTTGAACAATTTTTAATCTATCACAGATCAATCAGATCTTTTCAGTGGCTTCATCTACTATATCTGTACCAATAATTCTTCTTTCACCTATCTCCACCCAAAGCAGTGATCTGCATTTCCTTCCATACAATGCTTCATAGGGAGTCATACCAATACTTGCTTGAAAGCTATTATTATAGGCAAACTCAATCAAAAGCAAATGAATTTCCCAATTTCTCCCAAAATCAAGGATACAAAGTCTAAGCAAATCTTCAAGTGTTTGAATTGTTCTCTATGGCCATCAGTTTGAAGAAGATGAATCGATCTTGAAACTAAGTACCTAAAGCTTCTTGAATTTTTCTCTATAATCTAGATGTAAATCGACCATCCGGATTGGACACTATAGATTTTGGCACACCATGTAACTTCACGATTTCATCAACATACTTCCTTGCTAGCTTTTTGTCTTTCAAATTTGATTGTATAACCATTTGATTTAACAATAAAGCATGATCATGTAGATTTAATAATTGAAATTTTCAATTTTTCTAAATCTTTAATCAACTCCTCTGTTGAGATCAACCAATAAATACTAGATATTTTCTACTTAAAGCATCTATACATTTGCCTTCCCGGATGATATTGAATATCCAAATTATAATCCTTAATGAGTTCCAACCATCTCCTTTACCTTAAATTTAGCTCCTTGGTAAAGATATATTTCAAGCTTTAATGATCGGTGAAAACTTCACTTACTCCATATAGATAATGCCTCTTTTATACAAATACCACTCCTAGCTCTAGATCATGGGTTGGATAATTCTTTTCATGATTTTTCAATAGCAATGAAGCATAAGGAATCACTCTTTCATTCTGCATAAGTACACATCCCAAGCCTCTTAATGATGCATCACTATAAATTTGAAATCCTTCTGTCCCTGATGGAATAGTTAATACCGGTGCAGTCATTAAATAATTCTTTAATTTTTGAAAAGCCTCTTCACATTGATCTGACCATTCAAACTTGACTGCTTTTTGAGTTAGCCTCGATAGTGGCATGGCAATCTGAAAACCCTTCAACATCTCCATATCCATCAACCCTAAGAAACTTTACCAGTGACATTAGTTGATCAGGCCATTCATTTATTCTTTGACTTTACTATCCACTAAAACCCTTCACTACTAATCATGCCCCAAGAATATGATGATATTTAACCAAAATTCACACTTTGAAAATTTTGCATACAATTCATTTCCCTTCAGAGCTTGTAAAATAATGTGAAGATGGTTTTCATGAGCTGCTTCATCTTTGGAATAAATTAGAATATCATCTATGAATACAATCACAAATGAATCTAAAAAGGGTTTATAGATTCTATTCATGAGATCCATAAATACAGTTGGAGCATTTGTTAAGCTAAAAGGCATCACCACAAACTCATAGTGCCCATACCATGTACTGAATGCAGTCTTTAGTATATGTTCTTCTTTGATTCTCAACTGATGATAACCTGATCTTAAATCAATTTTGAAAATCAAGCCTTAGTTGATCAAAAGATCATCAATTCTTTGCAAGGATATTTATTCTTCAATGTGAGTTTGATAAGCTCTATAATATGCATAGCTTAAAGCTCCCATCTTTCTTCCTCACAAATATCTGAGCTCCCCAAGGAGATATGCTAGGCCTGATAAATCCCTTCTCTAATAAATCTTATAGCTGATTCTTCAACTCTTGTAATTCTTTGATCGCCATTATATATGGTACTTTTGCTACAGGTTTTGCATCTTGAATTATATCAATAGAGAGATCTATCTCTCTAACGATAAATCATCCAGAAAAACTTATCGATACTACTGGTATATCCTCTAACTTCTTTACCTCTTTAGTAACATCGGTGACTTGAGCAAGAAAACCTTCATAGCCTTTTGCTAGCATCTTTTGAACTTTTAAGCAAGACACCATCATAACTAATACTCCTTATGCCCCACAAATTTGAATTCTTCTTCTCCAGAAATATTAAATTTGACTATCTTTTTACAACAATCTATAGTAGCATAATATTTAGATAGCCAATCCATTCTTAAAAGCATATCAAATCTCTTCATAAAATTTATCATCATCTGAATGGCTCTTTGATTATGATCATACTTATGTCCCTAAATATAAAATCTAGCTCTGATATGACTCTTGTCACATCTCGGCAGCTTGGAATAAGCGAGAACACTCGGACGGATAAAAAAAACTTACATAATATTTTCTATCATAAATAAAATCTCCAATCATCAGAGCCACTACAATCCAATATGATTTAATTGTCCACACATATATACTAACAAAGTTCATATGCCATATAATTTAAACATAATTTAACATAACTGACATAATTACTTATCTCCCAAGTCTCTACGATGATAAACATAACTCTCCATCTATCAACCATTTAGTTAATGGATGGTTTAAAAAAAATTAAACAACTAATTGAATAAAATTGATTAATTATCTTTATTACACTATAGTAAACAAGAAGGTAAAACTAGTATGCATGCCAATTTTTGTTATCACATGCACATAAAAGAAATTGCTCAAACAATCAAACATATGAGGGTAGGTATACATAAACATTTCATGTGAACTTTTACTTTTATATTTATCATCCATCTTAGGAGTCACCATCTAAAGATTTACCAATATTCATCCAAAGGATAAGTAGCCATTACCATTTGCTAATTTTATTGGCCCTTTTTTATCATTTTGTGCACGGGTACATTGCATCCCCAGCTAGTACCATAAGGGAGTGAACTCCACTTTCAATATACACATTCATAAAGTATAATTATATATATGCATATTAATTCATAACTAGTATTCAGGTTATTATCCAACATGAAGAAACAGTAAACTACATCACAATTTATGAGGAAGCAGGAAAATAATCACAACTTGCAGTATAGGAAAAAGTCATAATCATACAAACATGCATTTCATCACAAGAAATTAAAGATATTTTTACCATAAATGTAAGAATATAATTACCCACATTAACTTGCAATTTTCTCTTGAATCTCCTTTCATTTAATGCTTATTTCCTTAATTGAAATATAGAATGAAATATTGATTGGATCAATATTAGAAAGTAATGTATTTTATTTTATTCATTTCTTATCTATGATACTTATGTATAACTTTTATTAATTGATGCTCACCTTCATCAATATTCATTGTCTATTTTGAAATCAAGTTAAATTAACAATTATTAATAATAATCATATTTAGTTAATTTATTTATTAAATTATGTACATTTATTAGGCTAAATATCAAGTTAATACTTAAGTTATATTTTGCATATAGCATGTAATATTTAAATAATTAAGTTTAATTTATATTATACTTAAGGAAAGGTAAAATTTAGCTCTCAATCTATTAAAACAATTAATCATACTTTTACTACATCCATTTCATTAATAAGTTTCAAATATTTGCATTTCATTTATAGGTTCTCCTAAATTTAATACTTTTATTTATTATTTTTCTTAAAATAATATCTTAAACTTAAATTTAATTTATCATATTCTAATTTAACTTATTTTGAAATCGATAAACCTTAAGTTAAAAACGAAATGAAATTAAAAATCAAAGCTAATAACATTAAAATTAGATTTCAATTAAACATATAATTATATAATTTATTTATTTACTTACCTCTTTCCTCTCGGTTTTGCCCTAAGACCCGTTTGAGATGGATGCATGTGCCTCTTCTTTTCCATTTTTTATGCACGCCTCTCGGTCGTCGGTCGAGGCTATCGGCGACTGACGTCGTGATGGCTCCTCACTTTGCTAGAATTGAGACGCACTAGGGCAGCCTTCTCCCTCTCTCCCTCACTCGCTTTCTCTCATGGACTCCCTCCTCTCTCAGTTGTCAACACGGAAGGCTCAGTTAGACGCGTGAGTCTTCCCTTCTCTCTTCTCCTCTCTCCCTCTCATGTTTTGGAGTTATTTGGGTTTGTTGACAGAACTTTGGTCTTTCCAATCCACCGCTAACCATCGTGGCGGTTGTATTTTTATTTTTTTTGTTATTACAAAAAAAAGAATGGAAGAATTGAAAAGGAAAGCCTACCCTTGCTTGCGATTGGGCAAGAGGAAGAAGCGAGGTGGGAAAAAATGAGCCATGCCCTTTTTTTCCATTTCTTTAAGGAGGAGGAAGGAGGGAATGGTTGAAGGGGGACCTGGATCACTTGGCCATTCAAATGGAAGAGCAGAGAGAGAGAGGAGTTCTTCCTTGATCAGCAGTGGGAGCCACTTTTCTCATGGAGCGTCATGAAGGGGAAAGGGGAAAAAAGTCTGGTAGTGTGAAAAGGAAGGGGATTTAGAAATGAGGTTGGCTTTGAATGGAGAGATTAGGTTAATTAGGATTAAATGATAAATTATTAATTTTTTGAGTGTTATATTGATTTTAATATGAACTTTATATATATATATATATATATATATATATATATATATATATATATATATATATATATATATATATATCTATCTTATTATTTATTATCTTCTTTATATATAGAATTTATTTTAAAAATGTTATTTTTCAAATTAAGAATTTATGTATATTTAAATAATATGTAATAATATATATATTTATATTTTATATATTTTCAATAATTATATATATATATATCAATTTAAATTGATGTTAAAATTTCTTTCATGATCGAGTTATTTGATTAAGTTGCATCATTTTCAAATTATGTGTCATCTTGACTTCATTTTTGCTCTGTTTGAATTGTGCAATATCTTAATTGATAATTTAATGTTTTTCAAAAAACTTATCAATTTCATGAAGGTCATTTGGTTTAATTTCTCGAATATATGTGTAACTTATGACTCAATCACTTCTTTTGATCATTAGGATACAATATTTATATTATCAATTTTGATGTTCTAAAAACAATCATTTTATCAATTGAAGGTCATTTGGATATTTTCTATGTATTTCAATCGATTTATCTATAACATACTTTGATTTTTGTGTTAATTGAACATTTGAAGCTATGTTAATCAATATTTATATATTTACTAATTATGTATGTTAATTGATAGGTATGCTTGATCAATCTTTGATTATGTAATATTTATATATTTACCAATTTTGATGTTCTAAATGCAATGTCATTTATAATCATTTGAATTTTGATATTTAGCACATCTTAGCTCTAATTGTGAAAGCATCTAAAGTTGATCAAATTCAACTTATAGCTGTTATGTAGTATATGTGAAGGTCAACATGAAATGTAATTTGCATTGAGTCACATTTGTTGAAAATTGTTGACCTTATTGATTCTTCTCTCTCTCTCTTTTTTGTTCCACTTCTTTTTATTTTCTTAGTATAACTCCCTTTTTTGTTTTGCACTTTATTATGTCAAAATATTACACGATATATTGAGAGGGCGTGATTTTCTAGATTTGTTTGCGATCCTCCATGCTTCCTATACTTTAAACTCTATCTCTTAGGATCCCAGGGTGGGTACCATTAAACGAAATCACAGGATTACAATCCTCGATAATATATAGCTTCTAGTTCTAGATATTGTGATATTTTATAGCCTGCTTCTGATAGCATTGAGCGGATGAGGCAGTCTAGACTTCTGAGCCACCGTCAATTACAATCGAGCTCATCAGACTTGCTTCGAGATTCATCTATTGGAAAGATTTCTAGTCTTTAACATGGATACATCGATGTTGATACATCTTGACTCAGACACTTTATGGACATCTGGCTTTTATGCGGCAGTATATGTGTCTTTATTTGATTTTGGAGGTATGTCATCTTCTTGGGCTCGTGGAGTAGCAGAGTTCTAGGATGCTAGTAGTAACACTTGTTGGATTGGCATGAAGGAGTTGATAGTTACACTTTGGGATCTCTGTGTCGGGGCCTTCCTTTGGTTACCATTATGAGGAGTGTGTTCTGCTTGATGAGGAGTTATTTCGCAGTCAGACTTCAGATGATAGTGGTTAATGAGGTATGTTAGCCATGCCACCTATCTATATTGATCTTTTGAGCCATTATCGCCAGATTTTCAAGGCATTAGGACATTCTAGGCGATCAGATACGCCTATGAGTGCATGGATTGAGCTTCTTATATTATTATGCTCTATCTAGAGGAGGCGTAGCACTATGATCCTTTTGATTGGGTGTGATGCTGGCTACTTAT
Organism: Cymbidium sinense; assembly: GCA_021442155.1. Taxonomy (NCBI): domain Eukaryota; kingdom Viridiplantae; phylum Streptophyta; class Magnoliopsida; order Asparagales; family Orchidaceae; genus Cymbidium; species Cymbidium sinense. Next base: position 109,353,505 of record CM038227.1, on the reverse strand, counting down.
CTGAGGAGACTATGGAGCCAATTTATTAGCAGGTGGCTTCCCCTCTGATTGGCGAGGACTTATTCTTAGTGGGCTTTATAGTTTACTGCATTTTTGTGCTTCCCATTACGAGGATCAGTTCATCCAGTGCTTTGTTAGCAAGTGGATTTCTAGAGATGAGCGATTTCTAGCCCGTAGTGTTGGGATTTACTGAGGATATTGGGGATGATTTAGGTGGTTCTCTAGAGTTACGAGATGTGACTCTACCATGGCAGTACTTGTATGCTTGGGTTCACCTCTATATACATGGAGTCTTTGCTTATTTCGAGTGTCCGACATTCTTTTCAGGGCTAGGATATCTTATATTATTGCAATTATAGCGAGCATCATTCACTTTAGAGATGGAGAGGATTCGAATGTTATTCTTTGCTTCTCATTTGGTCAGAGATCGATTTTTGTTAGTCTACCATCCGGACATATTTGGTTTACCATCTTACTTGATAGAGGCTGATCTTATTGATAGTCTTGATGAGAATGGAAGAAAATCATTGCTCCATGACCAACAAACATTGAGAGTATCTAAGTACTTTTTCAGTATATGTCCAAGATGGTTATGCTATCGATTTGGATAATCAATTGTTATAGAGGGCTACCACCGAGTTACGGCGTTTGGTTTCTTCGATCGCTCATGATGGTAAGCCATTCATCCCTGGTGTAGTGGACATTAGGAAGATCAGGATGATCCCCTTCGAGACACGTTACTTGACTACTTCAGCTGTTTGGCTACATTTACTGAGGCTTAGTACTAGTGCTCACTTTCAGATAGCTCCTCTCCAGAGTCACACAGGGGTTAGTTATACCTACTTCACATGGGTACGACTGTCTTTTGATCCTTTCTTGGAGCGAAGTGCTCGGATATATGAGCATAGGGTGAGGCTTTTGGGAGTTCCTTGGGATTAGAGCCTTGACGTCAATCCACTAGGACATAATGTGAGGTATACTTACTATTTTTTTCCATTTCATTACTTCTGTCATCTTCTTTGTTGTATCATTAAAATACATTTGATGCATCTGATATTTTAATTTGATTCATGATAGATATAGTCATTGATGAGTATGCCAAAGCTAAGGACACCACTCCTCTTAGCAAGGTTAGAGCTAGGGACTTTCAATTATCGAGGCTTTTCACTCATGACGTGAGTCGACCACTGTGGGGCTTGATTGTTCCATGAGTCCACTTCCACAGCAGTTTGTGACTTCTGATGAGGTGCCACAGGTGTCAGGTAGCACTAGAGATACTATTGAAGACTCAGGTTGGGCTCGAGAGTGACGCCTTTGATACTCTTGCTTTAGATTTTGCCTTTGACTCTTCCCTACTGAGCCTTACTCATTGTCGGGAGAATTGAGGTGAGAGACTTCATACCTAGTGGGCTTCTGGCGAAACACATCCACGGCTTATCGGATAGTGAGGGTCCTCGAGGATTATGTAAACATGATACACCACTTCAGTCAGATTCACCATGTTCATGTATTTTACTTCCTTCCTTTGTTCTTTAGTTGCACTGCTTTATCTCATACTGATTATTTTCACTCATTTCTTGTAGTGCCTGGTGTAGATTATGAGTTTGAGATCTACCATCAATATCCATGTGCACCAAATCCACACGATAGAGGCATGCAGAATTACGGTTTGGTGTTTTTAAGGGATATGATTTCTAGGCTTTCTCTAGTCTGACCAGAGTCATTAGACAACTTCACATCATACGCAAACACCATTCCGGATCTTCTAGCTCGCACTAGCTTAGAGGCGGTTCTTAGTTACTTGGAGACTCTTTGAGGCGTAGAGTTTTGATCCACCGGATGAGATCACCTATTGTCCGATCGGCACTATCTTGGAAGAGCTTGAGGCGGTCGCTTCCTAGGGGGGGCGGCTAGCACATGATGAGTTTGAGGAGAGTCTTTGAGGCTCTATGACATGACGTTAGAGTTTGATAGATGCTTCTTCTAAATTAGGCAGACTTGCAGAATCAGAGGCGCATCTTTGAGGATGAGAGTGCTATAGAGCAGGAGCAACATTGTTACGAGATACATCACCGGGCTATGGTAGATGCTTTGAGGCTACTTTGATTAGAGCTACTGATGCTTTACAGTTGGCTGAGAGTGAGCATGAGTATTTAGCAATTTATTTATTACGGCTTAGCTGATCCCCATGATGTACTTTTTTTATTTCTCTTTCCATCAATCATGTATTATCTTATTGTATTAGTGGACATCAGCATTCCTTTTACTTTTATGCATTTTCGAGGCGGGTTTGATGAGAAAATTAGCTTTGATTTATACTTTGAGCTTGATTAGATCATTTGAAAGTATATTGAAATATCATCATATGATATATAGATTGATTTGATGTAGCTTTGAATTGAGAGTTTCCATAGATTATCTTAGTTTATCTATCAAGTAGAAAGACCTCTTGGATTCTAGTTGCTTGTAATCACTAAGCTAGATCCAGTTTGAGATTGAATAGTTGCCATCATTGGACTAACGAGCATAGGCTCTTTCACTACGGCCTTTTCTTACGACTTGTTGAGTGAGGAGAGTGTCAGCAACTCGACCATTTATAGGCTTATTGAGTTCAACCTTTAGAACCTACTTGAGTTTTTAACTTAAGCTATGATGGGCTGATAGTTTTATCATCAGACTGACGAAGAGGGGCTCTTTCACTATGGCCTTTTCTTATAGCTTGTTGAGTGAGGAGAGTGTCAGCAACTCAGCCATTTGTAGGCTTGTTGAGTTCAACCTTTAGAACATATATGTCTAGACTTGGGATGTAAGGTTGATATTTTTCCAACTCGTTGATCGAAGCTTCCAAGATTGGGAGTTCTTGACTTGATCTCTCAATTTGGCAAATCACGGGAGATAAAATTTTTTGACATTTAGGGCTATCTTTTATGCATAGAAATATATTCTTTTATTCAAGAACGTGCAACTTAACAATAATAATTATAGATATATTTAGGGATTTAGGTAAAGCTTTCAATAAATTATAATATATCTGAGGATCTCGTCTTATGGCACGATTTCAACTTGGCTAAATATATAAAAATGTCCCCTGTCTTTCAAGAGAAATTCTAAAACACTTTGAAAAAGCTCTAAAATAATTCAAGAAAATATATCAATGTATGAGTTGATACATTTGATCTTAAAAGGGTTTTAACATGTAGCATTGATTTCATCTATGTATAGAAATCTAAAATGCCCCTATGTAACAGGGGAATTTTTACAGAAATTTTTTTTCATCTTGAGTAAGTATATTTATTTAAGGATCTCAGCATGAAACATGATGTTGACCTAAATAGATATAATAAAAAATACCCCATATCTTGTAGGGGGATTTCTATTATACCTCGAGAATGTATTTATCATGTATAATACTTTTTCAGGTATCGCCCATTAATTGATGGCATTGGTCTTTCACCTTTTAAGTCAATGTGTTGATATGCCCCTCCTTGATACACTTTTTCATTGACAAAAGAGCCGACCCAATTAGGCTCAAATTTATCACCAAACTTTTTATTAGGAATAATTGGTCTTCTCAATAACAAGACCAATTCCCCTTTCTGGAATGTTTGAGGCCACACCACATGGTTAAAGACCCTGGACATCTTTGCTCGATAAACTTCCAGGTTTTGATGAGCTTGCAATCTAACTTTATCAAGCGCGTCAAGTTTCTCAATTCTCAAACGAGCATTTTGATCTTCAGTTAGGTTGTATTGGATCGTTATTCAAAGTTAACTTCTAGTAGAAGAACTGCTTCAATTCCAAATACTAATGAATAGGGAGTGGCTTTTGTTGGCATCTTATAGGTGGTTCGATACGAGTGCCTATTAGTTTAGTATGTCATTCTCTCTTATTTTTAGTAAGATCTTTTGAGCGGTTTGACTAATGTCTTATACACCAAACCATTTGCTCTTGGATTATATATTGAAGAGTATCACCAATCAATTTTGTAGGTCGATGAATCAATAAATTTTTATATTTTTGAAAACTACACCATTATAGAAATTATTCATGCAACACTCCAAATCTATATACCACATTATTATGGAAGTTAATCACTTGATCGTTAACTTCTTAAATGGAGTACTTAGAGAAATAATCGATCCTTCTTGGGATGAAGCGAGTTCGGTGAAATGATTGGGTCAATCGGTCAATTACATATGTACACCAACATTGAATGGCTAGAATGCTTGTTGGGTGTAGTAGATTTGGAGGTTGATGGATTATATTTCATGTACTTGACATTCATGACACCTCTTAGCATGATTGATATAGTCTCTCACCATAGGCCAATAATAATATCCTTTTGATCTTTACTGTTATCTTGGGACCTGACTGATGTACACCATAGAGTCCTTCATGAACTTCAACCATCACTTTGGTACCTTCATCTATATTTAATCATCATAGCCATATTTTTTCATAGGAACTATGATATAAAGTGTTATTGATGAAAGCATATCACAATATTCTCTTCTCAATTTGAGCTGTTTGTGATTTATTACTTGGTAATTTGTCTTCTTTAAAGTAGTCGATGAAAGGTTACCTCCAATCATATGGCTCTTCTACAATAAAGGCTTCACACTTCTTTTCTGAGGTAATATCATGCTTAGTTATTCTTGTTATAACTCCTTGTTAGTTTTGGGGAGTGTGAGAGAGTACACATCACATCTTGTGTCAATTTTGATAACCCCTCTACCTGCAGGTATTGATACTTTGCTAGCTCTAGAACTCGTTGAGTGAAATCTCGATCATGACATAATCACCATTCATACTTGCCATCTCCTTAGTTAATTTGGCTAAGCAATCTATTTTGCTATTTTGGATCGAGACTTCGAGTTAATGTGATATTTGGTATTTGCTTCATAAGCTTGAGAACTCAGTGATAGAAAGCTAACTCAAGCTTGTTGATTTTATAGATGCTAAGTACTTGATTTATAATAAGTTGAGAATCATTGAAAATATGTAAGTTTTAAATGCATATGAAAATATCTTCTTCAATATCTGCCACTAATGCTTCATACTCAGCTTCATTATTAGTTCTTGGCTTGGTCAACCCATATGATCATCTTATTATCCCTCCTTCTGGTGTTATGAAGATGATGTTGATTCCTACTCTTGCCCTTGAGAAATTTAGAGGTTAAACTTGTTTGATCGATGAGGCTCCATCAAAGTATATTTCCCAAATTTGTGATTTTTTCTATCATGAATGAGCATAATTTGCTCATTGGGCAAATCGTCATTAAGAGAAGAGTCCACAAAGATGGGATGTGCAGCAAGAAAATATGCTAAGACTTGTCCTTCAGCTTTTACGTGAAATATATGTGATATTAAATTATAAAAGTAATACTGTCCATCTTGTCAAGCGACCTGTTAACGTTGATCTTATCATCAAGTACTTTAGCAGATCGATCCTTGAGATGAGAGTAATCTTATGAAATAACATATAGTGATAGAGCTTTTGGACTGTAAAGATCAATGTCAAATAGTGCTTCTCTATCGGAGAGTATCTCATTTCTGCTCCTATTAATATTTGATTGATATAATAAAGAGCATTCTCTTTACTTTCTACATTATGTTGTGCCAATAATGCTCCAAGGGACTCTTGTAGTTGTGTATAGAATGAGGGGTTTCCCAGGAATATGTTCTGGAAGGATTGGTGGATTTAACATGTAGCTTTTAATGCTATTAAAGGCTTCTTGACACTCCTTATCCCATTTAAATGGAGCATCCTTCTTCATCAACTTTGCAAATGGTTGACAATGTCCTGATAAGTTTGATATAAATCGACGGATGAATGCGAGTTGTCCTTGTAAAGAACGGAGCTGACGCAAACTCTTCGGTGGAGGCATCTACACAATTGCCTTGATTTTAGCAAGACCAATTTCAATTCTTCTGTGATGTACAATGTACCCGAGGAATTTTCAGAGGACACCCCGAATGCATATTTTAGAGGATTCATCTTGCGATCATATTTTTTGATTCTCTCCAATATAATTCTCAAGTCTTCTAAGTCATTTTAACGATTTAAGCTCTTCACCATCAAATCGTCAACACAACATTCCACTTTATGGTGAATCAACTCATCAAAAATATGCGTCATGGCTTTTTGGTATGTAGCTCCAACATTTTGCAATTCAAAGGGCATGACTGTGTAGCAATAGATGCCAATAAGTATTCTGAATGATGTATATCTTTCATCTTCAAGTGTCATCTTGATTTGATTATATCCCGATGATCCATCTATGAATGAGAACATATCATAATTGGAAGTATTGTCCACTAGTAGTTTTGATATTGGAAGCGGGAATTCATCTTTTGGGCACATCTTATTTAGGTCCCAGAAGTCAATGCAGACATGGATTTGACCATTCTTCTTCCTAATTGGTATAATGTTGGCTATCCAATCTGCATACTTCTCCTCCCGGATGAGCCTACTTCGATCAACTTCTTAGTTTTTGCAATTACCTGTTCGTCAATCTCTAATCTCATTCACCTAGGAGCTTACTTAACAGACATCGCATCTAGTTTAATGGCAAGTTTATGAAATGCTACATCAGGGGATAAGCCTAGCATTTCAGAATATGTCCAGGCAAAGTAATCCTTGAATTCACACAGTAGCATTTTTAGCTCTTCAACTTTTTTATCAGGTAGAATGGCACTGACGGAAGTTGGATGGGGATCATCCTCAGGTCTTAGGTTGATTTCTTTGAGTTCATCCATAGTAGTTGTTTATCCACCATCTTCGAGTTCTTCAGGCGCAGGCGTAGGCTTCTTCTTCATCATCATTTGTAAGAAGATTTTCATGGAGATCATCTTTTTTGTCACTATTAGTTTTGATCTCAGCTTCTATTATATTATAATAAAAATTATTTTGATGAGATTTGTGGATGAACCCAAGACCTTTAGTGATAAAATTATCACTTCTTCGTGATGCTTGAGGACTTCTTTGGCTCCACATCTTGTTAAAGATTTGAGTTTTATGCTTAGTAGTTCCAATATGAATTCCAAGCTTATGCATCATTCTTCGTAATTTCTATGGATAGTATATTGATATTCTTGTTGGCACTATCTGATTAGAATTTTCATGTTGAGTAGGTTGATCAAAATTGTGAGGCTAAGACTCTTTAAATTTGTAAAATTGAGTTCTTATTCCACCACTCTCACTCATTGGTAGCACATAGAATGTTATCAATTCTTCAATGTTATGAACCTCCAGTGGAGTGATTTCTTTGAAATCTTCTTGAGGGATGGGTATAACTTTGGGAGTCTCACCGCCAAATGAGCTATCTTTCTTATTGCGACCATCTGAACTCTATTTTCATAAGTAGATTCAAAATTATAGTATGAATCAGAATCACTTATTTCATACTTTATCTTTCTTGAAAGATTATAAGTTCCTTAGGTTTGTCAGGAATATTTTCTTCTTCTGTCACTTCACGGTGAGGCGATCTTCTTGATTTAATTATAGAATCAAGTATTTTAGGGAGAGTCGGCATTACCTTCTTTCTTCCTTTTTTTACTTCTGCTCTTTTACCTTATGAAGTTGCTTTTTAGTTCCTGAAGTGGATGCTACCGCTTCAAGAGGCTATGTTGGCTTAGACTCTTTAGAGATAAAATATTTTGCATTTTCAGAAATCTTTGTTTCATGGACGGAGAATGGTTGTAAGCTGCCAAGAATTTTGAACTCTTCTTCATCTTTTAAATACTTCATACACTGATGCATAGTTGATGGGACCATGCCATACTTATGCAGCCATGGCCGACCTAAGAGAGCTCTAAATGACATGTTTAATCGATTACATGAAACTTAGCTATACAAATCTTGAAACTTAGTGAGAGAATAAAAGAACAGTATCCTTTCTCATTAAAACCATGAACCATCAACTTATCTCTCCCAAGATGTTGGATATGAAGTGATAATGTTCTTAATACCTTTAGACTCATAAGATTGATAGAAGAACCTAGATCAATCAATATTAGACTGATCGAGATGGCATCACTCTCTTAACATATAGAGGCGGTTGTGATCTTTTTTTCCCAACATAAAATCTTCTTCAAAAATGTGATTCTTGAGTTTTGATGATTGATCATGCATCTTTCGGCAAATTAAGCTTCATAATTCTTTGAATCTTTGAGAGCCTGTATCAAAGTTTCCCGAAGGTCTTTTGACATCAAGAGAGCCTCGTACACACTCAATTATGCAGGGATCTTTCTCAGATGTGATAGAATATTATAATCAATCTTTTCATTTGATTTAGGCTTTAGTTTAGAGTTTTCAGGAATGATATCTTCGTTGACTTTAATTTGTTTGTTTTTGTCTTTACTTGCATTTCCCTTCTTTGATGAAGGTGGTAAGACTTTATCACTTCTCAATTGAACTTGAATCACCTTATCTTGCTTAGATTCCTCTGAAGAGGTAGTTTCCTCAAATTCACTTCTTATTTGAGATGATTGACCAAAAGGGTCAGACTCACTTTTCAACTTCATACATTTTATACGTTATGATATCGATGAGTCTGACTCTTTTCTGTGGGAAAAACATAAATCTTCATCTGAACTGTTATCTTCTTGTTGAGTCATTAAACAAAATTCAAATGCTAACTCTTCAGGCTCTTCTTACTTTCAAGATAAAAATTTTGATGGGTTGGTCGAGTCTGTCTAACTACCCTTGTCATTTTGGAGTAACTGATGCTGAAGAACATCTAATATCACATAAATGATTTGTCATGTCTCTACTGGACAAGATTCACCATTATCTTTTCATGATTCAATACAAAGTTTAGGCATAAAGTGCAAACTTAAATGGTTCTCTTGTTGGCTAGTGATACTCCTCTAAATTATTAATAATCTTTTGAGTTGTAGTTCTCTTCTTGATCTTCTTTTCTTAGCCGACTTCTTTTTAATTTATGAGGTCTTTAGTAGATCTATCTTGTGATGAAGTATCCTTATCAGAATGTCACAAGCCCAAATACTTGGTTTAGACATCTCTTTTAAGTCCAATATATGTTCAAGTGGTGATTTCCACTTAACACTAGAGACACTTTTTAGCTGCTTCAATATTTTCATGGTCTTCTTAGAGACTACAGTTTCTCATTCTTTAGTCTAAATTAATTTTTCTTTCTTTTTATCTTTAATGGATGATACAGAAGAGGACATAATCATCCTTGTAGACTCTCTTTTCGGGTTGACTAGAACACTATTAGATAATGTAAATTCACCTCATCGATACTTCCTTTCTAGACAATCTTTGAAGACATAACAATCTTCAATAGAATGACTGATCACCAGATAATAGGGAGTGTAATTTAGATTACTGACTTGATCAGCTTCTTCAGGCCTTTTAATTTCTAGTAATTATAGACCAACTTTGACTACTTGCAGAAATAATTTAGCCACACTGTCCCTTCTAAAGGAATATTCTTTGTTAATCTTCTCTTTAAAAGATGGTCACATTCTCTCATCATCTCTTGTTGCTTGTTTTGGATACTTTATACCACTTGAAAAATTATGAGGCTTATCAATACCTCCCAACATCAATTTTGGCTATGGATTAGAATGGACAAGTTCTTTCCCTTATCATCATTGTACATTGGTTGTTTTTCTTTATCCATATTATATATTACCCACTTTTCACCATTTGAGCTATAGGAAGCATCATGAGTTTTGTTTCTTCTTGAGTTTGAAGGTTTGTTTCTCTTTGCCTTATCTGATTCCAACTTGAGGCGATTACTTCTCAAATTGCCACCCTATCAAGCAAGTCTTGGAATATTGTAATTGATGTCATATAAAAATGGTGACATTTTATCATCCATATTGCCCATTAGCAATTGGATCGCATGTTCTTCTTTTATTGTTCTTATTCATACTTAGGTTACACCAATGACTTATGAATTTTGTCACTCATCTTTTCTCCTTTTCTGTAAGGCAATGTCAGTGATTATTATTTTCTCAGTTGCACTGGTGAACCTTTTCACAATATTATTTCTAACTCAGTAAAGGTTTTAACTGAATCATTCGATAATTCTGCATACCACTCGAAAGTAGCTGAGGTTAGGCTGCTGATGAACTAACAGAAAAGCAGCGCATCATTCCCTCCTGTGTTACCACAAGTAGCCTTAAATTAGGCTAGATGTTGCTTTGGGTTACCAAGCTACTGAAAGTATTAAATTTTAGCACTGAGTAACCTTTCAGGTACGACACTTGATCATATTCAGCTGGCTAAGGGTGACCCTTACTAACCAACTTTTCAGCTTGCTTTGAAGCTATAACTTCCTTTATCTTTTCATTGATTATTATTTTTAATTGAGCAACTATTATTGTCCCAAGTGTGCTAGCCATATTTTGAATTATCGGCTGAAGAGATAGTTGGTCAACTTCATTCCTCGCTTTAGGTGTAGCATATACTGTAGGAGCTTGAAGTACTAGAGTGACTGGTGGTATAGAAGTTGTATTATTAGCTACCTATTGATTAGCAGACAAAATAGGTGCTACAGTTGATGTGATATTCTTCTACAACATATCCATCATGATATTCATTTGTACCATCATATCATTCATCTTGGTACCAAGCTATGCAATTTCCTTATCTTTGACTTCCATTTGACATGGCATTTGTCTTTGCTCTCTAGTCATCAACAACAACTACAGCTCTTCTTTTCCTCTATTTCTTGTTGTTGTTCTACTCCTTTCTCATCTTGAAGAACTTGATCCTTCTCCTTGTGCATTTGCAAGGAAAGTTGTTGCTTAGTGAATGATTACCGATTATAAAAGCATAGTGATCATTTCTAGTTCAACCATATAAACAGCTTTGACACCCATGATCTCTTTCTTATTTTGATCTTCTTCTTCTTCCTCTTCAGGAGAGATTGAAGATTCATCTTCTATTTGCTTTTATGAAGACTCTTCTTCATAAATGTCAAATTCAAGTTCAGGTTCCCTAGATCCATGTTGCTGCTAATGGTGCTGAGCAGAAAGCTCATCTATATCTTTGATCATATAGACGACTTCCACTTTCATAGTGTCCTCTTCATTATCTTCTTCTTGCACATGAACTTCTCATCGATGTTTCCTATGGATCTCTGGTTCAATGTACAAAACAAACACGTCTTCCATTAAAAGACTGCGATTAAAGTAAACCTTCTCTTATGGGGGTGGATCTGATCGATGATGGGATCCCATTGAAGATTCTCCAAGGTGTCGACCGTCATGTCTTTCATTAGTGATATCCCTTTTTTTAGGTATCTACATCTGATGAGTTATTTTTTAGGCAGATTTCTAAGTATATGTATCAGATGTCGCCTCTTTCTTTCTTCAGAGTTTCATTACGGGGCCTTGGCCTCCATACTTACTTATTCTTTTGCGACCTTTTGTGTGATTCTTGGACACATGGTCTAGTGTCATGCTCAGCTCACCGTGCATACTTGGCTCGATGACTAGTTACCATAAGAGATGGCAACCTCCTTGGCATGGCTTTAGTATTTTCAATTATCATAGGCCTTTGAAATTTTTTTTCATCAAGCCTCTTTCCTTGGCTACTTTAAGAACTTTATGTATTCTAGAGGACAGTGTTTCGGGCTGTCTCCTCTGTGGTGGTGGAGCTTGACATTGCTGAGTCCTAAAAGACTACCTCACCTCACTAGTAGATCTATTCCTTTTTACCCATTTTAGATGATCAAAATTGTTATGGGTAGGAATACTCACTTCTGGCAGTAATATTGTTTGTTCACTAGATCGTTTGAATGAGATCTGTTGAGCCCTCAACTCAACATTTCTTTTTCTTCTCTACCTTCTGGTTAATTTACTTCCTGATGAGGAAGCTTTATGATCATGCTTTCCAGGTATGAAATGTTTAATCGATGAAGAAATTATACCATGAGGCATTAAAGACACAGTTTGCCCACGGACGATTCTTTTCATCACCGGGGCTTCAGATTAACCTAGTCTATTAAAAACTGAAACTCTCAGAATAGTCATGATCTTGAATTCAAAGACATATCATTAACATGATTAAGCGCAATGATTTAAGATTGCAACATCTATCGCTATATATATATTAAGAATAGAACATGTTTTTGAAAATCGGATAAGAGCATCTACTTTGACTAGTTCAATCATGAATCGGTCTTCTGGGTAGTTGATTCAAAAAATCGTCTATAGAATCGGTTAGAACGGAGTTGAACCAGTGAACAGATCAATTTTCAAGGAATCGGCCAGTTATAAAATTAATCAAAATTTTATTTTTTAAAAAAATTGGATGGATAAAAATAAGATATTTATAGTATAAATAAATAAAATAATTATATGGTTTATTATTAAAAAAACAATTGTCCCCCCTTCCCATGTGACTAGCTTAGATCATTATGATAAAATAAATTTAAAATAAAATAAGATAAAAAACAGATGCAGCCCTACTTGAGGTTCAAAAGTAAATTAAGAATTATTTTAGGAATTTTTTCATTGTCAGAAAATGAATGTATTACATTTAGAATGCAAGAGCTGCGAGAATTTTGATATTTGATTTTGAAGAATTTAGAATGTAATATAAAATTCAATTTGACTCCACTGAATTTAGAATTTGGTGATTTGTAAATACATTATTCAATATAAAGAGATTCGTCATCAATACTTTCTTGTCGATAATCACGGCGTCATTGCCGTCTGACATATTACTGTTGTCTTATTGTCAACATTTATCACTATTCACTCACTATATAACCATCGCTTCTATTGATATCAACCATCCACCAATTGTTCGTTCAAACCTAAACTAATCTAATTTATATTCTTTTGACTTCACCTAAAAGAAAAGGCAAAATCTATTTATAAAACAATCACCTAAATATCATAAAAGTAATCAAAATACATTTGATTTCTTCTTCACGCAACTAAATAACCCTTCACTTAATTTTTTTAGAAATTTATCGTGAATAGTAAATAGTAAATTTATATTTTAAATTTAGAATTTTAAAAATATAACTAACTTATTTACATAACGGGCACTAGACTTTTCATCTTTTGAGATAATTTGTAAAAAAAAATTGTAAAGAAGTATTATAAATTATTTTGATAAATTGAATAAGTTTTAAAAATTATAACATTCCATTAGATATAGTCATGAGACTTGATTTATCCTCATAAGAAAATTAAATAAACAAATAAAAATACAATGAAATAAAATTATGATAATCGATGAAAAATAAAACAAACTCACAAATGAACCTAACTTATGACTTTTTCTAATAATAGTTTTGATGACTTACTAATTATAGCCATAATTACTTAATTAGTATTAAAAAACATAAGAAATTTAATGGTAATAACTAAATTCATCAATTTCTTTATGTTTCCTTTTTTTTATTTAAAAATTTGATGAATTTACTATGATATTCAGTACTAATTAAGTAATTACAATAATAATTAGTAAGTCTTCAAAACTTTTAATAGAAAAAGTCACATTAGGTCAATTTCGGGTTATTTTTTTATTTTTTTATCGATTATCATAAATTTTTTTTTACTAAATCTAATTGAATGGTTGTAATTATAGAAAATTATTCAATTTATTAGAATAATTTAAAATTTAATGAGAATTTTTCTCTACAATTATTTTCTATAAATTACTTCAGAAGATGAAAGATTCAGTGGCCTGTTAAGTTAAAAAATTAATTATATTTTAATATTTTCAAATTTAAACTATAAATTTATTACTTACCATTCATCATATATTTCTAAACAAATTATCTTAAGAGAGTTATTTAGTTGAATGAAAAAAGAATACAATATATTTGGATTCTTTTTTAAGTATTTGAATGATTACAGTATAAATAGACTTCATTTTTCTTGTTATTTGATAAAGTCAAAAAAATATAAAATAGATTGTCGGGTATTTAAACTATGATGGATGGTGACGAATTGTTGGTGCTCGTAGTGAGCGATCCTTTGTAATAGTGGCGACAACGGTGGAGGCTAACGGAGAAAGATCTTCATTTTTCTTAAGTTGTGGTTATTTAATACATGCATGCATATATATTGTGAGATTTCTGAGAATATCTTCTCGCTTGGGTTATCATTCACGCCTCACATAAACCCATATGTACTAAGGGAAGTTCAACATTGAAACCTCCTCAAAGTGTTGAACAACCTAAGAGTTCTTAGATACTATAACAACAGTGGAAAGAAAACAAAACGAAAAACAAAAAAAGTAAAATAACTGTAGCGTTGGTTGAGAGAACCGAGTCTATTGTTCTCATTTACGGGAACAACATGGGGAGGGACAAGCTGCCAAAGAAGAGAGAAAGAGAGACTATGTATTCAAACTTTTTTCAAATCATCAGGCTTTTATGAATTTAGCTTTGCTTTTAATCTTTATATACTAGCCTTTTTAATAAATTAAATATCTATTTTATATCATTACCTAAATTTATTACTTTGGGTTCCTTTGACTCATTAGTATTTTTTTTTTCAAATCATTGTTTAAGATTTTTTGGTTTCTCGTTTAAATCTGATATAAAAAATCTGTTAATGAATAATGAATTAAATCTTTATTGTTGTTTGATTGTTTAAAGAAATATAAATTTTTTCTCTTGATTGGATGAATTAATAAATCTTTCAATACTTTTATTATATATAAATTAATTATAATTTATTCACTAATTAATTATTGATTAAAAAAAATAAATATATATAAAATACAAATAAATTATAAATAAATTTTTTTTTTTTCTAAAAATAAATAAAATCAAATACAAATATCTTAATGTATTTGAATATTTGATTAGTAATTAATTTATAAATTTTTTAGATATTAATTATTAGTGTTATAAATAAAATTTGAATATTATCATTTTTTGCTATTAAACTTAATATATATATAATATAAATTATATATATATATATATATATATATATATATATATATATATATATATATATGTATATGTATATATATATATATATATATATAATAATAATTTATATAGATATATATATATATATTTTTTTATATATAATTTTATTATAAACATTAATTAATTAATGGATTTTTTATTAAATAAATTAACCGTCAAATTGTGATTTAATATTTATTTATTAAATAATTTTTCTTTAATAAATAGTTTACTCATTAATTATTTTTTTGCTAAATAAACTAAAATTTAATAATTATTTTAATTTTTTTTATTTATCGTGAATTATTTATCATCAATTTGAATAAATATAATTATATTTATTAAATTATAATTAAGCTATAAAAAAATCGAAATTGAAAAAAAAATTTCTTTTTTTCCAGAAAAATAATATGGTCTGGAAGTCTCGTTTGGCCAAAAAGAAAAAAAAATAAAAAAAAAAAATTTCCCACGGGTTCCGCTGGCCAAAAAAAAAAAAAATTTCCCGCAGCGTTTTCCCGCGTTCCACAAAAGAAAAAAAAATTTTGCAGCGTTATTGTTAGCGTAATCCAAATCTGTTCGTTTTGATGTTTCAGATTTTAGTTCCGATGTATTTCAAATATCTCAAATAAATCGATGTATTTCTTTATCAAACAGAAGAATTTATAGAATCGTATAAAGTGAATCTGTACACTCACTTTACTTGCAACCAAACAGCCCCTAAAACGGTGAGTTCCAGTTTAATCTCATGCAATGCCCTCTTAAAGGAGATCTAACCTTAGAGGACAATATTTTGTTAATATTTATTTTATTAAGTTGTTTTTTTAGTGAATGTTATTTCTTTTAAGATGAATTTAATTAACTTCTCTAATATACGATCATTCTTGTGAATTTTGACTTAAAAACTAAACATTTATGAAGGTGGGATTTTTGAAGTGATGGCATCCATTTGCTTTGTATTCCTGTGGGAAAATGGGTTGACTTTGATTGTAGAATTAAGACTCTTGTCCCTTATTATCATATAGTCCAATCTTTTTCATCTTTAGGGTTTGATGCAATTGTAATGCCACTCGTGCTTGCCATAGGTTGGTTAGTAGCTTTATATCTTGCTTTTAGTGCTCGATGACTATGGACTATGTGCAAACTAGGAACTATCTCTATTCTCCATTTTGAAAAGCTAATACTCATGAGGATGTTGAGTCTAGGTTTGAATATACATAAAAGATGCTTTATTGATTTTTCATATTAGAAATATTTTAGATGTCAACTCATACAACATCCTCAGATACTAAATCTAAGCATTCAACATATATATCAGGGCACATGTAAGTATATTTAAGTTGGCCGCACTAATTTCAATGCATCCACATTGCCTGATCGTATAAATTCTAGTCACGCTTCAGTATCAAGCAATTTAAATGGATTCAACTTCATCTTTGATGTTAATTTGGCTTATATTTTATTTGGAAGTTGATTTATGAATCAATTATGAGTCTTTATGAATTTTATTTGAGTTCCGATCATTTTTGAGGATGTGTATTCAAACATATTATATGTTTCACATGCTTAAGTTTCATGTTCGATTGAAGTCCTTTTAGTTGTCTCAATGTGGATCAAAGGACAATTAAAATGTTCAAGATCTTGTTTATGTTCATTAGCGAGCTATTAATTCATTATAAGTAAATTTAGATTTGCATTTTTGCTAGTTTTGCTTCAAAACTTGGTGAATTCTTATTCAATTTTAACATTGATTTAATTCATAATTTCAACTTAAAAATTTTCATTTGTATTGATTTATTTGGATTCCAAATCTATGAATTTTAGCAAAAATTTAGTAGCTTCATAGCGTCGTACTTACACAGAGGGCTACATCAGAAGCATTGAATCTACCCACCAGTCTAAAAAAATACACATAGATGGTATTTTGTAATATCGTGATTGTATTTCTTCGAACCTACTCACATAAAATGTCACGCATATCTCTTCAAGTACTTACGCATCTTAATTTAATTTAGATTTTAATTTTAATCTTTAACTTCATTTCATTTTAGTTTATTTTAAGTCTTGTGTTAATGTAATGTCTGACAATATTTCGATAGCCGCCTAGTGTCATTTTCACATAAGAGGTTGTATTGGGAGTACTGGGCTTAAGAGTGGTGTAAACACTATAACTGAAATGTGTCGTCCCACTACGCTGGCCTTCATATATCTACAAAAATTATAAATTTCCCCACCACAGCAAAAAAGACATATATTGGTTGTGGAACCGCCTGGTGAGGAGGAGTCTAGACTAGACTTGCATGTAGAGGGGAGACGAGGAGAAATTTTGTGGATTTCTATGCATGTTTGGCGGGATACAGAGGTCGGTGAGGACTAAGGTAGTGAGGGGTTGGAGTTGGTTGAGTGCTGCATGACAGAGGAGGTGATGCTGAAGGCTTGGGCTCGGGGAACTAAGATGGGTTGTAGGCAATGGCTTGTTAGGCATTCAACACATGGAGAGGTAAGATGCTCGAAAGGCGGGTGATGTGAGGGCAAAATGTGAGTGACAAGATAAACAAGAGAGAAAATGTGAGACAAACAGGATGAGATGAGAGGGAAGGAGATGATGTGAAGGGGATAGTTGCCAGTTATTAGGATATTTGTAACATGAGCGAGAGATGGGGAAGGTTCATGTATAATCAGAGAGGAGACTGGGAGGGGAATAAAAATCATCCTTTTTTTCATTTGTTTGCCTTTGGATGAAACAAGACAAGATGTCTGGAGCACGAGGAAATGATTTGGGCAACTGCATAGGGATTGGGTGAGATTAATTAGTGTTTTTATCAAAATGCTTTGACTTGTAAATTGCTTTGTTTTATATCCAAGTTTTAATATACAAATATAAATAAACATATATATATATATATATATATATATATATATATATATATATATATATTAACCATCAGCTCCTATTGAGACGAAAGTGGAATGCGGTCATTCATCGTCAAGGTTGACTTGGGGATTATCTGTCAAATCCGTGGAATAGTTCAAAAGAGGATTGAGACTATTTTCGTATAGTTACATCAGGAGCACTTTAGCGGGCTTCTCAATATGTATATATATGAACTATTCCACAGACTTGACAAACAATCTCTAAGTCATTCTTGAGGATGAAAGAATGACCGCATTCGACTTTTGTCTCAATAGGAGCTGATGGTTCAACATTCTAGAACACAAATTAGATCAACATTAATTGGTAATAAAAAATATAAGTGCAACTTAGAAGATAGTTCCCGGTACTAGAGAAACTTTCGAGTACAAAAATGAATTTTCCCACAAAACTATTAATAAGATTAAAAATAGTGCGGTACCAAAATAATAAATACTTAAATTTGGCACATTCCACTAAACAACAAGATAGATGTAAAAAAAATGGAGTCAAGGAACACTTTTTTTTGCATAGCTAATGAAAGCAAAGAAAAATCAGTACCAGCCAATAATGCAAGATTACAGTTATGTGTAACAATTGAAAAGGTCCATAATTACTCAGTAATGAATAATCTCAAATCAAATTGTTCGTCAATTTATTACTCCTCACGCTGCATATAAGGACATAAAAAAATACATACACAGAGCAACAAATTTAAAGCAAATTGGTGGGGAATGATAAGAAAGAAAAAACACCTGCACTAAAAAGAAACTGAATTACTCAAAGGAAAAAAAAAAACTAAAAATTGCTATTAGCATTTCTTACTCATAAGAACTGTATGATAGGGCTCCTCCGCCCGTTTCCTCAGAATCCCTCGGTGACCTTCTACGCTTAGCCCGACTGAACTGAGAGAGAACTGGAATTCTCGCTGCCTTAACACAACCATAGGCCACCAAAGGCCGCTTTATTTTAGAGATTTATTTTATATCATAAATTTACTATTTTGTATCAAAAAGCGTGATTAAATATCACATTTTCAATAAACGTGAAATGAATCCACATTTCTTTTATCTCAGGATGACCAACTCTGAGCTTCAATTAAAATAATTTTAGATCTATTTGGGAGCAATTTTATTTTTATTTTTATATTTTTAAAAACATGCTTATTTAATGTTTTTTTAAAATTTTTATTATAAAATTATATCATATTATTTTAAAATATTTAAATTAGTTTTAATATTTTCAATATTTTAATAATAATAATAATAACCACTAATCATATATTTTTCAAATTAAAGTATAAATAAAATAAAATAAAACTAAAAATAGAATAGAAAATAAAAAAATAAAGTTGATCTCAAATGGCCCTTAAGCATATAAATCAAGCCACATGAAGAGGTAATTCATTTTAGAAAAGTTAAATTAATTTTTAGAGAGTTGAGTTTATCTGATGTTGAAGAGCTCTGAACTTCAATTAAAATAATTTAAGATCTATTATGGTGCAATTTTGTTTTAATTTTTTATCTTTTTTAAACATGCTTATTTAGTGTATTTTAAATTTTTTTTAAAATGTATCATATTATTTAAAAAAAATATTTAAAATAGTTTTAACCACCAATCTTACAAGTGTTCAATTTGATCTCCTCTTAACGCATTCAAAATCTCAAAGTAAAGTAGTGTAAGGGTAGTAGTATTCGTGCTTGTTGATGGGTTATGAAATTTATCATACTTTCAAGTTCTCTCCACTCCAACTCATTCAAAGCAAAGTCAAAATGTGACCTAATTTACTTATTGGGACTTATATACATGTTCAAAAGTAAACTATTATATTTCTTAAAAGCTCAACTAAGATTAATCTTTATAAGTCTCATTTCAATGCCAACTTGACTTTCATTTTTATAGCAATTCCTTTTATTTTCAGCCTTTCTTTCACCCAAAATTTGATAGAATTTCGATAGTCTCTCGACGTCATCGCCACGTAGGGGGCTGAGTTAGGAGTGCCAAGGCATTCTCATTGTGCTTATGGAAAACGTGCATGGTAAGTTTCTTACGATACTGCGACCGAAAAAGCCTTCCAACCTACCATGTTTATAGAAAGCACGCATAAGTATTCGATACATGTATGAAATGCATCCTAAGTTTCCTCATAGTGTTAAGCAACACGAACGAGTAGTCATCATTTAACAATTCTTTGCAACTATAAAAAAATAACAAACACATGTATGTAATATCTTTATGCGTTGCACGTTTGAATACATAGTTATTTTAATTTGAAATCCAGCAGCCTCTCGACGTCATCCCCTCGTACAGGGCTGCTTTAGGAGTGTTAAGGCCTTCCCATCGTGCTTATGAAAGCGTGCATGATAGGTATCTTTCGACACCTCGGGCAGAGAAGTCTTCATACCTATCGAGCTTATGGAAAACATCGCATAAGCTTTCAATACATGTATAAAAGGCATTCTAATTTCCTCCATGTGTTGAAACAATACAAACAAGTACTTAGCATCTAACAATTATTGCAGTTATATTGAAGCAATGAGTGTGGGCTCCAAAAATTCGCCATCGACCTCTCGACAAATGTTGAAGAGAGTATGGTTTAAAATGTGTCGGTGTAATTTTCAGAAGGCAGATGAGATAGTAAATAAGACACTACCTAGAGATTTTGTCCTCATATGTGAGGACTTTAGATCTGGTTCCAAGTTTAGCAGCCCATAGTTAATTACCCCTCCCAATAAGTGAGAGAGAACTTTCGATTAAGGCTAATCATAAAATTGATGAATGCATAGCGTATTATAGCAGCATGTGGAGTTTTGGAATTTAAGATTATGAAATTCATCATTTTAGCTTAAAGCGGATGGTTGGGGGAACGATGATGTGCTCAATCTAGATCCCATGGTTTCATCATCCCAGGCTATCTTGGTCCCTAGTCTACTTAGTTAGAGAAGGTAGTCAACCCAACCTAATCAAAAGATCCTTATCAGCAACACATGAGTTACGTCATCCAAGAAATCCTTGTAGACCGAGGGTGGTGTTTGTCAGAGACGCTTAAGTCTACCTTAGGCGTGAGGGCTTTTTCCACATATACCCACATGATTTAGAACTAAAGGGTAGAGCCATTGGGGCATCACTATGATCGTGATCATAATATAATAGAGCCTTACTTGCCAAATCACTGTCAGAGGATCAATAATAGCATCATTGGAATCTTGGCACAGCCTTGGTCGGAGGACATGACCCACATCCTTATTAGCATGAGATTGATTGAGAGTGAACATATTAGAATACTTGATTTGACATTGTCTTCTTTGTGAGATAGAGTGTTCTTAATTTGCCAACTTCAATAAACTATTACGGAAGGTGGATTGAATAGAATTTACTTTAAACTTTTAAAGAATAAATTCCATTTATGCAGTTTTTAAATTAATGCTTAATTTTCATTTAATTTGATTTGAGATTATAATCATATTTTGATGAAAGTATCCCCTCCAGATGAAATCTTCATTCAACACAGCCATCATTGGGGTATGAATGATTTGAGCTTTCATACTATAATTTAATAATTTTATTTTGAGATTGAACCCCTTCAATTGAAATTTATAATCATCACAATCATCACTAGGGTAAATATGATTTGAGCATTTCATTTTGAATCAATCCTGTCAACTCTTATTTTGCAAAGAGAATTGGATTGATTAATAGAACATACCGAGCAAGCCAAAATAGAACATCCCCTAGTTGAAGTGCTACCAAAATTTTGCTGAATCTTTGACTATAAAATAAACCATAAGGAGCAAAACTAAAAGACACATCTAAATGATCAAATCAATCTAAACTAAGCATAAGATTAACTAAGCAACATTATAATAGATATGTAAAAAATATATTAAATCCAAGTGAGGGCATTGCAAACTACATAATATACTCTAAATCAAGGTCAAATATTTGGACCAAACTCACTCAACACTTGCGGATAGAGAGAATGGGAAGGGAATGATAAAGTTAAACATCCCACTCTTCTATTTATAAAAGAAGGAAGGGTTATTTGTTGGAACAGATTCATTAAGTGATAATAATATAAAAAAAAGAGAAGAGAATCACCTTCTAGATTTTTTAAAAAGGAGCTTCTTTTGCACTTGAGCTTAAATAAAATTATAGAGAATCAATATGCATATCAAGGCAACACACTAAGTATAACAAAACCTCAAATCTGTATATCGAAATGCATGCAAGCGTATTATTGGATGAAAGTTAATACACATATTGAGATAACTATACATTTAAACATATTATATTGATGTGTGTAGTCAATTTTAAAAAATCAAAGATCAAATATGCGCACACATCTTGATGGGATATCACATTTATTGTGCATTGTGAAGTGAGTTTGCATGTAAACCTATCAAATAAAAGTGTGTTAGCAATATAATAAGATGAATAATATACACACTATAAAGCAATCATGTACTTCTACTCACTGCTTCAAAGTTTGTGCATATAATGAGATGATATAAATTTAAATGTAATGTTTTAAGAAGTGTGCAAGCATCCTCAATGATTTACACATTCCACAAGGACTTTCTTAGGCATAGCTTTAATTACCTTGTAAAGCGTGCAAATTTTATAAGTTGCATAAAATTCAACAAATTTGAAAACAAATCTGCATGGCCCGCTTTATCTATATGGTGAAGTCGTAAGTCCCACCACAGTCGTCTTCACACCCGCTACGCCCTATTGGGCATTAGTGGGGTCTTGAAACCTGCAAAGAAAGAGACACAAGCATATATATACTTTCACATTCACACATTTCAAGCTTATTTTCCCGCACACTTGCAATGATCGGCAAGGAGAGTTCGGCTAGAGAGGTTAGGCTAGGAGAGATTGCAAATTTCAGCAAAGTAAAAGTAGATTTTCCTTTGCGAACTTGATTCTATTTGATTTCAGTTTAATTTAGAAGTTAGTTTCATAGAGATGATTTGGTTGAAGAAAATGGGGAAAGGAAATGGGGGAAGAGAGAAGGGGATTTTCACTAGCTTGAAAGGTGATTTTCAGTTTGGGAGGAATAAGGAAATGGAGGAGGAGAGGAAGAGAAAGGGGAGGAAGGGAAAGGAAATGGAAGAGAAGAAGGTGATTTATATGGCGAGAAGGGAAAAAAAATGAATCATTTCGGGAGCTTGGAATACCAAGCGATAGATGGTGGACAGAAAAACTTAACATTTCTAATCTTAAATAAAATCTCCAATCATACAAGAGCCACTACAACTCAAATGATTTAACAATTTGTCCACACATATATACTAACAAAGTTCATATGACATCCAATTTAAATATAATTCAACATAACTGATATAATTATCTATCTCCTGAAGTTTCTCTATGGTGATAAACATAACTCTCCCTTCTATCAGCCATTTAATTTGGATGGTTACCTGAAAAAAAATTAAATAACTAAAAATTGAATAAAACTCAATGGGTTAATTATGCTGTTACACTATAGTAAACAAGAAGGTAAAACTAGTATGCATGTTAGTTTTTGTTATCACATGTACATAAAATAAATTTCTCAAACAATCAAACATATGGGGGATAGGTATACATAAACATTTCGTGTGAACTTTTACTTTTATATTTATCATCCGTCTTAGGAGTCACCGTCTAAACCTTTACCAATACTCATCCAAAGGATAAGTAGCCATTATCATTTATTAATTTCATTGGTCCTTTTTCATCATTTTTTACATGCGGGTACTCGTCCCAACTAGTACCATAAGGGGGTGAACTCCACTTTCAACATACACATTAATAACATACAATTATATAGCTATGCATATTAATTCATAACTAAAAGTAAATCAGTTAACTTTATTAAATGATAAAGTGATAATATGATCTAGCATTCAGGTTATTATCCAACATGAAGAAACAGTAAACTACATCACAATTTATAAAAAAGCAAGAAAATAATCACAATTTGTAGTATAGGAAAAAGTCATAATCATACAAACATGTATTTCATCACAATAAATTAAAAACATTTTTACCATAAATGTAAGAACAAAATTACCCACATTAACTTACATTTTCCTCTTGAATCTCCTTTCCTTTAATGCTTCTTTTCTTAATTGAAATTCGTATGAAATAAAATATTGATTGGATCAATATTAGAAAGCGATTCATTTTATTTCATGCATTTCTTATCATGATACTTATGTATCTTTTTATTAATCTTCATCAATATTCATTATCTATTTTCTAAATCAAGTTAAATTAACAATTATTAATAATAGTCATATTTAGTTAATTTATTTATTAAATTATGTACATTAATTAGGCTAAACATAAAATACTTAATTTATATTTTGCATGTAGCATGTAATATTTAAATAATTAAGTTTAATTCATATTATACTTAAGGAAAGGTAAAATTTAACTCTCAAAATACAATTAATCGTACTTTTACTACATCCATTTCATTCATAAGTTTCAAATATTTGCATTTCATTTATAGGTTCTCTTAAATTTAATACTTTTATTTATTATTTTTCTTAAAATGATATCTTAAACTTAAATTTAATTTATGCTACATATTCCTAATTTAACTTATTTTGAAATCGATAAACCTAAGTTAAAACTTGAAATGACATTAAAATAAAGCTAATAATATTAAAATTAGATTTCAATTAAACATATAATTATATAATTTATTTATTTACTTACCTCTTTCCTCTCGGTTTTGCCCTAAGACTCATTCAGTGGATGGATAGCATCGCCTCTTCTTTTTCTCCGACGCCTCTCTCGGTCATGCATGAGAGACTCGGCGGGCGTGTGATGTGCCTCTCACTTTCTTGGGCATGGGCACTAGTGCCATCTCCCTCTCTACCTCACTCCCTTTCTCACATGGACTCCCTCCTCTCTCAATTGTCAACACATGGAAGGCTCGGTTAGGGCATGGAAGGTGGGTCTTCCCTTCTCTCTTTCTCTCTCTCTCCCTCTCTCGCGTGTTTTGGGAGTTCTATTTCGGTTTGCCAAAATCGAACTCCCCTTTTGGACTTTTTCCAATCCACGGCTAACCATTGCAACAGTTGTATTTTTTTTTCCGGTTATTACAATCTCTCCCTCTTATAAAAAATTTCATCCTCGAAATTGAATGACATTAATAAAAATAAATATACATTTAACTAAATAATTGAGGATAAAGTTCTCGCATTTCTGATTCCTTCTCCCACGTCGCTTCTCGATCTGATCCATGTTTCCACACTATACGGACAAATGGAATTTCTCTATTCTTGAGATGCTTAACATCATAATCTATAATTCTTTTTGGCTCCTCCAAAAATGTCAGATCCGGTTGAATATGAATAGGATTCGTAATAAATTTATTGGCTTCATAAATAATATACTTTTCGAGAGAAATATAAACACATTGTGCACTTGCATGTGAGAAGGTAAAACCAGTCTATAAGCCACTTTCTCAATTCTTTCCAAGATTTCATATGGACCAATATAGCGTGGGCTCAACTTTCCAACTTTACCAAATCATTTTATACCTTTCATGGGGTGACTTTAAGAAATACAAATTCTCCCACTTCAAACTCTACTGACTGATGTTTAGCATCATAATATTTACTCTTCCTATCTTGAACAATTTTTAATCTATCACAGATCAATCAGATCTTTTGAGTGGCTTCATCTACTATATCTGCACCAATAATTCTTCTTTCACCTATCTCCACCCAACAAAGCGGTGTTCTGCATTTCCTTCCATACAATGCTTTATAGGGAGTCATACCAATACTTGCTTGAAAGTATTATTGTAGGCAAACTCAATCAAAAGCAAATGAATTTTCTAATTTCTCCCAAAATTAAGGATACAAAGTCTAAGCAAATCTTCAAGTGTTTGAATTGTTCTCTATGATTGGCCATCAGTTTGAAGATGGAATGCAGTACTGAAAGTAAGCTTCGTACCTAAAGCTTCTTGAATTTTTCTCCATAGTCTAGATGTAAATCGACCATTCCGATCGGACACTATAGATTTTGGCACACCATGTAACTTCACGATTTCATCAACATACTTCTTGCTAGCTTTTCAACAACATCAGATTTTTTGATATGTATAAAGTGTGCAGATTTAGTCAACCTATCAATAATGACCCAAATATAGCATCGACCTCTTACGGATCTATGTAAGCAACCATAAAATCCATAGCAATATCGTAATTTTCAAGTATTGGAGTATAAAGTCCACTTCGCCGATGTTATTAATTCGACATGATTGACATTTATAGACAAATTCATACACTTTTCATTCGCCACCAAAATATTTCCTTAAGATCTTGATACATTTTATTACTGTCTGGATGAATTGTATAATTAGAATGATGTGCTTCAGGTAAGGTATCTTTCCTCAAATCTCCAACATCTAGAATGCAAACCCTACCATGATACTTCAGTAATCCCTCTTCATCGATTTCAAAATCTTCTGTATGACCTACTTTTACCAAATTTAAAATTTTCTGAAAGTCATCATCTTGAGGTAAAGCATCATGTATTATGTTTTTCAAATTTGATTGTATAACCATTTGATTTAACAATAAAGCATGATCATCTATAGATTTAATAATTGAAATTTTTAATTTTTCTAAATCTTTAATCAACTCCTCCTGTTGAGAGATCAACCAATAAGCACTACTAGACATTTTTCTACTTAAAGCATCGTACATTTGTCTTCCACGGATGATATTGAATATCCAAATTATAATCCTTAATGAGTTCCAACCATCTCCTTACCTTAAATTTAGCTCCTTACGGTAAAGATATATTTCAAGCTTTAATGATCGGTGAAAACTTCACACCTCCATATAGATAATGCCTCAAACTTTTTAATACAAATACCACTTCTTCTAGATCATGGGTTGGATAATTCTTTTCATGATTTTTCAATAGCAATGAAGCATAAGCAATCACTCTTTCATTCTGCATAAGTACACATCCCAAGCCTCTTAATGATGCATCACTATAAATTTGAAATCCTTCTGTCCCTGATGGAATAATTAACACCAGTACAGTCATTAAACAATTCTTTAATTTTTGAAAAGCCTCTTCACATTGATTTGACCATTCAAACTTGGCTGCTTTCTGAGTTAGCCTCGATAGTGGCATGGCAATCTATGAAAACCCTTCAGAATCTCTATAATATCTGTCAACCCAGAAACTTCGACTTACGTATGGATGGTTGATGCGGGCCATTCAGTTATTGCTCTGACTTTACTCTGATCCACTAAAACCCTTCACTACTAATCATGTGCCCCAAGAATATGATGATATTTAACCAAAATTCACACTTTGAAAATTTTGCATACAATTCATTTCCCTTCAAAGCTTGTAAAATAATGTGAAGATGGTTTTCATGTTTCTTCATCGGAATAAATTAGAATATCATCATGAATCTGATCACAAAATGAATCTAAAAGGGTTTTAAAGATTATTCATGAGATCCATAAATACAGAGTTGGAGCATTGTTAAGCTAAAGGCATCACACAAACTCATAGTGCCCATACCATGTCTTGAATGCGTCTTTAGTATATGTTCTTCTTTGATTCTCAACCGATGATAACGATCTTAAATCAATTTTGAAAATCGCTCCTTCTAGTTGATCAAAAGATCATCAATTCTTTGCAAGGGATATTTATTCTTCAATGTGAGTTTGATAAGCTCTCTATAATCTATGCATAGCTTAAAGCTCCCATCTTTCTTCCTTACAAATAATACAGGAGCTCCCCAAGGAGATGTGCTAGGCCTGGTAAATCCCTTCTCTAATAAGTCTTATTGCTGATTCTTCAACTCTTGTAATTCTTTGATCTCCATTATATATGGTACTTTTGTTATAGGTTTTGCATCTTGAATTATATCAATAGAGATCTATCTCTCGACTAAGTTAAACCTCTCATCCGGAAAACTTATGATTACTTTTTTACTACTAGTATATCCTCTAACTTCTTTACCTCTTTAGTAACATCAGTGACTTGAGCAAGAAAACCTTCATAGCCTTTTGCTAGCATCTTTTGAACTTTTAAGCAAGACACAATCATAACTAATACTCCCTTATGCCTCACAAATTTGAATTCTTCTTCTCCAAGAAATATTAAATTTACTATCTTTTACATAATCTAGTTGCATAATGTTTAGATAGTCAATCCATTCTTAAAATCACATCAAATCTCTTCATAAAATTTATCATCATCCAAATGGCTCTTTGATTATGATCATGCTTATGTCCCTAAATATAAAATCTAGCTTTGATATGACTCTTGTCACACTTCGGCGAGCTTGGAATATTGGATTGAACCAATCTACAATCCACAAATGATTTAATAATTTGTTCACACATATATACTAACAAAGTTCATATGCCATACAATTTAAACATAATTTAATATAACTGACATAATTACTTATCTCCTGAAGTCTCTCTACGACGATAAACATAACTCTCCCATCTATCAACCATTTAGTTAGGATGGTTAACTGCAAAAAATTAAACAACTAACAATTGAATAAAATTCAGTAGGTCAATTATGCTATTACACTATAGTAAACAAGAAGGTAAAACTAGTATGCATGCCAATTTTTGTTATCACATGCACATAAGAAAATTTCTCAAACAATCAAAAATATGAGGGTAGGTATACATAAACATTTCGTGTGAACTTTTACTTTTATATTTATCATCCGTCTTAGGAGTCACCATCTAAAACTTTATCAATACTCATCCAAAGGACAAGTAGCCATTACCATTTGCCAATTTTATTGGCCTTTTTTTATCATTTCATGCACGGGTACATTGCATCCCCAGCTAGTACCATAAGGGAGTGAAGTCCACTTTCAATATACACATTCATAACATATAATTATATAGCTATGCATATTACTTCATAACTAATAGTAAATCAGTTAACTTTATAAAATGACGAAGTGACAATGTGATCTAGTATTCAGGTTATTATCCAACATGAAGAAACAGTAAACTACATCACAATTTATGAAAGTAGAAAATAATCACAACTTGCAGTATAGGAAAAAGTCATAATCATACAAACATACATTTCATCACAAGAAATTAAAGACATTTTTACCATAAATATAAGAATATAATTACCCACATTAACTTAGTTTCTCTTGAATCTCCTTTCATTTAATGCTTATTTCCTTAATTGAAATATAGAATGAAATATTGATTGGATCAATATTAAGAAAGTAATGTATTTTATTTTATTCATTTCTTATATATGATACTTATGTATAACTTTTATTAATTGATGCTTCGTTCATCGATATTAAATACATTTTAATCGAGTTAAATTAATAAAATAATTATTAATAATAATCATATTTAGTTAATTTATTTATTAAATTATGTACATTTATTAGGCTAAACATCAAGTTAATACTTAAGTTATATTTTGCATATAGCATGTAATATTTAAATAATTAAGTTTAATTTATATTATACTTAAGGAAAGGTAAAATTTAGCTGTAATCTATTAAAAAAATTAATCGTACTTTTACTACATCCATTTCATTCATAAGTTTCAAATGTTTGCATTTCATTTATAGGTTCTCCTAAATTTAATACTTTTATTTATTATTTTTCTTAAAATGATATCTTAAACTTAAATTTAATTTATGCTATATATTCTAATTTAACTTATTTCTTTGAAATCGATAAAGTTAAAACTTGAAATGACATTAAAATCAAAGCTAATAACATTAAAATTAGATTTCAATTAAACATATAATTATATAATATATTTATTTACTTACCTCTTTCCTCTCGGTTTTGCCCTAAGACCCGTTTGAGCGGATGGATGCACGCATGTGCCTCTTCATTTCCTTTTGTGCATGCGCCTCTCGGTCATTCGGCAAGCTCCTGGCGACGGCGTTGGCAATGGAGCCCTCACTTTCTTAGAACGCAGGGCGCCTTAGGGCCTTCTCCCTCTCTCCCTCACTTCCTTTCTCGCATGGACTCCCTCCTCTCTCTCAGTTGTCAACATACGGAAGGCTCCGTTAGGGCACACAAGGTGAGTCTTCCCTTCTCTCTCTCTCCCTCTCTCCCTCTCTCGCATGTTTTGGAAGTTCTATTTCGGTTTGCCTAAACCGAACTCCCCCTTTTGGTCTTTTTCCAATCCAGCTACAGTCATGGTTGTATTTTTTTTTGGTTACAAAAAAAGAATGGAAAAGAAACCACTTGTACGATTGGTGAAGAGGAAGAAAGCGAGTGGGAAAAAAAAGCCATGCCCTTTTGTCTTACCATTTCTTTAAGGAGGAGGAAGGAGGAGGAATGGTTGAAGAGGGGACAGGATCGGTTGTCCATTCAAATGGAAGAAGCGAGAGAGGAGTTTGTTACTTGTCGGCGAGAGAGGGGAGCTTATTCTCATGGAGCGTGCGTGAAGGGGGAAAGGGGAAGCAAGTCAGGTCGGATGAGCTGTGCGAAAGAGGATGGGGTCAGTTTAGAAATGAGGTTGGCTTTGAATGGAGATATTAGGTACAGGCTCACTTTAAGTACATGCTCATCTGAATTAAGTACGAATAGTCTTAATTGATAGATTTTAATATTTCAAAATTAACGGCGCAATCAATTTCATGAACAGAGGTCATTTGGTTTAAGTTGGTGCCACTTGGCCTCGATATATGTGTAAGCGCGTTGATGACTCAATCACTTGATCGGTTGATCATTAGGCTGTGCAATATCTATATTTTGATCAATTTCGATGTTCTAAACACAATGAAAAAGTCTGTTTATCAATTGAAGGTCATTTGGACTGATTTCAATGATGTCCAATGTATTTCAACCTCAATTTATGCACTATCACTTATAACCACTCGATTTTCGTGCAAGCTCGTCTGAATTAAGTGTATTTGAAGCTAACGATGCAATCAATTTCACAAACAGAGGTCATTTGGATATCATCGCAGCTTTTCAACTTTCCTATGTGTGTTAGAACATTAATAGGTCGATCGCTTGATCAGTTGATCTTTAGATTATGCAATATTTATATATTTACCAATTTTGATGTTCTAAATGCAATGACAAAGTCCATTCATCAATTAGAGGTCATTTGAACTGATTTCGGTGATGTTTAGGACATCTTAGCTCTGATTTGTGCTCTAGAGCATCCGAAGTTGATCAAATTCAACTTATAAGCTCGATTCAGCTTGCGTATGTAGTATATGTGAAGGTCAACAAATGCCCCCCAACAAATATGATTGCGTGCATGGAGTGAGTCACATTTGTTGAAAACTTGTTGACCTTATTGATTTTCTTCTCTCTCTCTCTTTTTGTTCCACTTCTTTTTATTGCTTCTTAGGATAACACCTTTTTTTGTTTTGTACTTTATTATGCTATCACTTAAAATATTGAGCAGCACGCCGATATGTTGAGAGGACGTGATTTTTACTAGAATTTATTTGCACGATCCTCCATGCTTCCTGACTGTACTATAAACTTTATCTCTTCTGAGGATCCCACAGATTGGGTGGCTACCATTAAATTGAAATGCGGGGACTACAATCCTCTGGATAATATAGTAGCTCAGGACAGTTCTAGATATTGTGATATTTTTATAGCTTCGATAGCATTGGTGGCGAGGTAGTCTAGACTTGAGCCGCAATTCAATCGAGCTCATCAGACTTGCTTCGAGATTCATCTGTTGGAAAGATTTGTAGTCTTCCACATGGATACATCGCATGTGCTAGATACATCTTGTAGACTCACAGAGACACTTTACGGGCATCTGGCTTTTACGAGGCAGTATATGTGTCTTTATTTTATTTTGGAGGTATGCCATCTTCTTAGGCTCGTGGAGTAGCAGAGTTCTAGGATGCTAGTAGTAATGCTTGTTGGATTGGCCCGAAGGAGTTGATAGTTACACTTTGGGATCTACAGGCTCTGTCAGGCCTTCAGTATTTGGTTACCATTACGAGGAGTGTGTTCCGCTTGATGAGAAGTTATTCTGTAGTCAGCCTTCAGATGATAGTGATTAATGAGGTATGTTAGCCATGCCACCTATCTATATTGATCTTTTGAGCCATTATCGCCAGATTTTCAAGGCATTAGGACATTCTAGATGATCACATGCTACATTACCTATGAGTGCATGGATTCAGAGCTTCTTATATTATTATGCTCTATCTAAGTAGGGTAGCACTACATGATCCTTTTTGATTGGGTGTGTCTGATGGCGGCTACTTATCTGAGGAGGCTATGGAGCCTATTTTATTAGCGAGGCGCTTCTCCGACCCTACATTGGCGAGGACTTATTCTTAGCCGGCTTTATAGTTACATGGCTCTGCATTTTTTTGCTTCCCATTATAGAGGGATCAGTTCATCCAGGTGCTTTGTTAGCAACCAGTAGGATTTCTAAAGATGAGCAGATTTCTCTAGCCCCAGCAGTCTTAGCTAGGATTTACAGGATATTGAGGATGATTTTTGAGGTTGGTTCTCTAGAGTTATGAGATGTGACTCTACCATGGCAGTACTTGTATGCTTGGGTTCACCTCCACATACATGGTGTCTTTGCTTATTTCGAGTATCCATCATTCTTTTCAAGGCGAGGATATCTTATATTCTTGCAGTTATAGCGAGCATCATCCACTTTAAAGATGGAGCGGATTCGAATGTTATTCTTTGCTTCTCATTTGGTCAGAGATCGATTTTTGTTAGTCTACCATCCGGACATATTTGGTTTACCATCTTACTTGATAGAGGCTGATCTTATTGATAGTCTTGATGAGAATGGCAGAAAATCATTGCTCCATGGCCAACAAACATTGAGAGTATCTGAGTACTTTTTCAGTATATGGCCAAGATGGTTATGCTATCGATTTGGATAGTCAATTATTACGAGCATAATGATTTAGTTTCTACCGGTCTACGCCATGATGGTAAGCCATTCATCCACGGTGTAGTGGACATTAGGAAGATCGGATGATCCCCTTCAAGAACCGCGTTACTTGACTACTTCAGATGTTTGGCTACATTTCTTGGGCTTAGTACTAGTGCTCACTTTCAGATAGCTCCTCCCGAGTCACCGGGGGGTTATACCTACTTCACATGGGTACGACGGTCTTTTGATCCTTTCTTAGAGCGAAGTGCTCGGATATATGAGCATAGGGTGAGGTTATTGGGAGTTCGTTGGGATTAGAGCCTTGATGTCAATCACTACCATCAGGATATAACAGTGTCAAAGGTATACTTACTATTTTTTTCCATTTCATTACTTCTGTCGTCTTCTTTGTTGTATCATTAAAATACATTTGATGCATCTGATATTTTAATTTGATTCATGACAGATACAGTCATTGATGAGTATGCCAAAGCTGAGGACACCACTCCTCTTAGCAAGGTTAGAGCTAGGGACTTTTCCTAATTATCCTGAGGCTCTTTCACCAGCTCACAGACGTAGGTGTAGTCAGCCTACAGAGTCTATGTGGGCTTCAATTGATTGCTCCATGAGTCCACTTCCACAGTGACTTCTGATGAGGTGCCACAGGTGTCAGGTAGCACTAGAGATACTATTGAAGACTCTAGAGTTGGGCTATCGAGAGTGCCTGCCTTTGATACTACTGCTTTAGATTTTTTGCTACTCATGAGTCTTTTCTTGGGAGAATTCTGAGGTGAGAGACTTCATACCTAGTGGGGCTTCTGCTGAGCCAGCACATAGCCCTGGGGCTTATCAGATAGTGATGGTCCTCAAGGATTACGTCGCTTATGATACACCTCTTCAGTCAGATTCACCATGTTCAGGTATTTTACTTCCTTCCTTTGTTATTTAGTTGCACTGCTTTATCTCATATTGATTATTTTTATTCATTTCTTGTAGTGCCTGGGGTAGATTATAAGTTTGAGATCTACCATCTATATCCATGTGCACCAGATCCACGCAATAGAGGCATGCAGAATTACGGCTTGGTGTTTTTGAGGGATATGATTTTTAGGTTTACTCTAGTCTGACCAGAGTCATTAGACAACTTCACATCATCTGCAAACACCATTCTAGATCTTCTAGCTGCTTAGAGGAGTAGGTTACTTGGA
The DNA here is from genome assembly GCA_021442155.1 of Cymbidium sinense. Taxonomy (NCBI): domain Eukaryota; kingdom Viridiplantae; phylum Streptophyta; class Magnoliopsida; order Asparagales; family Orchidaceae; genus Cymbidium; species Cymbidium sinense. The sequence goes on along the minus strand of CM038227.1, from coordinate 109,319,588 downwards.
GACTCTCTAGAGGCGTAGAGTTTTGATCCACCAGATGAGATCGCTCAGTATTGTCCGATGCTATCTTGGAAGAGCTTGAGGCTGGTCGCTTCTAGGGCTGGCCTATGATGAGTTTGAGGAGAGTCTTTGAGGCTATGACATGACTTAGAGTTTGATAGATGCTTCTTCTAAATTATCTGACTAACGCCGAATCAGGCATCTTTGGCGAGACGAGCTCATGTTATAGAGCAGGAGCAACATTGTTACCATATACATCACTGGGCTATGGTAGATGCTGAGGCTACTTTGATTAGAGCTACTGATGCTTTACAATTGGCTGAGAGTGAGCTTGAGTATTTAGCAATTTATTTAGTGCAGCTTTAGGAGCTACAGTCTAGGCTCCCATGATGTACTTTTTTTATTATTTCTCTTTCCATCAGTCATGTATTATCTAATTGTATTAGTGGACATTAGCATTCCTCTGTTACTTTTATGCATTTTGCTCTGGCGGGTTTGATGAGAAAATTTGCTTTGATTTATACTTTGAGCTTGATTAGATCATTTGAAAGTATATTGAAATATCATCATGCATGCAATATATAGATTGATTTGATGCAGCTTTGAATTGAGAGTTTGCTCAGATTATCTTAGTTTATCGATCAAGTAGAAAGACCTCTTAGATTCTATTGCTTGTAATCACTAAGATAGATCCAGTTTGAGATTGAACAGTTGCCATCATTGGACTAACGAGCATAGGTTCTTTCACTATGGCCTTTTCTTACGACTTGTTGAGTGAGGAGAGTGTCAGCAACTCGACCATTTATAGGCTTATTGAGTTCAACCTTTAGAACCAACTTGAGTTTTTAACTTAAGCTGTGATGGGTTGATAATTTTATCATCAGATTGACGAAGAGGGGCTCTTTCACTGTGGCCTTTTCTTGTAGCTTGTTGAGTGAGGAGAGTGTCAGCAATTCAGCCATTTGTAGGCTTGTTGAGTTCGACCTTTAGAACCTGTATATGTCCTAGACTTCAAGAAGTAAAGGTTGATATTTTTCCAACTCAGTTGATCGAAGCTTCGAAGATTGGGAGTTCTTCTAACTTGATCTCCAAAATTTGGCAAATCTGGGAGATAAATTTTTTTTAACATTTATGGCTATCTTTTTATGCATAGAAATATATTCTTTTTTATTCAAGAAGCGTGCAACTTAATAATAATAATTATAGATATATCTAGGGATTTAGGTTTAAAGCTCGATGACCTAAATTATAATATATATCGAGGATCTCGTCTTATACGCAACTTGGCTAAATATATAAAAATGTCCCCTTTCTTTCAAGAGAAATTCTAAAACACTTTGAAAAAGCTCTAAAATAATTCAAGGAAATATATCAATGTATGAGTTGATACATTTGATCTTAAAAGGGTTTTACAGAAATTTTTTTTCATCTTGAGTAAGTATATTTATTTAAGGATCTCGGCATGAAACACGATGTTGACCTAAATAGATATAATAAAAAAAAATACCGCATGTCTTGTAGAGGGATTTATATTATACCTCGAGAATGTATTTATCATGTATAATATTTTTTCAGGTATCGACCATTAATTGATGACATTGGTCTTTCACCTTTTAAGTCAATGAGTTGATATGCCGCTCCTTGATACACTATTTCAATGACAAAATAGCCGACCCAATTAGACTCAAATTTATCACCAAACTTTTTATTAGGAATAATTGGTCTTCTCAATAACAAGACCAATTCCCCTTTCTGGAATGTTTGAGGCCACACCGCATGGTCAAAGACCCTGGACATCTTTGCTCGATAAACTTCCAGGTTTTGATGAGCTTGCAATCTAACTTTATCAAGCGCGTCAAGTTTCTCAATTCTCAAACGAGCATTTTGATCTTCAGTTAGGTTGTATTGGATCGCTATTCAAAGTGATGGCAACTCAACTTCTAGTAGAAGAACTGCTTCAATTCCAAATACTAATGAATAGGGAGTGGCTTTTATCAGCATCTTATAGGTGGTTCGATACGCTCAGAGTGCCTCTATTAGTTTAGTATGTCATTCTCTCTTATTTTTAGTAAGGATCTTTTTGAGCAGTTTGACTAATGTCTTATACACCAAACCATTTGCTCTTGGATTATATATTGAAGAGTATCACCAATCAATTTTGTGTAGGTCAATGAATCAATAAATTTTTATATTTTTGAAAACTACACCATTATCAAAAATTATTTGATGCAACACTCCAAATCTATATACCACATTAGGCGTAAAGAAGTTAATCACTTGATCAGGCTTCAACCCACTTAGAGAAATAATCACCACCGCTAGATAAGCGAGTTCAGCTGACGACGGTGGGTCAATCGGTCCAATTACATATGTACCCAACCGTTCAAATGGCTAGGATGCTATTGTTGGGTGTAGTAGATTTGGAGGTTGATGGATTATATTTCCATGTACTTGACATTCATGACACCTCTTAGCATGATTGATATATCTCTCATCATATGGCCACACAAATTTCCCATCCTTTTAATCTTTACTATTATCTTGGGACCTGACTGATGTACACCACAGAGCCCTTCATGAACTTCAACCATCACTTTGGTACCTTCATCTGTATTTAATCATCATAGCCACATTTTTTTCATAGGAACTACGATATAAAGTGTTATTGATGAAAGCATATCACAATATTCTCTTCTCAATTTGAGCTGTTTGTGATTTATTACATGGTAATTTGTCTTCTTTAAAATAGTCGATGAAGGTTACCTCCAATCATATGGCTCTTCTACAATAAAGGCTTCACACTTCTTTTCTGAGGTAATATCATGCTTAGTTATTCTTGTTATAACTCCTTGTTAGTTTTGGGGAGTGTGAGGAGTAACCTAAGTCACATCCTACTATGTCGATTTTGATAACCCCTCTACCGGGTATTGATACTTTGTTGGCTCTAGAACTCGTTGAGTAAAATCTCAATCATGACATAATCACCATTCATACTTGTCATCTCCTTAGTTAATTTGGCTAAGCAATCTATTTTGCTATTTTTGGATCGAGAGACTCGAGTTAATGTGATATTTGGTATTTGCTTCATAAGCTTGAGAACTCGCTTGTGATAGAAAGCTAACTCAAGCTTGTTGATTTTATAGATGCTAAGTACTTGATTTATAATAAGTTGAGAATCATTAAAAATATGTAAGTTTTAAATGCATATGAAAATATCTTCTTCAATATCTGCCACTAATGCTTCATACTCAGCTTCATTATTAGTTCTTGGCTCGGTCAACCCATATGATCATCTTATTATCCCTCCTTCTGGTGTTATGTAGACGATGTTGATTCCTACACTTGCCCTTGAGAAATTTAGAGGTTAAACTTGTTTGATCGATGAGGCTCCATCAAAGTATATTTCTCAAATTTGTGATTTTTCTCTATCATGAATGAGCATAATTTGCTCATTAGGCAAATCGTCATTAAGAGAAGAGTCCACGAGGATGGGATATGCAGCAAGAAAATATGCTAAGACTTGTCCCTTCACTGCTTTCTATGAAATATATGTGATATTAAATTATAAAAGTAATACTGCCCATCTTGTCAAGCGACCTGTTAACATTGATATTATCATCAAGTACTTTAGCAGATCGATCCTTGAGATGAGAGTAATCTTATGAAATAACATATAGTGACAGAGCTTTTGGACTATAAAGATCAATGCCAAACAGTGCTTCTCTATCGGAGAGTATCTCATTTCTGCTCCAATTAATCTTTGATTGATATAATAAAGAGCATTATCTTTACTTTTTACATTGTGTTGTGTCAATAATGCTCCAAGGGACTCTTTTAATGCAGTTGTGTATAGAATGAGGGGTTTCCTAGGAATATGTGCTAGAAGGATTGGTGGATTTAACATGTAGCTTTTAATGCTATTAAAGGCTTCTTGACACTCTTTATCTCATTTAAATGGAGCATCCTTCTTCATCAACTTTGCAAATGGTTGACAGTGTCCTGATAAGTTTGATATAAATCGACGGATGAATGTGAGTTATCCTTGTAAAGAATGGAGCTGACGCAAACTCTTCGGTGGAGGCATCCACACAATTGCTTTGATTTTAGCAAGACCAATTTCAATTCTTTTGTGATATACAATGTACCCGAGGAATTTTTCAGAGGAAATCCCGAATGCATATTTTAGAGGATTCATCTTGTGATCATATTTTTTGATTCTCTCCAATATAATTCTCAAGTCTTCTAAGTCATTTTAACGATTTAAGCTCTTCACCATCAAATCGTCAACACAACATTCCACTTTCTGGTGAATCAACTCATCAAAAATATGCGTCATGGCTTTTTGGTATGTAGCTCCAACATTTTGCAATTCAAAGGGCATGACTATGTAGCAATAGATGCCAATAGGTATTCTGAACGATGTATATCTTTCATCTTCAAGTGTCATCTTGATTTTATTATATCCCGATGATCCATCTATGAATGAGAACATATCATAATTGGAAGTATTGTCCACTAGTAGTTTTGATATTGGAAGCGGGAAGTCATCTTTTGGGCACATCTTATTTAGGTCCCAGAAGTCAATGCAGACATGGATTTGACCGTTCTTCTTCCTAATTGGTATAATGTTGGCTATCCAATCTGCATACTTCTCCTCCCGGATGAGCCTACTTCGATCAACTTCTTAGTTTTGCAATTACACATTTATCAATCTCTAATCTCATTCACCTAGAGCTTACTTACGGACATCGATCGGTTTAATGAAGTTTATGAAATGCTATCGGGGGATAAGCCTAGCATTTTAGAATATGTCCAAAGTAATCCTTGAATTCACAAAGTAGCATTTTTAGCTCTTGAACTTTTTCATCAGGTAGAATGGCAGTTGGATGGGGATCATCCTCAGCTCTTAGGTTGATTTCTTTGAGTTCATCCATAGTAGTTGTTTATCCACCATCTTCGAGTTCTTCAGGCGCAGGCGTAGGCTTCTACTTCTTCATTATTTGTAAGAAGATTTTCATGGATATCATCTTTTTTGTCACTATTAGTTTTGAACTCAGCTTCTATTATATTATAATAAAAATTATTTTGATGAGATTTGTGGATGAACCCAAGACCTTTAGTGATAAAATTATCACTTCTTTGTGATGCTTGAGGACTTCTTTGGCTCCACATCTTGTTAAAGATTTGAGTTTTATGCTTAGTAGTTCCAATATGAATTCCAAGCTTATGCATCATTCTTCGTAATTTTTATGGATAGTATATTGATATTCTTGTTGGCACTATCTGATCAAAATTTTTATGTTGAGTAGGTCGATCAAAATTGTGAGGCTAAGACTCTTTAAATTTGTAAAATTGAGTTCTTATTCCACCACTCTCACTCATCGGTAACACATAGAATGTTATCAATTCTTCAATGTTATGAACCTCCAGTGGAGTGATTTCTTTGAAGTACTATTGAGGGATGGGTATAACTTTGAGGGAGTCATCTGACACTGCCAAATGAGCTATCTTTCTTATTGTGACCATCTGAACTCTATTTTCATAAGTAGATTCAAAATTATAGTTTGAATCAGAATCACTTATTTCATACTTTGTCTTTCTTGAAAGATTATAAGTTCCCTTAGGTTTGTGAATATTTTCTTCTTCCTGTGTCACTTCACGTGAGGCGATCTTCTTGATTTAATTGTAAAATCAAGTATTTTAGGGAGAGTCGGCATTACCTTCTTTCTTCCTTTTTTTTACTTCTGCTCTTTTACCTTATGAAGTTGCTTTTTAGTTCCTGAAGTGGATGCTACCACTTCAAGAGGCTATGCTGGCTTAGACTCTTTAAAGATAAAATATTTTGCATTTTCAAAAATCTTTGTTTCATGGACGGAGAATGGTTGTAAGCTGCCAGGAATTCTGAACTCTTCTTCATCTTTTAAATACTTCATACACTGATGCATAGTTAATGGGACCATGCCATACTTATGCAGCCATGGCCGACCTAAGAGAGCTCTAAATGATGTTTCAACATCGATTACATGAAACTTAGCTTATGTATACAAATCTTGAAACTTAGGCGAGAGAATAAAAGAACAGGTTTTCTCCTTTCTTATTAAAACCATGAACCATCAACTTATCTCTCCCAAGATGTTGGATATGAAGTGATAATCTTCTTAATACCTTTAGACTCATAAGATTGATAGAAGAACCTAGATCAATCAATATTCGGCTGATCGAGATGGCATCACTCTCTGCAGTAACATATAGAGGATGGTTGTGATCTGTTGTTCCCAACATAAAATCTTCTTCAGAAAATATGATTACTGGAAAATCTTGAGTTTGCAATGATTCAATCATGCATCTTTCAAAATATTAAGCTTCATAATTCTTCGAATCTTTGAGAGCCTGTATCAAAGTTTCCCGAAGGTTTTTTAACATCAAGAGAGCCTCGTACACACTCAATTATGCAGGGATCTTTCTCACATGTGATAGAATATTATAATCAATCTTTTCATTTGATTTAGGCTTTAGTTTAGAGTTTTTGGGAATGATATCTTTGTTGACTTTAATTTATTTATTTTTGTCTTTACTTGCATTTCCCTTCTTTGATGAAGGTGGTAAGACTTTACCAATTCTCAATTGAACTTGAATCACCTTATCTTTTTAGATTCCTCAAGAGGTAGTTTCTCAAATTCACTTCTTATTGAGATGATTGACCAAAGGGCACTCACTTTTCAACTTCATACATTTTATACATGATATCGATGAGTCCGACTCTTTTAGGGAAAACATAAATCTTCATCTAATTGTTATCTTCTTGTTGAGTCATTAAACAAAAGATGCTAACTCTTAGGCTCTTCTTACTTTCTAGATAAAATTTTGATGGGTTGGTCCCACCACTACCCTTGTCATTTTGGAGTAACTGATGCTGAAGAACATCTAATATCACATAAATGATTTGGCATGTCTCTACTGGACAAGATTCACCATTATCTTTTTCATCCGATTCAACAATACGAAGTTTAGGCATAAAGTCTGCAAACTTAAATGGTTCTCTTGCTGGCTAGTGATACTCCTCTAAATTATTAATAATCTTTTGAGTTGTAGTTCTCTTCTTGATCTTCTTTTTCTTAGCCAGCTTCTTTAATTTATGAGGTCTGCGTTTAGTAGACTGCTTCTCGTGCTGTGATGAAGTATCCTTATCAGAATGTCACTGAGAAGCCCAAATACTTGGTTTAGACATCTCTTTTAAGTCCAATATATGTTCAAGTGGTGATTTCCACTTAACACTAGAGACACTTTTTAGCTGCTTCAATATTTTCATGGTCTTCTTAGAGACTACAGGTTTCTTTTCTTTAGTCTAAATTAATTTTTCTTTCTTTTTATCTTTAATGGATGATACAGAAGAGGACATAATCATCCTTGTAGACTCTCTTTTCGGGTTGACTAGAACACTATTAGATAATGTAAATTCACCTCATCGATACTTCCTTTCTAGCCAATCTTTGAAGACATAACAATCTTCAATAGGATGACTGATCACCCGATGATAGGGACAGTAATTTGGATTACTGACTTGATCAGCTTCTTCAGGCCTTTTAATTTCTAGTAATTATAGACCAACTTTGACTGGAAATAATTTAGCCACACTGTCCCTTCTAAAGGAATATTCTTTGTTAATCTTCTCTTTAAAAGATGGTCACATTCTCTCATCATCTCTTGTTTTTTTGATACTCTATACCACTTGAAAAAGTCTGAGGCTTATCATTACCTCCCAACACCAATTTTGGCTATGGATTAGAATGGACAAGCTCTTTCCCTTATCATCATTGTACATTGGCTATTTTTCTTTATCCATATTATATATTACCCACTTTTCACCATTTGAGCTATAGGAAGCATCATGAGTTTCATTTCTTCTTGAGTTTGAAGGTTTGTTTCTCTTTGCCTCTCAGATAGATTCAGACTTAGATTTATGCCTTCTCAAATTCGGCCACCCTATCAAGCAAGTCTTGGAACATTGTAATTGATGTCATATATAAAAATGGTGACATTTTATCATCCATATTGCCCATTAGCAATTGGATCGCATGTTCTTCTTTCAATTGTTGTTCATACTCATACTTAGGTTACACCAATGACTTATGAATTTTGTCACTGACTCATCTTTTCTCCTTTTCTGTAAGGCAATGTCAGTGATTATTATTTTCTCAGTTTTGGTGAACCTTTTCACGAATATTATTTCTAACTCGGTAAAGGTTTTAACTGAATCATTCGATAATTCGACATACCACTCAAAGTAGTGAGGTTAGTGACGAACACTAAAAAAAAGCGCATCATTCCCTCTTGTGTTACCACAAGTAGCCTTAAAATTAGGCCAGATGTTGCTTTGGGTTACCAAGCATGCTGAAAGTATTAAATTTTAGCACCAAGTAACCTTTCAGGTACGACACTTGATCATATTCAGCTGGGTAAGGGTGACCCTTACTAACCAACTTTTCAGCTTGATTTGAAGCTATAACTGGCTTTATCTTTTCATTGATTATTATTTTTAATTGAGCAACTATTATTGTCCCAAGTGTGCTAGCCATATTTTGAATTATCGGCTGAAGAGATAGTTGGTCAACTTCATTCCTCACTTTAGGTGTAGCATGTACTATTAGAGCTTGAAGTACTAGAGTGACTGGTGGTATTGAAGTTGTATTATTAGCTACCTATTGATTAGCAGACAAAATAGGTGCTACAGTTGATGTGTTAATCTTCTACAACATATCCATCATGATATTCATTTATACCATCATATCATTCATCTTGGTACCAAGCCATGCAATTTCCTTATATTTGACTTCCATTTGACGTGGCATTTGTCTTTGCTCTCTAGCTAGCGTCACGACATCAACAACTACAGGCTCTTCTTTTTCCTCTATTTCTTGTTGTTGTTCTACTCCTTTCTCATCTTCAGGGGAAGAACTTGACTGTCCTTCTCCTTGTGCATTTGCAAGGAAAGTTGTTGCTTAGGCTGAACGATGACACTGATTATAAAAGCATGTACCAGGCTGATCATTTCTTCAACCATATAAACAGCTTTGACACCCATGATCTCTTTCTTATTTTGATCTTCTTCTTCTTCCTCTTCAGGAGAGATTGAAGATTCATCTTCTATTTGCTTTTATGAAGACTCTTCTTCATAAATATCAAATTCAAGTTCGTTCCCTAGATCCATGTTGTCGCCGATGGTGTGAAAGCTCATCTATATCTTTGATCATATATGACTTCCACTTTTATAGTGTCCTCTTCATTATCTTCTTCTTGCACATGAACTTCTGATTGATGTTTCCTGTGGATCTCTGGTTCAATGTACGAAACAAACACGTCTTCCATTAAACGACCACGATTAAAGTAAACCTTCTCTTATGAGGGTGGATCTGATCGATGATGGGATCCCATAGAAGATTCTCCGGTGTCAATCATCATGTCTTCTTTCATGTTGATATCCCTTTTTTAGGTATCTACATCTGATGAGTTATTTTTTAGGCAGATTTCTAAGTATATGTACCAGATGTTGCCTCTTTCTTTCTTCAGAGTTTCATTACGGTGCCTTGGCCTCCATACTTATTCTTTTGCCTGGACCTTTCAGCAGTAGATTCTTGGACACATGGTCTAAGTGTCATGCTCCGATGCTCACTGCGTGAAGCATACTTGGCTCGAAGACTAGTTACCATAAGAGATGGCAACCTCCTTGGCATGGCTTTAGTATTTTCAATTATCATAGGCCTTTGAAATTTTTTTTCATCAAGCCTCTTTCCTTGGCTACTTTAAGAACTTTATGTATTCTAGAGGATGTGTTTGTCGCTCTCCGTGGTGAGCTTGACATTGATGAGTCAAAAGACTACACCTCACTAGTAGAGCTATTCCTTTTTACCCATTTTTGATGATCAAAATTGTTATGAGTAGGAATACTCGCTCGCGATAATATTGTTTGTTCACTAGATCGTTTGAATGGGATCTGTAGAGCCCTCAACTCAACATTTCTTTTTCTTCTCTACCTTCTGGTTAATTTACTTCCTGATGAGGAAGCTTTATGATCATGCTTTCCAGGTATGAAATGTTTAATCGATGAAGAAATTATACCATGAGGCATTAAAGACAGAGTTTGCCCACGGACGATTCTTTTCATCACTGGGGCTTCAGATTAACCTAGTCTATTAAAAACTGAAACTCTCGTGGAATAGTCATCTTGAATTCAAAGACAAATCATTAACATGAAGCAATGATTTAAGATTGCAATCTATCGCTATATATATTAAGAATAGAACATGTTTTTGAAAATCGGATAAGATCATCTACTTTGACTGGTTCAATCATGAATCGGTCTTCTGTAGTTGGATTCAAGCTCAAATCTCTGCATAGAATCAGCTAGAACGGGAGTTGAACCAGTGAACAGATCAATTTTCAAGGAATCGGCCAATTATAAAATTAATCAAAATTTTATTTTTAAAAAAAATGGATAAAAAATAAGATATAGTATAAATAAATAAAATAATTATATGGATTATTATTAAAGAAAAAACAATTGTCCCCCCTTTCCATGTGACTAGCTTAGATCATTATGATAAAATAAATTTAAAATAAAATAAGATAAAAATAGATGCAGCCCAACTTGAGGTTCAAAAGAAAATTAAGTATTATTTTAGGAATTTTTTTATTGTCCGAAATGAATGTATTACATTTAGAATTGAAGAGCTGCGAGAATTCTGATATTTGAATTTGAAGAATTTAGAATGTAATATAAAATTCAATTTGAATCCACTGAATTTAGAATTTGGTGATTTGTAAATACATTATTCAATATAAAGAGATATTCGTCATCAATAGTTTCCGATAATCACGCGCAGCCGCCGCCGACAACATCGTTAACCGTTGTGCCTATTATTGTCAACTATCACTATTCACTCACTATAACCATCCATCACTGCTTACTATTGATATCAACCATCCACCAATTGTCGTCAAATCTAAGCTAATCTAATTTATATTCTTTTGACTTTACCTAAAAGAAAAGGCAAAATCTATTTATAAAACAATCAACTAAATATCATAAAAGGAATCAAAATACATTTGATTTCTTCTTCACGCAACTAAATAACCCTTCAGTTAATTTTTTTGAGAAATTTATCGTGAATAGTAAATAGTAAATTTATATTTTAAATTTAGAATTTTAAAAATATAACTAACTTATTTACATAACGGGCACTAGACTTTTCATCTTTTGAGATAATTTGTAAAAAAAATTGTAAAGAAGTATTATAAATTATTTTGATAAATTGAATAAGTTTTTAAAAAATTATAACATTCCATTAGATATAGTCATGAGACTTGATTTATCCTCATAAGAAAATTAAATAAACAAATAAAAAATACAATGAAATAAAATTATGATAATCGATGAAAAATAAAACAAACTCACAAATGAACCTAACTTATGACTTTTTCTAATAATAGTTTTGATGACTTACTAATTATAGCCATAATTACTTAATTAGTATTAAAAAACATAAGAAATTTAATGGTAATAACTAAATTCATCAATTTCTTCGTGATGTTTCCTTTTTTTATTTAAAAATTTGATGAATTTACTATGATATTCAGTACTAATTAAGTAATTACAATAATAATTAGTAAGTCTTCGAAACTTTTAATAGAAAAAAGTCACACGTTAGGTCAATTTGGGTTATTATTTTTTTTTTTTTATTGATTATCATAATTTTTTTTTTTACTAAATCTAATTGAATGGTTGTAATTATAGAAAATTATTCAATTTATTAGAATAATTTAAAATTTAATGAGAATTTTTCTCTACAATTATTTTCTATAAATTACTCCAGAAGATGAAAGATTCAGAGTTAAAAAATTAATTATATTTTAATATTTTCAAATTTAAACTATAAATTTATTACTTACCATCCATCATATATTTCTAAACAAATTATCTTAAGAGAGTTATTTAGTTGACCGGAAAAAGAATATAATATATTTGGATTCTTTTTTAAGTATTTGAATGATTACAGTATAAATAGACTTCATTTTTCTTGTTATTTGATAAAGTTAAAAAAATATAAAAAATTGTTGTGGTATTTAAACTATGATGGATTGAATGAGCTAGAAAGCGATCCTTTGTAATAGTGAAACGGTGGAGGAGAAGATCTTCATTTTTCTTAAGTTGTGGTTATTTAATACATGCATGCATATATATTGTGAGATTTCTGAGAATATCTTCTCGCTTGGGTTATCATTCACGCCTCACATAAACCCATATGTACTAAGGGAAGTTCAACATTGAAACCTCCTCAAAGTGTTGAACAGCCTAAGAGTTCTTAGATACTATAACAACAGTGGAAAGAAAACAAAACGAAAAACAAAAAAAAGTAAAATAACTGTAGCGTTGGTTGAGAGAACCGAGTCTATTGTTCTCATTTACGGGAACAGTTACGAATGGGGGAGGGACAAGCTGCCAAAAGAAGAAACAAAGAGAGAGAGAGAGAGAGACTGAGCGAGAGGGAAATAGAAATTCAGATTTAATTAGGGATTGCCGCAAATCAACGAGGCTAACTAAATTGTATTGCAAAGCTTTGCTTTCAAGTCAAATCAAAATCTATAGAGTATAGCCTACTTTTATGTAAGAGTTGAAACATCATATTTTATTGCTACATGACTTCATAAAATGGCCAGCTTATTATATGCTAGCCAATTTTTTTATTTTAACTCATTCTTGATCCTCTTTTTTGGTTTTCCACCAATCGTTATGTTAACTATGTTGAACTCAACCATTTTTTTTTCACTTGTTGGTGACCTTTCGTTGAAGGACTCTCTTTTATTAAATGTCTTTCCTTCGAGTGATAAATCTCATAATCTTAAATCATTGAGTTAATTCATGTTAATGATATGTCTTTGAATTCAAGATCATGACTGGTTTAAGGAAAGAAAGATTTAAATTTCTTCTTGGCAGCAATTAATAAACTTTGTTCAAATATGAGGAATATAATTTTGTCTTAATTCATTTACATTATAAGTACTTGCCGTGAAAAATAAATCTTCTTATAATGTTAACAACTTCAAAGTGTATCAATAAAGTTGTTACATATTAACATGCATTAAATAAATAAAATTTATCGCTAATTACTTTAAAATTTTTAAATTTTATGATAGGTAAAGAACAAATCTAATGTGAATGAGTTGACAAACTAGAAAAGAGATATTAATCAATTGTAAGGCACATAAGAACAAGATTCATACCATTTTGAAAATAGAAGATTTGTTCTTAGAGAGTTGTGATGATATGGAATGCCGCCATATCATTCCATTAAAACTCTAAGAACAAATCTTCTATTTTTTTTGTTCAAAAATGGTATGAATCTTGTTCTTATGTGCCTTACAATTGATTTTGTTAATATGTACTATTTATCTTTTTTTCTAGTTTGTCAACTCGTGTCATTGCTTTATTAGATTTGTTCTTTTTTACCTATCACAATAAAAATTTAAATATTTTTTTAAAGTAATTCTTAGGCGGTGTATAAAAAAGTTTTTATTCAGCGCATGAGGGTCTGAACATTAGAGCATGTTGATGATGTTAACAACTTTATTTGATTTAGTAACCATCCGGTATTAATTCTTTGGATTTTGAAAGGAGCATGGTTTTGAGTGTTACATCTCAAGGTAGGTAAATTTTTATAGAATAAATGTATTATTATTTAATATGAGTGTTAATTTTTTTATCATTTATGCTTGTTGTATGTTCCTTGGATATTATTACACAATTTTATATATTTTTAATGTTCATGTTTAAGTGTATTAGTAATTGTTGCATAAATTTCTTAATTTTAAATGGTCGTATAGCATGACTTACTTCTCATGCACATTTTTTGATGTTAAATACATTTTTTCATGCAAACCATTTCCTATTTTTATATCAATTTTTCATATTACTCGTTAAATATTTGAATGACATTTATTCATGACATACGTAATGTCTATGCCAATAGAACTCTTTTGCGATGTGATTGATTAATCTTTCCAAGGAGTCAACAAAGCACTGACTTTTAGGAGTCATTGGGCTCCACTACTTAGGTAAAAATCTTCATTTTGATTAGGATATCTTGGTATATCAACTATATAAATATATGAATATAAAAGGTATTATCATAAATGGGTGCTAAAGATATATACGAAAACACATGATATGTTTGCATTAATTAAAATATTTCATATAAGCGTTCATGAAACATACACCATTTTGGAAATTATTATAGAACCTTATCATTCACTCAATGCAATATTATTCAAACATGATATTATAAAGACATTTGTTATACTTAAATTACATCATATATTATACCTCATTTATTACTCATATTACATGCCATGTACCTTATCATTTATGCTTTAATAAATAGATATTATTTTTTTAGTTTATATGTCAAAACACATTTGTGGTTAGTTTTTCGTTTAGTTGATCCTACCAGATTGATTTGCAGACCATCACAAGAGCATTTTTTTTAGTATTGGTTATTTCATTGGTTTAGCATTTATGTTTAAGTTGTAATTTGTTGTTTATTCTTTTATTGGTGTTTAGGTAGTTTTTGCTTCATGTAACAGACAACACATAGTGGGATAAAAGCTTATTGTTGTATTTGATGTTTTTATTTTTTGTTGATTTCTTTTTAATTTTTGTTTATGTAATGAAATTTTATTTCTTATATTTATGATTTTATATTTCTTTCTCTTGCATATTTTTATGTGATTTTTTTTTTAATACAAAAATGTATTATTTGATCTTTAGTCTTGAGGTTTATCCCATGAGTTGATTAAATCCCATCATATTTTGTATTATTGAGATGCATCATTGTTCAAACTTGGGTTGTTATAGTTTGGCTCCTTGCATGAAATTTTGAGCACCATGTATGGTGATTATGGCAAGTTAGTGGGTTTTCTTGTTTTAGTTGATTTATATGATTGGTTAGTCTATCATGCATGATTATTGCAAGAGTAGGATGTCACCCTTGGAGGATTCAATGCATCTATCAATCTAATGATCTTCTTAAGTGTGTCATCTAGGCATTTTCTTCATTTAGTCTTCTCTTTTGCACGACTTAATGTTATAACACTATCAAAATATGTTAAGCTATGCACATCAAAAGAGCCTCATGTGAAGGAATTTGCCCTAAAAAGATGATTGGATTTATATTTTTCTTAATAATTAGAGGAAATGTGCCTAAATTCAAAGCTGTAACCTAATGCTTGGTGAACACCCTGAAACGCCTAATTACATGGAATGTGAATCGTGAAGGTTTGTGATAAGAGTTACACCCTTTGATATTGTATGCCTTGTAATTTTAAAGTCATTTTGGCAAGTCTCTATGTAGTGCAAGATATGTTGGATGATAGTGAGGGAAAATAGATCTTATGATCTCACCTTCTTAGTAAGACAACCTAAATGCATGAGGGCCATTCATGTAATACATGGATGCAATGTAACTCTAGATTTGCATGCTGACATAACCCAAGGCTATTTAATATGTATATGCATTGTTTAGGCTCTTGTTGGCTAAGTCCAATGTGTGCAATTTGGGATGTATAGATAAATAACCCCAATTGGTCCAAGTTGGCTTGACCAAGTCACTTAACCCAAAGTGACAATTAAGTCAAACTCCAATTAAACTCTCATTGGATTAAATAAAGCCATCTAATCTTTTCATTGATGATTGTATGTCATTATTGAATACCTCACTATAATCAATCGTACCTAATTAAGCTAATTTGATTATTTGACTAAAGTTTACCTAATTTGACCTAAAGGGTCAAATTGAACTAAATCAAATCTTAGACCAAATTGGTTGAAACTAATGCTTCCAATCAATCACCAATTTAATATTAAACATGATCCAACATTCAATTGGACCCAATTTGGTCAATCTAATCCAATTAGCCTACTTAGCTTAATTTGACTTAAATTTTCAAATTGAATCAACTCACTCCATAATCCAAATCAATTTAAATCAACTCTTTCAATCAATCACCAATGATCAATTGAATATAGATTTAACTTATGCTTAAGCCAATTTGGCCAATTTGGTCAAATTGGTCAACATGGCCCATTTGACCCAAATTGAACCATACGAGTCAAATTCAAATTTAACCCAAATTGAATCAATTAATTGCACTCATTTACTCCAAATGACCAATTGAACTCACCCAAGTCATCACTTTTACCCAATTTGGTCAAAATAGTCAACTTAGCCCAACTTGACCCATTTGACCTATATGGGTCAAATTGAGCCAAACCCAATCAAATCAAACTCAAACCCAACCAAATTTGGCATGACTCATCCTTAGGTCACCATGGGCCTGCCCAAGTGGGTCCAACCTATGGTGAACCAAGTTTAGGTCAAACCCATAGAACCAAGCCACCTAAATGGGATAAAATTCCCATTTGAGTGGGTTATTCACCATTATCCTATGGCAGCCACCTTTGGCTCTTCTTGGACAAAGGACCACTGACCCAACCTAACCCAAAGTTGTTGGGCTCAGCTTTAGGCCAAGAGAGGGTGTGTTCACCCATGGGCCACTATTGGTCCACCTAAGGGAGAGTGTACATCTCATGCCAGCCCACTACACTCCTCGCCTTCTTATCTTGAGCCTCATTCAATCATTCATCTGCCACCTACTGGCTAGACGATTGCCAAAGGCTGATCTAATTTAGTGATCCTCGAGACTGATGATCTTGGGACTATTGCAGTTCCTCAATATGACCTCTTTCACCACAAATGATAGCACTTATTTTTCTCGCCGCAATCCCTAAATGTCCATCGAGCCCGAATTGAAGCAAATGACGGAACGCAGCGCACTGCCGAGATATTGAGAGCCTCCAGACCCGGACCCTACATAAGGGTCAACCACATGAATTTCAAAGTTGAGAGCAAATGCCACAAAGAAAGGGATTAAACCAACAAACCTTCATAGATGTTACATGAAATGCTACAAAACAAAGGATTAATACGAGAGAATATTACGCGGCGTGTCCGTGATACGCTTTACATTCGGACATCTAATCACGTGTAAACACGTGACAAGCGAAATTTCGATGCAAGTGAATTGATGCATCGTGACACCACACATAATATTATTTCGATGACAACAAATCGGATCTCACTTGTTAAATGCATATGGTTCTATGCTTACCCCAAATTCAACAATAATGCGACCTCCATAAAATTCTCGTCCATCCAGATTATACCTCAGCAGTCAACTACATGATAGATCATTAAAGCATAACGCATGTGCATTTCATGCAATCCCCTTCAAAATCAAGGCATACTAGAACATGAGACAACTTGTACATTCCCAGATATTTTTTGCATGATATAGTCCATGATAAATGGGTACACAACAAAGAAGAACTGCATAGTTATCAGCACTTAGGATAATATCCACAACTAAGGTTTTAATATTTGATTTCTTTTATTGTATATAGATGGCCCATGAATATAACGATTAGATAAGCAATTATGAAATATAATGCAGCCAATATCAATCCCTCAGAGACCGAAGATTGCATCTCAAATAATAAATTGTAGAGGAAGGGTCATTTAATTAACTGAAATGTATGAGAGTATTAAAATATCTCCATTCCAAAAAGCATGTCTCCATGTAAATATCAAACACAATAAGAGAAAAGGGAAAATTTCAATTCAAGAACACTTGGAACTTCTATGATTCTCAAATTCATTTAAAATTCCCTAAACTCAGCTGACATGAGCCAGAATAGAGTAAAAATATACCCATATAACAAACAGAACACAACACGAACTCACCTGAACCACGCTAAATAGCCAATCTGAAAAGGGAAAATTTCAATTCAAGAGCAATCAGAACTTTTCTGATTTTCAAATACCTTGTAAATTTCTCTAAAGTAAACTGAAATGAGCCAGAGTAGAGTACCCCTACATCCTAAACAGCAAACAGAACACTCGAAACTTCTATGGTTCAAATTAAATAAGAAGAAACTTCAATGATTCAGTTCTGAAAATGGAAGCAGAACTAATGGAAATTTTAACAGAAGACTGCATGTGTAGTCCACCCTTAACAGCAAACATAACAGTGGTGTTTTGCTGCATTCTTTTGTGGACTATTATGCAAACAAAACACGCTAAAAATGGAAAATTGCAATTCAAGAACACTTGAAACTTCTATGATTCAGCTCGCACAAACCGTCCATAAGGTTCACAAATATCACAACCAAAGTTGTTTACCTGTTCTGAGTAAGCTGGAAGGAAGAATCCCTATGAAGTTTTGTTTCTGTACAACTTATGTCGGATTCGGCCAGCACAAACGAGGTTGAGTGCGAGTTGAAAAGAAAGAGCAAAGGCTTCGAAATCTATCTTGAACGAAAGATTGCACGAGCAGTGCATGTTTTGGCCACCGGTGCTAGGGGAGCATCGCTTGAAGGAAGAAGGACGAGAAGTAGTAGGGAAGTTAAGGCATCGTAGATCATGGGAGTAAAGTGTTGGGCAAATTTGATATTTCGATTCCTGAAATCACAGAATGCACTGTGAAATTAGCTTTCCTAAACTGGATTAAAACGAAGTTTTCCTAAAACGCAGTTTAATAAAGTGCCCTATTCAAACAGTTAAAAAAAAATCTCTTTTCATGAAATGAAAACCGCGCCACACCTAAAAAGTCTAACGGACCCTAAGTTATCATTGTTATATATATATATATATATATATATATATATATATATATATATATATATATATATATATATATATATATATATATATATATATATATATATATATATATATATATATATATATCAAAGTTGAATCACATAACTTTATCTTTGTAAAGTGCTAAATTTAATTATTTAATAAAAATTTAAGATACCAAGATAAATTATAGCACTGAATGTTTTCTCCGTTAGCCTCCACTGTTGTCGCCACTATTACAAAGAATCGCTCACTATGAGCATCAACAATTCGCCACCATCCATCTTGATTTAAATATCCGACAATCTATTTTATATTTTTTGACTATATCAAATAAGAAGAAAAATAAAATCTATTTATAATATAATCATTCAAATACTTAAAAAAGAATCCAAATATATTGTATTCTTTTTCCACGCAATTAAATAACTCTCTTAAGATAATTTATTTAGAAATATATGATGAATGGTAAGTAGTAAATTTATAGTTTAAATTTGAACCACTAAATATTTCATCTTTTTAGGTAATTTATAGAAAATAATTATAGAGAAAATGCTCATTAAAATTTTAAATTATTCTAATAAATTGAATAATTTTCTATAATTACAACATTCTATTAGATTAGTCAAAAAATAATGAAATAAATTTATGATAATCAATACAAAGTTTAAAAAAAACTCACAAATTGACCTAGCGTGTGACTTTTTTCTATTAAAAGTTTTGAAGACTTACTAATTATTGTTGTAATTACTTAATTAGTATTATAATACTTTGAATATCATAGTAAATTCATCAAATTTTTAAATAAAAAAAGGAAATGTTGCGATGAAATTGATGAATTTAGCTATTGCCATTAAATTTCTATTATTTTTAATACTAATTAAGTAATTATGGCTATAGTTTGTAAGTCATCAAAACTATTATTAGAAAAAGTCACGAATTAGGTTCATTTGTGGGTTTGTTTTATTTTTCATTGATTATCATAATTTTATTTCATTGTATTTTTTGTTTGTTTATTTAATTTTCTTATGACTATAAATCAAGTCTCATGACTATATCTAATGGAATGATATACTTTTTTAAAACCTTATTCAATTTATCAAAATAATTTATAATACTTCTCTACAATTATTTTTTATAACTTATTTACAATCAAAAGATGTAAATAAGTTAGAAATATTTTTAAAATTCTAAATTTAAAATATAAATTTACTATTTACTATTCACGATATATTCCTAAAAAAAGTATCTAAAAGAGTTATTTAGTTGCATGAAGAAGAAATAAAATATATTTGATAAATGATATTTAGTTATATAAATAAATTTTGCCTTTTCTTTTAGATAAAGTAAAAAGAATATAAATTAGATTAGCTTAAATTTGAATGACAATAATTAATGGCTGGTTACGATGATTCTGATACCAATAAGAAAAGCATATGAGAAATGAGTGAGATAGTTGGTAATAATAATATAGCCATAGTAATCTTAATAACCGACGCCTCATTGTCAAGAAACTGATAACTAATATCTCATTTTATATCAATAAGATGAAAATCACTTCTAAATTCACAATTCAAATTAAATTTTATATTGCATTCTAAATTCTTCAAAATCAAATATCAGAATTCTCACAACTCTTACATTCTAAATGTAATAATTCATTTTTAGACAATAAAAAAAACCCCAAAATAATTCTTAATTTTCTTTTGAGGGCTGCATCTGTTTTTTATCTTATTTTATTTTAAATTTATTTTTTCAGAACGATCTAAGCTAGTCACATGGGAAAATGGGAGAGTTGTTTTTTTTATAATAAACCATATAATTCAAAAGTTTCTGACACAGAAAATCCTCATATTATAATAAATCTTCCTATTTTATATATAACACACACACACACACACACACACACATATATATATATATATATATATATATATATATATATATATATATATATTGCAGGAAAAATGAGCCGTAGAGAGAAATCCTGCTTGACAAAGAAAACTTGTTCCCTGCCTTCGGAAAATAGAAATAGAGCATTATAACCAACCTTCTTATTATTGAAATCTTCCTATTTTATATAACACACATATGATTGAAGCAATTTGAGAACCGTAATTCCATTTTTATTTTACAAATATAGTTATTGAAATAGACAAATAAAAGACTAGTCCTTGCTTTCGCCTTAAACTGAGTAGTCTATTCTAATATGCTGAAGATCGGACCTCATCAAATAGAAAGGAGATGTTTAAGATCGGAACATATCGAGTAGTCTATTCTAATATCATAGTTCAACCTTTTGACAATTGAAAATCAAAACTATCTCGATGTTCTTTCGAATTAATTTACAGATTTTACAATTATTCTAAGTTATTCTTGAGTATGAATGAATAGTAGAATTCACCTTCTTCTGAATAAAAAGCTGGTGCTAGCTTATCATATTACTCATGTTCATAAAAATAAAGATGAATGCTATCATTCTTTCTTCCTCAAGGATGACTTGAGAATTATTTGTAAAATTTGTGGATTAATTCAAAATAGTATTGAGACATATTAGATTTCCAATGATAAAAAAGATATTGTGGTACAAATGTATTTTAATCAATTTTTTATTAGTTTCATAAAAATCAATTGCTTTTGCAATGAGTTTCATAGTTATATTTTTCATGACAAATACTTATGAAGTAAATGAATTAGAACAAAGTCATATTCCTCATATGTAAATAAAGTTTATTAAAATATAAATAAATTGCTTTGGCTGCATTGTAAAGCTTTGTTTGCAAGTCAAAACAAAATTTATAAAGTATTACCTACCTTTATGTAAGGGCTAAAACAAATATATTTTGTAGCTACTTGACTTAATAAAAGGGTTAGCTTATCATATGCTAGCCAACTTTTTTATTTTAACCCATTCTTGATCCTCATTTGAGAATTTCCATCAAATACTGTGTTAACTGTCTCGTACTCAACCATTTTTTTTTACTTATTGGTAACCTCTCGTTGAAGGTCTCTCTTCTATTAAATATGTATTTTCTTCGACAAATAGATCTCGTAATCTTAAATCATTACGTTTATTCATGTTAATGATATGTTTTTGAATTCAAGATCATAGTTATTCTAAAGAAAGAAAGAATCAAATTTCTTTTGATAGCAATTAATAAACATTATATTTCATCAAAATACTTGTACCTGCTTTTGACCATTGAAAATCAAAACTATCTTGATGCTCTTTTGAATTAATCCACGATTTTACATTGATTCTAAGTCATCCTTGAGGATGAATGAATTGTAGCATTCATCTTTCTTCTGAACACAAATTGGTGGTTCAACTGGTGGTTTGAATCAGATCATATACATGTGTTTTGAAGATATATCTTGACTCTATCACAATCATTAGGATGATACTCAAATTTTCTTCTTAATCCGGATCGCTAAAACATCTTCTAACTTTAATTCTATATGCACTTTTGTACTACTTTCACCAATAATATTATGTAAATTGCTGGACTCATCTTGTTCAATCTTTTTTTAAAATATCTCTCCATATCTAATTATAAGAATCAATTAAAATACTAATATAAATTATTGAAGATTAAGATGCATAAAAAAATCAAAAGACATATTTTCAATCATATTTCAAAAAAACTAAATAAAAGCACACATTCAGCCTTTTCTAAAAAAATAATAATATCTCAAAATAAAGGCACATTATATACTCAAAAATAAATTATATTTCTTAATAAAGACACACTATCGCCTTTATTAAGAAATAATAAATCAATAAATTTTCAAAAAGGCATTCTGGCCTTTTTAAATAAAAAATATTCACATAACTTAATCAATCAGAAAGATTATTCCACGAAATATTTTGAATATTTTGCTTCTAAGATTACTTAATATAAATCATATAATTAATTAAATACAATAAAAAAAAATTAATAAGATTTAAGACATAATAAATCTCAATATCATAGTACAAAAATAGGAATCATGAAAAATTTAACTTAAAAAATGAGATTTAGAATCACATCACACATAAAGATATTCATTTTAGCTATAAATATGTATAAATTAACAAAGAGTATGTGACACTTTAAAATAAATCAAAGAGCATGAATTTAAAAATAAACATACGACTCGTATAAAATCGACGCTAAAATGATGTTCACATAGACTTTTAAGTTTTAAAAAAAATTAACCTCGAGTATACATATAAGTCACTCATTAACTTAGACTTTTCTTATATTTTGGCAATATTATTTTCATGAGAAGTCAAAATTATTTATTTTACCTAAAAAATAAATAACCAAGTTATTACATGGGTCATGTCATATAAAAAACTTGAGTTAACTAATGTTTACAAATATAAGTTTTCCTACCTTAATTTGGGTCTATAGTAAGTGGAGTTTGATTTATTTGATTTACACTCAAGAATAGTAACTATGTAGATTAATGGCCATATACAACCGACTTATTTTGTTACACCACTAGATCTGCGAATGTATTGTTTTTGTCTTTCTAAAAGCTTATTTTATAACATCTCGAGAAATGCATATTCGATGGAATACACATACCAACAAGATTTTGCAAATTGAATTTAACTTGTGAAAGTTGCTTCAACGGGATTACGAAAGCAACCTATTTAACCTGTCCAAAAATACCGTTGAATTTTAAATTTTTTAAATCTTGCTCAAATCCTACACAAATAGCCCCGCTTTAACGGATTACAAAGCAACGGATTTAACTTGTCCAAAAATCGTTTGGATTTAAGTTAACCGCTTAAATCTTGCTCAAATTCAACAAATAAATTCCGCTTAAGGAATTAACTTGCCCAAAATACTATTTGGCTGGATTTAAGTTAAATCCGCTTAAATCAAAGCTCAAATTATGCCAAATCGTTAATGGAATTGCAAAGGCAAATGGATATAACTTGCCCAAAATGCCGTTTTTATTTAAGTTAAATCTGCCAAATCTGCAACCAAACAACCCCTTAACTTGAAAAGAGGCTTTAACAGGATTACAAATTAACAATTTACAAAGGCAACAGATTTAACTCATCCAAAAATATCGTTTGGATGGATTTAGGTTAAATCCGGCTTAAATCCCGCAAGAAAAACCCGTAGAAGCACGCAAAGTAGTGATTCAGTGAAGTAGAATGAGAGGAAACGAGTTACCTTAAGAGTTCACACTGCTCTTCACTCCAACCGCAAAGAATGGAGTAGAAAGATGAGGGTTTCGAACGCAGCCTGTAGAAGGATTTACGGGATTTAGACAAGCAGAATTGCAAGGAAGGTGGGATACTATGGGATACTAGGAGAAAAAATGATGGTTACCTTCGCTGACTTGAGGCTTCGCGAGTCCGAGTCGGTTCGAGGGTAGGAGAAAAGCCGAATATTTTGATCTAAATAACGCTATGATTATAAACAACCGCTCATTATGAGCATCAATAATTTATCATCATCCATCTTACTTTAAATATCTGATAATCTATTATATATTTTTTAACTTTATTAAATAAAAAGAAAAATAAAATCTATTTATAATATAAACATTCAAATATTTAAAAAGAATCTAAATATATTATATTCTTTTTTTAGACAATTAAATAAATCTCTTAAAATAATTTGTTTAGAAATATATGATAAATGATTAGTAAATTTATAGTTTAAATTTGAACCACTAAATCTTTCATCTTTTTAGGTAATTTGTAGAAAATAATTATAGAGAAAAATGCTCATTAAGATTTTAAATTATTCTAATAAACTGAATAAATTTCTATAATTACAACATTATATTAGATTTAGTCAAAAAAAATAATGAAATAAATTTATGATAATCATTATAAATTTAAAAAAACTCACAAATTAACCCAGCGTGTGACTTTTTTCTAATTATTATTATAATTACTTAATTAGTATTATAATACTTTGAATATCATAATAAATTCATCAAATTTTTAAATAAAAAAGAAAACGTTGATGAATTTAACTATTGCCATTACATTTCGTTTATTTTTTTAATACTAATTAAATAATTATGGCTATAGTAGTAAGTCATCAA
The DNA here is from genome assembly GCA_021442155.1 of Cymbidium sinense. Classification (NCBI taxonomy): domain Eukaryota; kingdom Viridiplantae; phylum Streptophyta; class Magnoliopsida; order Asparagales; family Orchidaceae; genus Cymbidium; species Cymbidium sinense. Next base: position 109,294,782 of record CM038227.1, on the reverse strand, counting down.
AACTATTATTAGAAAAAGTAACAAATTAGGTTCATTTGTGGGTTTGTTTTATTTTTCATTGATTATCATAAATTTATTTCATTATATTTTGTTTGTTTATTTAATTTTCTTATGACGATAAATCAAGTCTCATGACTATATCTAATGGAATGTTATACTTTTTTAAAAACTTATTCAATTTATCAAAATAATTTATAATACATCTCTACAATTATTTTTATAATTTATCTCAAAAGATGAAAATCTAGTTTTTGTAAATAAGTTACTTATATTTTAAAATTCTAAATTTAAAATATAAATTTACTATTTACTATTCATGATATATTCCTAAAAAAATTATCTAAAGGAGTTATTTAGTTGCCTAAGAAGAAATAAAATATATTTGATTCCTTTTATGATATTTAGTTGATTATAATATAAATATATTTTTGCCTTTTCTTTTAGATAAAGTCCAAAGAATATAAATTAGATTAACTTAGATTTGAATGATAACAATTAGGTGATGGTGCTACCAAAGGAGGTGTATAAACCAATAAGAAATGATGATAGATGAGTGAAATGGTAATAATATAGCTAATAGCCGACGACGCAAATCGACGTGATTGTCGGCAAGAAACCACTGATGACTAATATCTCGCTTTATATTGAATAGTGTATTTAGAAATCACCCAATTCTAAATTCATTGAATTCAAATTAAATTTTATATTACATTCTAAATTCTTCAAAATCAAATATCAGAATTCTCGCAACTCATACATTCTAAATATAATACATTCATTTTCATACAATCAAAAAAAACCCCAAAATAATTCTTAATTTTCTTTTGAACCTCAAGTAGGGCTGCATCTGTTTTTTATCTTATTTTATTTTAAATTTATTTTTCAGAATGATCTAAGCTAGTCACATGGGAAAATGGGAGAATTTTTATTTTATTTTATAATAAACCATATAATTCAAACATTTCTGACACAGAGAAATCCTCATATTAGAATAAATCTTCCTATTTTATATAACACACACATACACACACACACACACACACACACACACACACACACATATATATATATATATATATATATATAAGTGAAATCTTTGTTGGCATTAAATAATCTTCAAAATAACATTGCAGGAAAAATGAGCCCTAGAGAAATCCTGCTTGACAAAAGAAACTTGTTTTGACAATCGAAAATCAAAAACTATCTCGATGTTTTTTTGAATTAATCCACAAATTTTACACACGATTTCTAAGTTATCCTTGAGTATGAATGAATGGTAGAATTCATCTTTCTTCGAAGTGGTGATCCATTTTACCATATTATTCTGTCATAAAAAAAAAAAGAAGATGAATGCTACCATTCTTTCATCCTCATGGATGGCTTGAGAATCATTTGTAAAATTTGTGGATTAATTCAAAATAGCATTGAGACATATTTGATTTTCAATGATAAAAAAGATATTGTGGTACAAATGTATTTGAAGCAATTTTTTATTAGTTTCATAAGAATCAATTGCTTTGCTTTTGCAATGAGTTTCATATTTATATTTTTCATGACAAATACTTATGAAGTAAACGAATTAGAACAAAGTCATATTCCTCATATGTAAATAAAGTTTATTAAAATATAAATAAATTGCTTTGGTTGCATTAAAAGCTTTGTTTGCAAGTCAAAACAAAATTTATAAAGTATTACCTACTTTTATGTAAGGGCTAAAACAACATATTCTGTAGCTACTTGACTTCATAAAAAGGGTTAGCTTATCATATGCTAGCCAACTTTTTTATTTTAACCCATTCTTGATCCTCATTTGAGAATTTTCACCAAATACTGTGTTAATTGTCTCATACTCAACCATTTTTTTTACTTATTGGTAACCTTTCGTTGAAGGTCTCTCTTCTATTAAATATGTATTTTCTTCGACTACTAGATCTAGTAATCCTAAATTATTGCGCTTATTCATGTTAATGATATGTTTTTGAATTCAAGATCATAGTTATTCTAAAGAAAGAAAGAATCAAATTTCTTTTTGATAGCAATTAATAAACATTATATTTCATCAAATATACTTGTACCACAGTACCGACCATTGAAAATCAAAAACTATCTTGATGCTCTTTTGAATTAATCCACAGATTTTACATATGATTCCTAAGTTATCCTTGAGGATAAATGAATTATAGCATTCATCTTTCTTCTGAACAGAAATTAGTGGTTTAACTGGTGGTTTAAAGAAATTCATGATCACGAGGTTGATATGTCCCTTTTTGAAGATATACTCTTTGGACTCTATCACAATCATTAGAATGATACTCTGAAAATTTTCTTCTTAATCCAGGATCTGCTAAAACATCTTCTAACTAATTTGTTTTTGTACTTTCTATTACTACTTTCACCAATAATATTATGTAAATTGCTGGACTCATCTTGTTCAATCTTTTTTTTAAAATATCTCTCCATATCTAATTATAGGAATCAATCAAAATACTAATGTAAATTATTGAAGATTAAGATGCATAAAAAAATCAAAAGACATATTTTCAATCATATTTCAAAAAAACTAAATAAAAGCACACATTCGACCTTTTCTAAAAAAAATAATAATATCTCAAAATAAACGCACACAGTTGGCCTATACTCAAAAAATAAATTAATAATATTTCTTAATAAAGACACACTATTAGTCTTTATTAAGAAATAATAAATCAATAAATTTTCAAAAATGTGCACTTTTTTTAAATAAAAGTATTCACATTTTAATCAATCAGAAAAGATTATTCCAGAGAAATATTTTTGAATATTTTGCTCCTCTAAGATTACTTAATATAAATCGTATAATTAATATGTTGATACAATAAAAAAATTTAATAAGATTTAAGACATAATAAATCTCAATATCATAGTACAAAAGTAGGAATCATGAAAAATTTAACTTAAAAAATGAGATTTAGGAATCACATCACACAATAAAGATATTCATTTTAGCTATAAATATGTATAAATTAACAAAGAGTATGTGACACTTTAAGAGTACATGTACTAATAAAATACTTTGAGGCATTCACATTTTTAAAATAAATTGTCAAGTAAAGCATCATAAAATCTGACGCTAAAAATGACATGTTCACATAGATTTTTAAGTTTTTAAAAAAAATTAGCCTCGAGTATACATATAAGTCACTCATTAACTTAGACTTTTCTTATGTTTTGGCAATATTATTTTCATGAGAAGTCAAAATTATTTATTTTTACCTATTAAAAATAAAAGTATTACATAGGTCATGTCATATAAAACTTGAGTTAACTAATATTTGGCGAAATATAAGTTTTCCTACCTTAATTTGGGTATATAGTAAGTGGAGTTTGATTTATTTGATTTACACCCATGAATAATAACTATGTAGATTAATGGCCATATGCAAACTGACTTATTTTGTTGCACCACTTAGAGATGTGTATTGTTTCTGTTGTCTTTCTAAAAGCTTATTTTATAACTTCGAGAAATGCATACACGATGGAATACACATACCAACAAGATTTTGCAAATTAATTTAACTTGTGAGAGCGTTTCAACGGGATTACAAAGCAACCATTTAACGTCCAAAATACCGTTTTGAATTAAGTTAAATTTGGCTTAAATCAAAATCAAACAAATAGCGCTTTAACGGATTACAAAGGCAACGGATTTAACTTGTCCAAAAATACCGTTGGATTTAAGTTAACCGCTTAAATCTGCTCAAATTCATAATAGCCCATTTTAACAATTAGCTTGCCCAAAAATACTATTTTGGATCTAAGTTAAATCCGCTTAAATCTAGCCAAATTATGCATAAATAGCTAATGGAATTGCAAAAGGCTGGATATAACTTGCCCAAAAATGCCGTTTGGTACATTTAAGTTAATCGCTTAAATCCTGCTCAAATCTTGCAACCAAACAACCCCTTAACATGCGAAAGAGGCTTTAACAGGATTACAAATTAACAATTTACAAAGACAACAGATTTAACTCATCCAAAAATATCGTTTGGATGGATTTAGGTTAAATCCGGCTTAAATCCTGCTCAAATCCCTCAAAAAACCCGAGAACGCCAAGTAGTGATTCAAGAAGTAGAATGAGAGGAAACGAGTTACCGAGTTCACACTTTCCTTGACTCTAACCGCAGAAGGAGTAAAGATGAGGGTTTCAACGCACCAGAAGGATTTAGGATTTAGACAAGCAGAATTGCAAGGAAGGTGGGATACTATGGGATACTAGGAGAAAAAATGATGGTTACCTTCGCTGACTTGAGGCTTCGCGAGTCCGAGTCGGTCCGACGATAGATTCACAGGATGTACCGAAGGTGTCGAGAGTAGGATGAAAGCCGAGTATTTTGATCTAAATAATGCTATGATTATAAACAATCACTCATTATGAGCATCAATAATTTATCATCATCCATCTTAATTTAAATATCCGATAATCTATTTTATATTTTTTAATTTTATTAAATAAAAAGAAAAATAAAATCTATTTATAATATAAACATTCAAATATTTAAAAAGAATCTAAATATATTATATTCTTTTTCCAGACAATTAAATAAATCTCTTAAAATAATTTGTTTAGAAATATATGATAAATGATAAGTAGTAAATTTATAGTTTAAATTTGAACCACTAAATCTTTCATCTTTTAGGTAATTTGTAGAAAATAATTATAGAGAAAATGCTCATTAAGATTTAAATTATTCTAATAAATTGAATAAATTTCTATAATTACAACATTCTATTAGATTTAGTCAAAAAAATAATGAAATAAATTTATGATAATCAATATAAATTTAAAAAAACCCACAAATTAACCTAGCGTGTGACTTTTTTCTAATTATTATTATAATTACTTAATTAGTATTATAATACTTTGAATATCATAATAAAGTCATCAAATTTTTAAATAAAAAAGAAAACGTTGCGAAGAAATTGATGAATTTAGCTATTGCCATTAAATTTCTTTTATTTTTTAATCCTAATTAAGTAATTATGGCTATAGTAGTAAGTCAACAAAACTATTATTAGAAAAAGTCACAAATTTGGTTCTGGGTTTGTTTTATTTTTCATTGATTATCATAAATTTATTTCATTATATTTTTTGTTTGTTTATTTAATTTTCTTATGACGATAAATCAAATCTCATGACCATATCTAATGGAATGTTATTCTTTTTTTAAAAACTTATTCAATTTATCAAAATAATTTGTAATACTTCTCTATATTTATTTTTTACAATTTATCTCAAAAGATGAAAAAGTCTAGTGCCCGTTATGTAAATAAGTTAGTTATAATTTTAAAATTCTAAATTTAAAATATAAATTTACTATTTACTATTCACGATATATTTCTAAAAAAATTAACTGAAGGGGTTATTTAGTTACCTAAAGAAGAAATAAAATGTATTTTGATTCTTTTATGATATTTAGTTGATTATAATATAAATAGATTTTGCCTTTTTCTTTAGGTAAAGTCAAAAGAATATAAATTAGATTAGCCTAGATTTGAGCAACGATAATTAGGCAATGGCTTACTATGGAGATGACCGATACTAATAAGAAGCGATAGATTTATCAGAACAGAAATAGTTGATAATAATAGACAACAATGATGCCGCTCCCGAATCGATATTCGTGATTGCCGCAAAGAAACTACAGATGACGAATATCTCACTTTATATTGAATAGTATATTTAGAAATCACCTAATTCTAAATTCATTGGATTCAAATTGAATTTTTATATTACATTCTAAATTCTTCAAAATCAAATATCAGAATTCTCTCAACTCTTGCATTCTAAATGTAATACATTCGTTTTCAGACAATAAAAAAAATTCCTAAAATAATTCTTAATTTTCTTTTCAAATCTTTTCAAATCTCTATTGTTTTTTTCTCTATGTTTATTGCTTGTTCTCTTGTTTCTTTTAAGTCATTCACTTATGCATGTAGTACACACTCATTAAATTCCAATTATAGATGTAAGTTTTATGACAATAACACGGAATGGTGTTCTCAACAATTTACTCTAATGTTGAAGGCACCATTTAAAGCACCTGATTGATGAAACATTATAATTTTAGCTATGAAGTTTACTTGTAGATTACAAGCTCAGTTGCTTGAAAACAAGGACAAGCTATGATGCCACTCATGCACTATCTTCTACTTAGATCAGAAGTCTAAAAGAGAGATCATTCAAATTAATTTAAAATTTTAGACGGCTTACTTGAATGCAAAGCATAACCAATATTTCCACTAATGCTCCATCATTTGGCTTAGCTCAAAAGTCAGGTTTGCTTGCTTGCTTTAAAAACACACTGAATTACTCGAGAAAAAAGAAGTTAAATTTGCTGCTATTAGCATTTCTTACTCACAAGAACTGTATGATAGGACTCCTCTGCCCGTTTCCTCAGAATCCCTCGTCGACCTTCTTCTACGCTTAACCCAGCTGAACCAAGAGAGAACTGGAATTCTCGCTGCCCTAACGCGCCCATAGGCCACCAAAGGCCGCTTTGTTTTACAGATTTATTTAATATCATAAATTTACTATTTTGTATTATTTAGTCTTATATAAATAAAATTAATATAAGAGCAAAAAATAGCACGTTATCAAAAAAACGGGAAATGAATTCACGTTTTTTCACAAAACCTGAATTCACGTTTTTCATTATTTTTTATTATTATTCTGACCATTTTTTAATTATAATATTCTGATAATCTCTCATTAATGCATTTGATTTTTTGTTATTTAAGGGAAACATAAAATTCTTTTTATGTAGAGCTTATTCTTTTTATGTAGAGCTTATTTTTACTGTCAGAAAAATTCTCATATTATTGAATAAATATTTTTTTTTATATAAAGAATAAATCTTAAGGTAACCTCAAATAATAGGAGCTATATCGAGCCCAATGTTACACCAACTTTTGAATTGTGTAATAAACTATAAGATAATATTAAAATCCTCTTGTTCAAATACATACAAATCAATTAAACTATATTTGAATTAAGTTCATTCAATTAATAGTTCCTACAAATGTATTTTATAATCAAATTATACTTGTTTTGAGATAACTATGATGGTCTCCATTATTGAAGTGTAATTCATTTTAAAATTAAAATTTATTTTATTTTGAATTGATATTTTATTAGGATAATAGAACTTATGCCATAAGTTAACAACGTAAGATTGCACCCATTCTTCTCTTCCTCTACTCCTCCCCCCCTTCCTCCTTCCTCCCTTCCCCCATCTCCCGTCGCTCACTATCCCAAACTCGCACCCCCTCCATCCCTTCCTCTGCTCGCCTCTCCCTCTCTCTCTCTCTCTCTTAAGATCTACGTCTACGATCTACCGCCGGAGTTCAATAGAGTATGGCTCTCGAACTCTCGCTGTACGTCCCACCTCTTTGCCGCCGAGGTGGCTTTCCACGAAGCTCTCCTCCACTCTTCTGTTCGTACCTTTAATCCCTTTGAGGCCGACTACTTTTTCGTCCCAGTCTATGCCTCTTGCAACTTTTCAACCATCAATGGCTTCCCCTCCCTCCACCATGCTCACCCTCTCCTTTCCTCCGCTGTCGACCTCATCTCCAGGAGCTCCCCTTTCTGGAACCGCTCTAACGGCATCGATCACATCTTCGTTGCCTCCCAAGACTACGGTGCTTGCTTCCACGCCATGGTAATCCCCATTTAATACAAAATATTTTTTGGTTCTTCTATTTCTTACAAATACGGATCTTTTCTTGTTTGTTTCTGGAATCTTACCTCTCTCGATCTGCAAGTGCGTTACGAATGATTTACTCCTGCATCAAGTTAAAGTTTTCAGTTTTCCGGGAAGTAGATATATTATACTATCTAGCTCTGCTGCAGTCATAATATACTAACGAATTTGCGATATTCTTTCCCGTGAAACAGGAGGACGTAGCCATCGCGGATGGGGATACCAAACTTTCTAAAAAATTCCATTTTGCTTCGGACCGTCGGCATGAACTCGCCGCACCCGTGCCAGGATGTGGAGCATGTGCTTATTCCACCTTACATATCGCCGGAAACCAACCGTAGCCGTCGCCTGAGACCACAAAGCGGGACATCTTCGCCTTCTTCCGTGGCAAGATGGAGGTTGGTCCACCCAGAGAACATCAGAGGCCGTTTGTATAGCCGGTAAACCGATCTTTCGCATAGAGTGAATTAATTATTGATGGCTTTTAATACAGAAAAGTGCAAGTTATGTAGAGTTTAATTTTTTTTAAATAAGAAGAACATTTTATTGCTTATGATTTTGCTAATATTTTATTTTTACAATGTTTAGAGTATGTTATATAGAAAATCTATTTCCTTCTAATTAATATTAAGTTTTGAACTAATAGAAGAAAATTAATATATTTTTAATAATGTGTTTTTTCTATTATTATTTTTTATAACTCTTTTTTGTTATCATTTATTTTTGCTGTCCATATTTTTATTATGTATTTATTTTTATCATTGTTGTTATAATGATAATAATAATAATAATTATTATTATTAAATTTATTAATTTTGTAATTTTATTATTATCTAATCATCATCATCATTATTATTATTATTTAAGTTTTTAATCATTAACATTCTTATGTTCTTATTATTGTTATTGTAACTAATAATTTTTTCATTATTTTTAATGTGTTACTATTATTTTATTTTTTTCACTTTTTTTATTATTACTACTATCATTAATTTTATTAGTACTAACGGTAATTATAGCTTCTACTATTATTATCACCTATATTTTATGTTTGAAATGACTTGTTTTATTGTGATTGTCATGAATCATTAATAATTTAATATTCATATTATTTATATAAGTAATTGATATATTATCTCCTCCAATCATTTAATTAACAAAATTTCAACTAAGCAAGTAAGACTAATTAATTTTAGTTAATAATCGATTTCAAATAATATAATTATAATGAGCCAATAAACATTAAGCCTCAAGTTATTCAATGACGGCGAACTGATTTAGTAGATGAATTTGCGCCTAAGTATGTCGATGATCATTGCCGATCATTTCATATCACTGTGAAATCAAATCTTAACTAATTATAACGCAGAGTCCTTTATGCTCTAAAAATTAATTCTATGAGGAATAGTATCTTTGATATGTTGGTTTTCAATTAATAAAAGTTTTATTGCAATGCCATTTGAGGATGATGAATTCACAGAATGTGTTATGTTAAAGGATTTAAAATAAACTATAGTGGTTTACGTAAAATTGAAAAATACTATTGATATTAGACGTAGCCATGTCAAAAGAATGCTTGAGTTATCAGTTGGACCTTCATCACGGTATGTCACTCCTAATTTCATTGAGTTTTTTGGTCCAAAACTCATGAACTTTCAAGTTTACAGGTATGTCATATGATCATCAACAAAAAATATAAATTTTTTTAAATTAATTGTAAAATTTTTATTGATCTTAAATTAATGTTATTTTACAATCTAACATGGCATTCATGTGTAGCCGTGGTAGTTTGATTGAGGTTGCTCATTCAAAGGATGATGAGTAAGTTATGTTGTATAGGGATGAGTATAAGACAATGAATAGTAAAACAAGTGCTATTTTTAGTGACAATAATAATATGGATACGATAGATAAACCAATAGGTATAGAGCCAATTGAAATAATGAATGATGACTGGCTTAGGAGGCATTCAACGTTAATATAAAGAACCTAAATGTTATGATTAGTACCAATGAATATATATATTACCCGAGAATATTCATTGATTCAAAGGTCGAACTGATGGTTCTCCTTAGTTTACACTGGTTAAATGTGAATCTAGTTAGTTTGGGTGATCGGATAAGCCTTATGATCGGTTCACGGTTGAGCTGATTTGATCGACTGGTCTGATTTTTATAGCATTGGGTGTAGACGTCGAGAGAATAGTCACATGATATATACAGTGGTATCGATCATGGGTGACAATATACTTGCTTTAGGCTCTTAGAGATCCACCAGATATATATTACTCGAGGATATTCACCGAACGATTCATGGTATATTCGCAAATTTTTAAATTTATAAATACTTGTATAACTTATTATTCATACTTTATTAATTTTAATCAAATTTATTTTTATAGCGTGAGTAGATTTTGGAGGTAGAGGACACGTTATAGCCGTACTTTGGGGATCGGGATAATAGTATGAAATAGTGAGCTATTGATAGGTTTGAGGAGCTATGCACTAGGGATAAGCGTCAATGTACTTCTCCAATACATCTAAAGTAGATGACACACCTGATGATTTTAAAGTTGCAATGCCGAATCACGTAGATCATAGATGTGGTGTTTTAATTTGGAGTCGTAGGGACACCACACAGATCTTAGGAGGTATTTATTAAAGTGATCGAATGCGACATTAAGGTATGCTGTACCATCTCGAAAAATAGAAACATCACCCTACAATAGACCAAATCACATAATAAGGATTCCTAAGGCAGATGAGTCAACGTATATAGCAGAGTTCTTTCCCCTACTTTACATGGAGATGCAAAGCAGAATTTATTTTATATCAATTTCTTTAGTTCCCTATGAAAGAAAGCTTCCGTAATTAATTACATCTTAAGAAATGAGCATTTCCTAAGAATACTCTCGATTAAAGTAGTTAATAAGTATCTCAAAAGATTTCAAAGCTAGACTATCAAAAGATTGGGTACTTTTAGAAATCAAGTGGAAAAGTTCAAATAGAAAGACTTATTTACGAATTCCAAAGAAGAATAGGTAAAAAAACACCCATAATACTAGAAAATCTAGTGAATACTTTAATCTTCCCTATAATGAGGCTTTACTTTTTTGAAAGAGATAATTTACTTTTTTTTAAGTTGGAATCTCATTAGAATACTAGGGGTTATAGTTCAATAACACAAGATTATTGAAACACATAAAAGGTGAGGACTTATACTCGTAACCCTAGAAAAATAAGTAGTTTAAGAACCTAAATCTAAAATGCTTTAGCGCGTGCTAGAAGCATGACCTAAGTCTAATAAAAAAAAAAAGGGACATAATGGTTTACCTCCACAAGGGAGAATGATCGCTAACTAACACCTTATATGCTTTAAAACAATGTAGGCCGGCCTTATGTTGATACAAGATAGTTAGGATATTATTTAAATAAGAAGGAAGCTAAAATCCTAAACCCACTCCATAAGAGACTAAATAATGTTTGATATGTAAGCAAGACTTAAACTAATGCTAAAAATTTATAAATTTTGGATTATTTTGACACATTCACTTTAGACCAAGATTTAGGTCAATTATGTCTATATGTATGATGAAATTAAGTCATGGGCTAAATCAATTGGAGATGTTCTCCACTATAAGGGATTGCTCTCAAAGGTTAAGCATATCCCCTATCGTGCAAGAATGGAGACCCTCCCTATTCAAGAGTGACATATTATGATATGCATATTGTTAGAGCATATAATTATTCAACTATGAGATTATTAAATCTTTTATTATCTTGATTAAAAACTTAGGCTTTAAAATGAGGTTATGAGTTGTATTAAAATTCAGTTATGAGTTATTTAGTGAAGATAAAAAATTTAATTTTATTCTAAAAGGTTTATCATATCTAGATCACACATCAAATCATCACACTTAAAGAAACATATAAATGTAAGTTACCTTTCCGAAATATACTCGCATATACGATGAATGGGTACTGGACAGCCATTGTTGAGGTTACCTTTCCGAAATATTTGATAACATGTTTTCTGGAGAAGTATTTATTCTTAAAGAAGTTCCAGTTATAGTTATCAAAAGCTTTCTAAAATTCAACTTTGAAGAAGCATTTATTAGAGTTGGACCTGACGATGTGGTGCAGCAGTTCACTTATTAATTGGAGTTTTTCATAGAATATTGACATGAGAGATTTTTTATTTTTTCTTGATGAATTTTAATTTTAAAATATGCTGGTCATTATTACTACCAGTATCATGGCTTGAGTTACACCAATTCTCTTTAATGTGATTGAAGAAATCATTAAGAGACCAGTAGTTATTAAAATAGAGTGGAAGACTAAAATGCAGAAAAAATTAAGTTTGAAATTCTTTATTTTAGAATGGGATCAACAATGATAAAATTAATCTTAAATAGAAGAACAGGAAAAATTTAAGTTATAAATTGCAAATAATTATTATGAATCTACAACCCTAAATGATAACCATAATTTACAATAACTTATAATTGATTTAAAATATATAATTAATAGCAAGTACATTTCTTCATATCAACACAATTATAATATATCATCATACCCATTAAGTTTAATTGCAATCATTAATTTACCAGTACAAAACTAACACCCAAAAAAAATTATAATAATAAAAATAAAAAAAAATGAAGTGCACTTAAAAAACATATCACACTTCCAACTTCGTTAAAATTATCTCCAACAATTGTTCATTTTCTTACATAAAGTACCTAGTGAAGAAAAGAAGGAACACAACTACATTCACTAATTTAATAAACATCTATAACTCTTTACTTCCAATAGTAAAATATAGATTTTTAAAAGGCAGTAGAACAACTTAAGTATATATAAACTCTACAACATTTACTACAACAATAAATGCTGCAAAGGAAGGCTTTAAATTCTATCATTATTCCTGCAAAATAAAAACTATAAAGTTTTTAATAGTAATAATAACAATTTTATACTACCTACATTTTAATGTAACCCATGATGTGAGTCAAGCAGACGAAGTAAGTCCGTAGAAATTTATTGTAACGTTCTAAACTTATTATGAAATCTTCTTCGGTGACTAGATGATAGCTCACATACCCATTTACATGATCTCTTATCCAAGTACAAAGCGTGGTAATCATGGATCAAATATATTCATGCTGCCAACAAATTATTAAATAGTAGGAGGCTCATTTGTTCATTACTTTACAACACGTACTCATCAGAGTCATCGATATAACTATCAGATGCATCCTCAAACATTCTCAAGCAACTACAACATAAACACTACACATTAATTTTTTTAAATAATAATATTTAATAAAAAAAATCTTATAATATATAAAAGTAACCTAATATAAATAAGCACTACATATACATGAAATGATGTAGAAATGTAAAATATGTAATCAAAATCAGTTAGTAAAATAATATTTTGCATTTGATGTTGTAATACATTATATAATAAAATTTAATATTCTCTAACTTTTTTATATATAAATTTGATGCTTACTGTCTTCAATATTAATCTAATAAAGTAAGTTAATATGATTGACATCTATAGGAAATAAAATAATCGTTGGTATAACTCATGTGAACGTTGTCTTCATTAAAAATTAAAATGCTTTTGTACTCTTTTTATTCTCTAAAATAGATGGAGTTCAACAAAATTTATAAAGTATCTAGCTACTTTTATAACATAAAAAAAGTAGAATTGTGTTACCTTCAAGGATTTATTATAGAGGAACCATATATCTAGATTCATAGTAAGTATGGAACATGCAATAGGATTTGTTAAACTATTCTTTAAGGAATCATTTGATCTCTTGAAGATTGGAAAAGGTTGGGATATTTCTGTATCTAAAATCTCTCAAAAGATCTTTCTAAAATCAAGAACCTCTGTTTGTAAATACCTAAACAAGCTTAGACCTCCATCCCACCAATAAGTTTGCGAGTTTTGAAGGATAACTTAGAAGAAGGGGAGTAGAAGCCCAAGATGGAGCAACTAGTCCACCTATTATCAGAGCATCATTTCTATGGATGGGGGCGTCAAGACACTCATGCCTTTCACTTTGTGTGACTTTTACTTTGTTCCCCTAGGAATTGAGAAATCAATAAAGAATAATTCCATGTACATCTTATCTCTTTGTGATGAAAATAATTTAGAGAACTCAAATGATCTATCTCTAGACAAACATATTCCCAATAACAAATCCCCTAATCTTAATGAGAAAAATGATTTCGATCCATATCTCCTCCATGTTGACTTGGACTCTAATGGTGATCTCCCTATCTTGAATGTTTAGGGTGGTTCTATCAAGATATAGTTAAATTCTTCTAATTTTGAAGGTCCTTTAGAATATGCTTCAAGTGCCTCTGAAGAGCAAGTATACACCACCACAACCCTTCTATAAGAAGAGATAGTAGAAGTCAACCTTTGTGGTGGCAGAGTATTACCTTCGAGGATGGCACTCAAGATAAAGAAAAATAGGTCATTTGTTCAAGTAAATGAATAGCCTCACCACAGGATGCTCCATTACATGATATGCCTATGGACAACTAGCCCAAGGTTGACTACAACATGCTAGCTCATCTCAAAAAATTGCCAGCTAGGCTTAGTATATACAACACCATTGTCTTATCCAAAGAGATAAGGAAGTCCCTAATCAAGGCCTTACTAGATTCAAAAATATGCTTAGCCTAATTGGCAACTACATCTATAATAAAATAAAAAGCCTACTACTTTAAAGAGGTTCTAGAAGTCGCATTTTTAGATAAAGATCTACTCTTAGGAAGTACATATCACAACCACTTGCTTTACATATCTGTGAATGTAGACAACTTCAAGCTCTCTAGAGTACTTGTTGACATGGGTGCATCGTTTAACATAATGAACCTACAAACTCTAGCATACTTGAGGATTGATATTAGTAGACTTAGCTCTCACAAAATGATGTAAGAAAGATTCAATGATCAATGCGAGAGGGCTATAGGTTCAATCACTCTGTTATTATAGATTAACAAATTCAAGAATGAGGCAAAATTCCACATCATAACTCATACCAATTCTTGAACGCCTTGTCAAAAAGGCCTTAGGTTCATGAAAAATATAATGGTTCTATCTTCATTACATCAGTGCATCAAGTTCATATGCAATGGTCTAGAGTATTTAATTAAGGGAGACTTAAAGCCATTATCTATACATGAGATTAGGATTTATGAAGATGCAGCTTATTACCTCCCTAAGATGGTAGTTGTTTATTCTAGAGATGTTAAAAATAATATCAAATAAAAGAAATTAAGAAAGAAAAAGAAAAAAAAGAAGAAGAAAAGTGGAAGGAAAAAAATTAAGTTTACTACTAATTGGATCTATTTTGGATTTAGTAAGATCTCAGGTTAACTCAACACCTCTATACAAGCCCACATTAGACCTCTCGTTTGAGAATCAAATAAAAAAAGATGCATAAATTAAATTGATTAAAGTTGGATTACTTATTGTTAGGGAGCCTTAACATGATGCTGATCAATATATAAGTTTACTTATTTTATAGCTAGACACCACTTTCGAAAATGGTGGGTTTATTTGTTTATCAAATTTTTTTTTATTTATAAAACTGCTATTTATTTACATTTATTTATGATGCCTACCAACACCAAACCACCATCAAATCACTTTTTAGCAACTTCTGAATTTGTTTTTAATAACAATATCATATTTTAATAAAATAATAACTATTTGAGATAACATCTTTAATCTCAAAAAATCTTTCAATATTGTCAATGTTTTTATATATTTATAAATTTTGTATTTACTTTTTGTAAAAGCTTTTGTTAGCCTATATAAATTTTTTTGAAATAAATTAAACAAAGTAATACTAAGCATGCAAAATTTGTAGATAAAATTATATCTATAAAAGAAAATTTAAGAAGGTGATTATGAGATAATTTATATCAATTCTAAAAGAAATACCTCCAAGTTCAAGATTCTTCATGCAAGGGCTTATGCATTTAAAATTTAAAAAAATTAGATCCAATATTTATTATTTTTGAATTAAACATGCTTAAAATTTATATATTTAATGTTGATGATGTATTACTATTTCAAAAAAAAAGTTAGATCAAAATTTGAAGACTAATTATATATAGATAGAGAGAGCAATCTAGTATAGGTGGACATTGAACTCAACATCTTAGAAGTGGGAAATATATTATCAAATAATAATGGAGGGCACAAGTTCTTAGCAAGGTGAAGGGATAAATCACCCAATGATGATACATAAATTACAATAACTAATTTAGAAAAGATGTCAAATAATCTTGTGTAATATTTCTAGATTTTAACTCTTTAGAGAAGACTGCTTTAAAGGCCAAGAAAAATGAGGTAGCACATAAAGTTTCTAGAAAAATTATAAAGTGTTAAAGTAAGAAGAGATGTGGATTCATCACCAAAAGCATACCTTAAATTAGCTTTTTTACTTAAAATTTAAGTTTTTTAATATGCTATAATTTTATTATTATAAGATTATATATGTGTTTTACCTTAATGAACTTATGTGAAGAAAATTAAAGAAATAACTTTAAAGGAGTTTAAATTTTCAAATAATGAGAACAACTTATAAGAGCTTCTATTTTTTTTTCTTTTCTTAAAATTATCCCTCATTGCTAAACTTCTCACCTAATGCTCGCAGCTAGATTAGATTTCCACATGACCTAGTCTTTATATAAAATTTTTTAAAAATTTCAAAAATCATAAACTTCATTAAACTTTCTAGATTATATTTAGATACATTTTTTTTTTTGAAAATTGTCATAATGTTTTCAAGCTCTAAATTCTTCTAGATCTTTCACAACAAAAGTTTAAAGTTAAATGTAAAGCTACTAAATTAGTGCTACCTACACACTTAATTGACTTTAGATACACTCTTCTAAATTCCAATTAAAGGCTTTCACTCTTAATATCACCTCTTACAGCTTCTTACACAATATCCCATGGCCAAACCTTCGGTCACTCCTTGATCATGTTAGCTTTTCCTTGGTTGAGAATTGAAGAGAGGCTTGCTTAGTTTTTGTGCTCCTTTAGAGAGTATTGCAATGCTGAATGTAATATTTCACATCATCATTATCATAGGTTGCTGTAAATCTTTTTTTTTAAACATGTGTGTAGGCATGCTCAACCATTAGAAAGGGCTTTATCAAAAGTTTATCACCTCAAAATTTTTTAGGAAATCATCAAGACCATAGAGGAAGGTATATACTATCTTCTTATATAATGATATATGTTAATTTAATATCACATTGGATTTGGTACTCAAAATAAATTTCTCTTCATCATCTTTATAGCTGTTATAATAAGCTTCAATTAGTTCTCCTTCTTACTTTAGTCACTTTACTTTTGTGTAAGATCAAACATTTGTGAGGTGTAAGTGCCATTGAAGTATATTGTCATGATAGTATCCTACGTTGCTTCCGTAGTTGGAAATTAGATGTAGTCGCTAATGAACTTTGGTTCTAGAGAGTTGATTAGTCATCTCTTCACAACAACAATCTCAATTATCTTTCTATTGAAGTTAAGATCAATTATTGAGATTAGCGTATTTTATCAATAGCAACTTATCTTTAACTATGATATGCATCTCCATAATTCAAACCAAAGAGTATTGTTGGTTTCATCCAACTTAATGTCAATTACTATAAAATATGCTTAATAATTTATGATATTCTAGATATGATGACCTTTGTCAAGGTTGGAATCTCTGCAAATAAGATTTTTTTTTCAAGGGAAAAGCTTTGCCAATTATCTGTGAACTATTGAGTAGAGGCTAAGTTCCCTCAACAATGCATTTTCATGGGAAGGTGTTAATGTTGGTAAATGCATGGTGTTTTTGTGTCAATGTGTGTAGGCACACGAGTATGCATATTAATTTGTTAGAATGAGTATGTAGGCATGGGTAGTTTCATGAGTGGAAGGGGGGGGGGGGGTGGGTTTAGATTTGTAGGCTAATTTATGGGTAGTATAGATCTAAGAATAAGTGATTTTTGAGTTTAAAATTTATGGGAAGAGATTGACATAAAAGGTGGAATGGATTCTTGATGTAGACCTAGGGTATGTAGATTAGTGGAGTAGAGATCAACATGATATGTATGGTAGAAATGATGGGAAATAATCCACTTGTGCAAGAGCACACGATTGTTTCAAGAAATAAAGAGTGTCTAGAATATCATTCTCTTGTGGATTGCATGAAAATTATTAAAATTGGGTTAACTAATATTTGAATAATAAAATTGGGGTGCTAATGGTAAATCAAAACTTACACATAAATTTATCAAAAAGCTATCTAAATATTTTAGGAAAAAAATTGTGAGGAGATGCAATATAGATAAAACCTAATGGTTGGGGTTTACTTATGTTGATTTATGTCATTATGATTTTTAATAAAGAAGTTAATTTTATTAAAGTATGATCATGTTGGCTTCCACACTTTTCTTGAAAGCGTAAGATACTTATTTTCTTTGCACAACCTATCTACCTCTCAATAAAAAAATTATTGTAATAAAAATTTGTCAATGCTCTTTAGATCTTAATATGCAATATACAACTTCATCACAATTTTCTCTAACCTACAACCCATTATAGTGGTATTTTGTTCAAGATGAGTCCAATCCTCACCACTAAATTTTATATAGACCTCCTAAACTATTGATGGATGGCAAAACAATTAATAAGCATAAAGGCATAGAACAAAATACATGGTAATAGAAGAAAAATAAAACTTCAAACTTTTATTAAAAACCAAAATCAACAACAAAATAACTACCACATCTTAACTCTTAGAAGGAGAGTTTAGTTCATGGTGAAATAAAAGAAAGCCATACAAAACTCAAACATGAACATTATTATAATAAAAGTAAATGAAAATAAGAGAAAAAAAATCAAAAATTCAAAAAAGAAGAAGAAGAAGAAGAAGAAGAAGAAGAAGAAGCATCTTCTTCACGTTGTCTCTTTGGTCCCTTTCTCTCTTCTAATAGCTTCCTCTAAGAAACTTGAGAGTATCCACCAAATTCCTTCCTTAGAAGCTTCCACAAAGTTTGATAAAAGAGATAAAAAATAGCTAAAGAAGTTTCCAAATTTTCCCACAAGATGCGCTTAAATACGACTATATGCGATCTCCCCTGCTTGAAAATATGAAAAAAAGAGTAAATTTAGGGAAAATTTGAACATGCATTAGGTCAGCACTTAGGCGAGGTACCAGGCTCCTTGTCTTGCATATGTTTAGAATTTGGGTTTGGTGCTTAAGTGCTAGAATTTGGGTGCCTATGTGCCAAAATTTGAGCATCTGATTTGAGCATCGGAGCACCTCTCATTCTATCTTGATCACCAATTTGGTTAAAGTCTGGCGCCTAGGTGTCGACTTCTTATTCTTATAGCTCCAGGTGGGTGTTTGGGGGCCTAGTTATGGTGCCTAGGAACTTATGTGTTAGGTTGGATGATAAGCACAAAATGAGCTCCATATTCCACCATTCACGCCTAAATCTTGTCTGTATGGCTTTCTATTGATTTTGTAAATTTACTCTTAAAATTTGCTCCAAGTAATGCACATATACAAAATTTATAATTCAAACCATTAGTGCCATAAAATTTTTAATTTTATGCAAAAAAATGTGGCATATAAATAATCTAATGTAGGACAAAAATGTATAACTTCAATGCTATCAAATTTCCCTACACTTAGACCTTTGCTTTTCATCAAGAAAAACTTAAATGTATGAGTGTTGAAATATATAAAAATTTTCTTATGCATTATAAGGGATTTTCAAAGATTAAACAATGCAAAAGAAAACAAATTGCTTACCTATTTAAAATGTGTTGACATTCAACCTTAATCAACTAATGCAAGTCATTAAAATTAACATATTCTTAAAATAATATACTAAATTATACACTAACACATTTATTTGTTCTTAGTCATACAACTTCAATTCAAATAAAGAAAGAGAACATAGTGATTTTTACATGGTTCGGCCAAACCCCAAAAATTGGTTTATGTCCACGCCTAGCCTCCCAGGCTAAGAATTCACTAAACCAAAGTTAAGATTAAAACAAATCTCCCATACTCTCCTTCACGAGAAAGTATAACCCAGCACATACTTTCTTTAATGGACAATCACAGCCCAACACGTACTTTCCTTAATGGGCAAGTACAACCCAACAAGAAATTAAGACAAAGCAAAGGGAAAGATACAAGTCTAACTCTCAATTTTAAAATGTTTTGGCACTCACAACCCAATCTATACTAATATTAAGGCAATTAAATATTAATGAAAAAGAGAGCTCAATTTAATTTTATATAAAATTAAAATAGATTTTTAATCAAATATTTAATGCAATTAAGTAACTTAATATTGCTTGAATGATCTTTTAAAGGTTTGAAATGATTTTCTTGAATGACTTTGAAATAGAAACTAAAATAAAATCACCCAAAACTTTATTTTGAATTCTTGTTCACACAAGCTAACTTTTATTCAAATGATAAATGTATTTGTAATTTGAATAACTAAACAATCACTTGAATAAGGATTTGAATCTAACACATAACATATGCATAAACTAATTGAATATAAGTAATCAATAAGCACAAAATAATTTATGCAAGATGTGATGTGGTTGGCCAAATGGAAACAGAGAGGTAATAAGATTTTAAGCATAATCAAATTTAAGCAACCTATATAAAAATTTAAGCCAAAGGGATAAACAATGGATATTCAAATGATTATGCACTTAGAAAATTAATAACATTTAAAAATACTTCAGCCAAACAAGAAACATAAGGAATATTCACTGATTAAGCTCAAAATAAATTTATTTTCTCATGTTTGATTTAGGCCAAACAAGAAATCAAAAAAGTATCAAGAAGGTAAAGTCCACACAAATTGATCTTCTTATATTTGTTCTTGGCCAAACAAAACCTAAAGATTATGTCATGGATAAACACACACAAAAAAAATTACATAACCTTGTAAACTTTAAAGCTAAGAAGAAATAAAAGAAGTTTAAGAAATTAGCACCTTAGAAAAAAATACCAAAGAGATGATGTTTTTGGCCAAGGGTGGAATCACACCAAACGTTCACTTTTCCAAATCAATCTTCAAGTCAAGTAAATATCTAAGAGAAGGAAAGAATGATGAGGAATGCTTGCACTTGTATCACCAAAAATCTCCAAGAAATGATCTTTCAAGGATCAACCAAGGGTGAGCAAGAGAGAAAGAAAGGGTTTTTTTTTTTACTTTTTGGAACCTTTTTAAAGTTGAAATAAGGCTATTAAATAGATGATGGAGGAGTCTAGGGTCAGCCAAAAACTGATCCATTGAGAAGAAAATTGATTTGACATCAATTTGAATATCAAAATCAAAGGAGAGGGGATCTTCCAAAGAGATCTTCCATAGACTCCTTTACAAATTTGTTTAAACTCAATATGGAATGTATGATATGTGATTCACGGCCAAGGAATGAGGAAATCCCATAGAAAGTTCGGCCAAGGGAGTTTAGATATGAGGATGGAGTTTTGAATAAAATAAATCCATTAAAATCCACTTCAAAGAATTTGGCCAAAGAGGTTTCCTAAAATAGAAAATTCTTAAAATAATGCATGGATTAATTTTAAATCAAAGCTGATTGTATTATATACTTATTGAATGCTTAAATAACATATAAATTTCATAAATTTAAAGCATAGTGGCCGGCCTCCCTTAAACTTTCCTAAAATAGGTCAAATTGGAAAAAAGGAAAGGAATTACTTTTAAAAAAAAGGGCTAGTTTGCATTTAAATTTAAAATAACTTGAAACATATCAATTAGGCTCTAAATAATTATTATTAATCATTCTTGGGACGTTCAACATATTCTATTAAATATTTGATTTGATTTAGCAAGTACATGTCATGCATGAAGAAGTTTGAATTAAAGAGTAATTCAAAAATAATTTAAATTCAAAAATTCAAATAAATGAATTTAAAATAGGAAGAATGAGGAAAAATAATATGGATATATTTTGAATGAATTTTACATAATTTCATTGCACAAAATGCATTAAAAAATTCAGCCAAAATAATGCTAAGATGAAAATGATAATAAGGGAGAGACAAAAGAATAATAAGAGAGAGAATAGGAGAAAAAGGATAATTTTGGAATAATTCAATTTTTAAGCACTAAAAATTATGAATGACATGTAAATGATTTAATGAAGTTTAAAAATAATTTATTTTACTTTAACACACATTTAATGGAACTTATATCAGTCATTTAGTTCATAAATGGATAACTTAATGAATATTTGTAATATTAAGATATAGAAAAATATAAATAACTTTAGAATGATGAATCAGAAAAATGAATGAATAATTTATTTTAATTTAGTGAGATTTTCATTTGTCTTAATATAGTAATTCCTGGAAAAATTTTCACCCAGTCTATGTCTAGTAGCTTAATCAATTTGATATAACTAAAGAACCAGAAGCTAAAGAATTTTTTCTGCACACTTGAATTTAACTTGATTAGTAGCATTTGAACATATATTTGTTATGATCAAAATCAATCTCATATAAAATGGGGCTCATGAAGTCAACATTCTCGTACGATGTTGTCCTTAATTCATCCATTTCATTGAAGTATAGAAGCCTTTTTTTCATGCCACCTTTAAACCAATGTTTAGTATTTTGATTGCCAAACTTTCTTGTGTTCAAGCTCAACTAGTAGGTAAAAAACCTTCAAATACACTAAATTATAAGATTTCATACCAATTGAAGTTTTGTATGTAGTCATATAAGCCAATAATGCATCATCCAATTTCAACGATCAATCTTTTATTATTACCCACTATTTTTTTGAGTGTCCACCTCAACTCCTCATTAGAAATCTCAACTTGTCCACTAGTTTGGGGAAAATATGTAGTAGAAATTAATTCATACTTATTCAATTGTAAATTTAATTGCATATCATAGAAGTTTTTTATTCATCAATGATTATCACTTTGGGTGTGACAAATGTTATGAATATGTTATTTTTTTGTTAAATTTGACTATAACTTTAGCATCATTATTTGGCAAGGTAGTTGATTCCACCCATTTGGATACATAGTCCCCAACAACTATAATGTAGATATTGTTTATTGATGGTCAAAAATGACTTATAAAATTTGTTTCTTAAATATCAAGTACTTCCACCTCCAAGATTTTATGAAGTGGAATCTCATTCTTCCTATTGATATTACTAATTCTTTGATATTTATCATACTTGCCATAAACTCATAAGCATCCTTGAACAAAGTGGGAAAATAAAATTCAAATTGAAGAACTATTGCTATAAGGTGATACAACCCTTATGTCCTCCCAAAACACTCAAATTTAACACACATATTCTAATCATTTAGTTTGCATATAATTTTTAAAGGTACATGTCATTCCATAAGTAATATATCACTTCTGAAATACATCTCTTCTTTTAATTATATGGTAAGTTAGGGGGTATAAATCCATAGGAAAAATAATTGATGTAGTTAGAAAACCATGAAGCTAAGGTTGATGTAAATACCTACTCGTTGAGGAATGTATTTAGAATTGGTTCTAACTTATGGTCGTTATCTTCTATGAGCTCTAGTCTTGAAAGTTGATTTGCTACTACTTTCTCAATTGCATTTTATTTTAAATTTATGTATCAAGTTCATATAGTAGAAGTACCCATCAAATTAGTGAAGACTTTACCTCTTTCATCTCAATGAGGTACTTAATGGTTGTATGAGTAATGCATATAATCACCTTGAATCTAATCAAGTATGATTTAAATTTATCAAAGGTAAACACTACTTTATCAACTCCTTTTCTATTGTGGCATAGTTAATTTGTGCATCCATGAGTGTTCAAATAGCAAAGTAAATTATGTAAAATACTTTTTTCAATCTTTTACCTAAGCATAATTCCCACTACATAATCACTAGCATTGCACAACTCAAAAAGTATACTCCGATTAGGTGCAATAATTATAGGTGATGATATAAGGGCTTCCTTGAAGTACATAGTAGTTTGATTAAAATATGTGAGGACATCACATAGATCTTGAGGGTGCTTATTTAAATGATCAAGTATAACATCAAAGAATAATATACTACCTTATGATGAATTCAATCACTTAATAAGGACTTCTAAGGCTGATGAGTTTATGTGTATCAGAGATTTCTTCCTTCCCTTACATAGATGAAGATATGGTTTATTTTATATTAGATTGTAAGTTTCCTACAAGAGACAAGCCCTCATAGTTAATTACATCTTAAGAGAAGAAATCTTTTGAGAAAACTCTTGATTAAAGTAGTTGGTTAACATCTTTATAGATTTTAAAGTTTATGTCAAGACTGCTAATTTGGAAATGAAATGGGATAACTTATATTGAAATAATTCTTAATATATTTTAAAGAAGGATAAGTAGGAAGTATTTCTATGCTAGGAAGCCTAATAAATACTTTAGTTTATCCTATATTTGAACTTTATATTCTTGAAATTAAAATTTATATTTAATTTGATTTGATAATTTATTAGAATTATAGGACTTATGTCCCAACAACACAAGATTGTTAAAATGCTTAAGAGGTGAGGACTTATATTCAAAACAAAGGATAAATAGGTAGCCTTAGATCCTAAAACTAAAGCGCTTCAAAAAGCTTCTATATGAATATCAATATAAATAGAGATATTCATATGAAATCATCATGGATTATAAATTAGAAATCAAAGGCTATAAAAAGGTAAATAGATAAATGCCACTTATTTGCAATGAGTGAAAGGTCCAATGATGAAATTTTGATAAAAGATGGATATCCGTGATCTTACGGGATACTTGTTGAAGTGATCGGGTATGATATTAAGGTATGATATACCATCTCAAAAGATAGAGACATCACCCTATAATAGACCTAATCACCAAATAAGGACTCTTAAAGTAGATGGGTTAACATATATACTAGAAATCTTTTCCCTACTTTACATGGAGAGTAAAACATGGTTTATTTTATGCCGGGTTCTTTAGTTCCCTATGGAAGTAAGCATCCATAGTTAATTATATCTTAGGAAATAGGAATTTTCTAAGAACAGTAATGATTAAAGTAGTCAATAAACATCTCCAAATATTTCAAAGTTAGGCTATCAAAGGATTTGGTAATTTTGGAAATCAAGTGACAGATTTCAAATAGAAAGACTTATTTATGGATTTCAATGGAAGATAAGTAGGGAGCACTCATGATTCTAAGAAGCTTAGTGTGCACTCCAATCTACCTATAATGAGGCTTTATATATTTGAAAGAGAGAGTTTATTTTTATTTGAGTTAAAATTTTATTAGAATGTTAGGGCTTATAGTCCATCAACACAAGATTATGAAAATGCCTAAGAGGTGATGACTTATACTCGTAGCTTGAAGGAAACAAATAGCCTTAGAACCTAAATCTAGGATGCTTTAGTATAAGCTAAAAGCACGACTTAAGTCTAATCGAAAAATGGGATATTGTGGTTCACCTCCATAAGAGAGGATAAACCCATCTCGACTCTTCTAGACTTATAACTGCATGGAGTGGCTGCCAGCTAACATCTCATATGCTTCAAAACTATGTAGGCTGGTCTTATGTAAATGTAAGATAGCTAAATTATTATTTAATTAGAAATAAAACTAGAGGCTTAGACTCACTCCCTAAGAGACTAGATCATGATTGACATGAAATCATGATTTAGACTAATGCGAAATTTAGAATCTTTTACACCATTTTGACACATTCATTTGAACAAAGGCTTGGGATAATTATGTCTATATGTATGATGAAATGAGGTTGTGAGCTAAATCAGTGGGAGGAGGTGTTCTCCACTACAAGGGATGCTCTCAAAGATCAACCATTCCCCTATTGTGCAAGAATGGAGACCCTCCCTATTTAAGAGCAAAATAAAATATTATAGATAACATTATAACATTCAACATTCAGCTAAGGGGTTATTAACTCTTTTAATTATCTTGATTATAACCTAGAATTTAAGGTGAGGTTATGAGTTGTATTTAAAATTTAGTCATGAGTTATTTAATAAGGGTAGAAAAATTAATTTTATCCTAAAGAGCCTACCACATCCGGGCCACACATTCAATTATCAAACTTTAAGAAACCTATGAAAAATATGCCATTTCTATTGCACAATTTGAACACAATAATTTATAAAAGAATAAAAACTCGATGCAGTAGGGCACCGCCGTACATCCTGAAAAAGAAAAGAAGTTGGGTAGCCAAGCTTTACCCTTATACAACCCATATTATAAAAAAATATTACAATTACAATGAAAGAAAATGCTATGGGGATCTTCATTCTTCATCTTTCTTTCCTCCTTTTGATTTGGTTTTTCTTTAGGCTTCATAGGGCCTCCCAGATATTTTCCTTCTAATTACTCCTCATTCTGAACCCCATGACACTAATCCTAATCCTACTTGCAAAAATTACAAATATATGGAAAATAAATCTAACTACACTTGTAAAATAGATGCTAGCTAAACAAACATTCAAACCAAGTAGTTTATTCCATAAATTTGGACTTAAGACCCTACACATGGGTAACCAAACCCACTTGTCCTAATGTGGATTATGTTAAGGGGGATAAGCAACCTGCAAGCAAGAACATATATATTTATTTATTATTTTAGTAGCCCTTTAAGCATAATCCCCTACAGAAAAATAATATTAGGCTAACAACAGCCTAACTTCCAGTCTATGCATAAAAAATCCTAACATCCAGTCTAAAATATTACATCACAAATCAAAACATAACACCATCACATACACCAGCCTATCTTAAGGCTAGAATCAGCTACTTAGTATTCTAATGTGTGTGCTAAAGTTTGGTGTGGTATGTCTTAGCTAGGCTTTAAGTATATGATTGTCTAAAGGTTTTGGAATGTTCAAGTTACACATGTGTGGAGGTTTCACTTCAAGTTATTAAAAGGATTGGTGGATTTTAATTTATATTTTCTTTGTTTCACTTAATATTTACATAGCCTCTAGTTATTATAAAGAGAGAAAGAGGGTTGACCCTCTTCATCCCCACCCTAAGTTATTTTCTAAAGGCATATTATTATAAATTTTGGTTTCTCTTAGTGAATGATTTATTAAACATTTTATTAATCCTAAGTTTGGGTTAATCTTAAATAATTCTATTAAAATGTGAAAAACATCTTAATATTAATGAGATTGAATTACTATCACATGGATAATATACCATCATTTCTTTTCATCATTATTAACATGCATATGCTTTCATTTTTTCTTTTTTGTGATATTTAATTTAACATATCTATACATGCAATTATATATGTGTTTTTGGAATACTTGAATGATTGTTAATGCATGTATTTTGATATAAAAGAGAGTTTTCATTCCTTAACAAGGTATACATACACATATATTAGAGATTTAAGCAAGTACGTGTTGTTGTTAAATCAGGGAAGTGAGGTAATCTAAGATCTCCTTGGGGATACTTAAAGCCTCATGTTTTCGGGATGTCCAGACTATAAACTTACTATCTTAAATACATATGAATCTATACACAAGTATAAGAATGAAAATTATGCAAATATTGTATTATAATAAATTATTTATTCATGTAAAGTAAAATTCTATCCAAATTCTAATACATGTAAACATGTGAATGAAATTAAGCAAGTATGTGCCGTTGTTATACCAAGGATGTGAGGTAATCTAAGACCTTCTTGGGGCAACTTAAAGCCTCATATTCTCAGGATGTCCAGACTATATACTTGCTAACATTCAAACACATATAAATATACACATGAATTATAAAAAAATAGAACAATCCTTTGACATGTTTAAACTCTGAGAAAGTGTAAATTTCATAAGGTATTTATAGCCAACATTTACTTTGACTTTCATTATTGATTTACAATTTTGAAAATAATTTGAGATTTATTAGTGATAATAGCTACACTATATAATAAGATTTATTCAACACACACAACTTACATATATGTTCATTTGATTCTTTTATTTGAAAAAATAAATGCATGATACAAGTGACATGTAAATTTATAATGATCAAAAAGGAATAAGTAAACATTGTCGCATAATCATTCAACCACATTAATTCCTAAGGACAATCAAGTCAAACAAATATTTCTTAAGATTAATCGAAGTTGTTTTATGAAGTTTGATTTTGGTGTTTGAATTATTGAAACTTAAAGAGGAGAAAATACATTTGGTGTTTACCCCATCCCACATTGGTGACTTAATGTGTTTAAAGAGAATGATTAAGTAAATTTTATTTATTGGTTAGGTTCAAATCATTAAGCAATCAATTTAATTACCTTTCCCTAAAATTTTTTAATTTAATTAATAATCCAACCATGAGCCTCCAATGATATGCTTATGAGAAATTAAAATTTGTAATGCTCTTAAGGGACCTAATGTAATTAGGCTCATGCTTAAAAGTTAATTAAACTAAAGGAAGAAACTATGGTAAGTACTCTTATGGTTTTCCTACTCATATGGGTTAACCATAATTCCCTTAAGAATTATATGCTGTTAAACACATAAAGGGAGGATTAATAAATTAAATTTAGGTTATCTAAACCCATTATTAATTTAATTTGATTTCTAATTTGATCATTAATTCTTCTTTATTAGTGCCTAATTATTCTATGTTAATTAACCCTCTTATAGAAATGTACTTAGGAAAATAACTAGGAAAGAAGCCCTAATTAGTTTTTCCTCATCATTCCCATTATTAATAGTGATTAGTCATCATTAAACATTTAATTTTTTTATTTTTTAACAATTTAATAAACATAAAATTGATTAAGGAGGTAATTTGGATTGAAATTTCAAATTCTTTAAATTATATGGCCAATAAATTCCAAGAAAATTATGGGTGGCAGGGGACATCCATAGAATAAAGTTATAAATTTTGAGATTAATTGGTTAAGTAATTAAGCTATAATTAAAGTAATTATCCTGAACTTCAAATCCTAATTAAACACCATTCATTGATAAAACATTAAGAATTTTATTTTTATTAAATTTTCCTCTATTTAACCTTTTTAAAATGGGTTATTTTTATTTTTTTGGATTTTTCTACAATTAGTTATGAATTTCTAAAGTTTTAGCCATTTAATCTTATTTTTTATTACTGGCCTTGATTACAATTGATTTGGGTTTGATTGCATTTTTGCTCATTTGGACCTTTTGGGTTAAATGGGCTAACTTAGGTTGAATGGATTTATTTGATTTGATTGGTTCGTTTGTAAGTATTGGAGGAGTTTGAAATGATATCTTGAATTATTGGAGTACCTTTGTGAAAATCAAATTGGATTTGGTTTGCTTGATGAGCTTTGGGTTGGATCATAGGACTATGGTGGAATAAGCTAAGGTTAGGGCCTAAGTCAATTTGGCTTGGAGCTTGGATAGGCAACAAAATCTAATTGAGGTTAGTTGTGTTGGCCTAAGGTTGTTTTTGGATGAGTAGATAAGCATGGGTCTTGGTTAAGGCTATAGGATAGGTAGAACCTATTTGTCCCAAGGTATAACTCAAGCTTAGGGTATGCCTTCCTAAGTCTCTAGGCTTGGGTGTAGTGTTCTTTTAGTCACTAGAAGTATCCTATGACTAGGAAAATCCAAGTGCTTAGAAGGTTCCTTCGTCTAAGATGGCAATGATGAGTCCTCATTTTAAAAGTGAGGTTAATTGTAAGTTCTAAAAATTTCTAGTTACTTTTAGTCTTTATGCTTAAGGCTTTAATTATATGAGGTTTTGAGTTGTATTTATCTTTTGTTTGAATTGATTAGTTAAGTTGGATAGAAAATTTATTTCTTAAGAGCTTAACAAAATCCAAGCCAACATTAGCAATCACAATATCACAAATTAAATTCTATAAAAAGCATAGAATTTCTATTATGTAAATAATATAATTACATAAATTAATTAAAATAATATAGTAAAAGGTTGATGTAGTCGAGTTCTAGTATACACCCCAGAAAAATGTAAAATGTGTATCTAAGTTCTATCCTTATATAGCCTTGCCTAGAACTAAGTATAAAGAAAAAAAAAAGCCAATAGGGATCTTCTTTTTCACCTCCAAGGTGTGGATGCTCTTGGCCCATAGGGCCTTGTAGGTCTACACCTATTAGCCACTCCTCATGCCAACCCCATAGCTCTAATCTAGTTCTAATGCAAATTATATTTAAGATGGTAAAGTGTATAAAGAATGACAGGCTTCACTTGGAGTGAAGCCCACTCTTCTTCATAACTTGGTCCAAATAAGACCTAAGAAAAAGTAAATATTATGAATTCTAATTGATTTAATTAAGAGTTATAAATTTTTAATCAACCCTAAGTTAGAATCAAACTTAAATAATGTTATAACCTTATGAACATACCTTAAGATTAAAGGATTAAATTAGAAATACTTTCATGGCATTCTCTAAACTCATTTATTTATTCTTTTAAATGTTGCCTCATTTTATAATTTAAGAAAATATTGTTTTTTATTTATTTGAATAAAAAATCATTTATAACTTAGGAAAGGAATGTTTCAAACATATACATTTATATTTTGTTAGTTTTATATTGATATATATATATATATATATATATATATATATATATATATATATATATATATATATATATACATATTTTCTTTGCATTTTATAGGTATGTGTCGTTATTATACTAAAATTTAATGTAAAAATATTTTTTAGACTAGTAGCCCTACGATCTTAGGTTTTTAGACTATAACCTAAAGGTTGCATTAAAAATACATATAGCTAAGACTTTTTTTCTTAACCCGCTAATCTCAAAATTAAATACATATGGTTATAAGATCACTTAATATTAATTAAATTAACTTAAGGGATTCTTAATTAAAATGGTTAATGTAATTAAAGGAAACTAAACATAACCAATAATTATCCCATGACCCTCTCTATTCATTAAGTGATCTAAAGTTCAAGAATTCAATTTGATGATTTCTATGACTTATTAATTAATTAATATAATTATTCCTTTAATTAACCTTAAAAATATAACAAACCACAAAGCATAAGTTCAAAAATTTTGAGAAAAATCATAGAGGTACATAATAACATACAAGGCCTACCCTAAAAATTTTGAATCATTGAGCTTATATTTTATAATTAATTATACTGATTAAGCAATTACTCTTAAAATACCTAAAATCAATTGGGGCTTTTGATATCATTGAATTCCTCCCTATTAGCTGAGCATAGAGAGGTTTGTTTACATTTTTAAGAGATTTGTACATTTAGTTATGAATTTTCTAAGTTCTAGATAATTTAATGAATTATTGATTACTAATTAATCCACCTAGGAATGATTTTGAGATATAGTTGTAATCAAAGGTGTTAATTATTTTTATTGGATGTCTCTATGTTAAGTAAGTGCATTTGGGCATTAAAATAGAAATGTGATAATTTTTATGACTTTTTAAATAATCTTTTAATTGAATTTGGTCACTCGATATTCTAAAATTCATAACCTTTGATATACTCACTTTAATGATATATAGTCTTTTTTTTTGGAGAGGTTGAGAATACCGATACAATGCCTCATAAAACTACAAGTGATTTAAGTAAATATTTTAGTGTTAAATTAAAATTACATATTTCAAATAAACACAAATTATTCTCATATTACTTACCAAAGATTAATGCTTTTTTTTTCTGATATTCTTTTTTGAAAGTCCTTTCTAGTGAGGGGTTGCTAATATTTTTGATTTATTATAAATTTTTAAGTTCAAATATATTTAAATGTATTTTTAAGGGTTTAATTCATCCTAAATTTGGGGATTTTTTATTTAACCAAGATTATAGGCCAAGATTATTTTTATTAGGTGGCTTTCAATTAATAAGAGTCCCTTAGAGTTAAAAGAACAATTTGTAAGATTTTTATGACTTTTAAACAATTGCTAAATATTTTTTATATATTTGGCTTCAACATTTTGTAACTAATTATCTATACACCTAAATGGAATGTGTGAAATGTCATCACAACCACACCATATAAAGTTCATGCCATTTAGGCATGTATTTTAGAGTTAATTTTGAAAATATGGTTTTCAAATAAAAGATAATTACTCCTAATCTAGGTACTAGATTTTATGGATTTTATTTTTCTCAGATTCTTCTTTGTTTGATAAAACAATAGCTTATTTATTTATATTTTTGGGCATTTAGTGATTTATTATGATTTTTTAAAAAAAATTTGGTCACATTTATCATTTTTTAAACCTTGAAAAATCCTTTTTCTATTTAGCCGACTTAATGACTGATGAGGTTGTGCTTTACACATGGTGCACATTGATTGGATCGATATGCATCACATGTGGATGCCCATGCATAAAGCATCTCACCTAATGAGTTCAAATTAGCAAGTTCAAGCTAACAGATCCATACCAGCTATTTGAATCCATAATTTAACAACAACTGAGTCATCTCATTCTTCTCACATAAAGCCATCACCATCCATGAAAATGGTGAAAATCCAAGAGATTTTGACGAAGAATCATGACACTTGTGTATTGAAAATGACCAATAAGAGAAATGTGGGGTTTCTATCATTGGGATCCTAACCTCGTTTGGCATTCACTTCACACTTAACCAACATCTACTCAACCGGGCTAAGGGTGAAGGAGTTACCTCACTGGAGCTATGTACGATGGCCTACATATGTGAGCTATATCTATCTTGATGTGCCAAAGACATATCAAGATGCTTACGGGACCTCCTTGCCACTTACTTAAAGCACCAAGCTCCATGCATTTCACTAGCCCTTGGATGAATTCTATACTAGGCTACTAAAAATAGTGGGAGGAGTTTCATTTTTGGTTGGTGGTTCTGGGGAAGGTGATGAGTGCCCAATTGGGGAAGAGATTTCCTAGTTTGGTGTTTCCTATCCTTGGATGAAGTGAGGCCAAGAGTTTCAAAATGAGGAATTAAGGCTCTTGGTAGGAGGATATGTTGATCGCAAGGTTGGGTAGTATTCATAGGTGGCCAAGGGACTTAGAGTAGTAAGCATTTGTTGGTTTTGGGGGGAGAGGCTATGGTTGAATGGATTTTATAATCTAAAGGGAGGCTCAATTTCATGCAATGTGATCTCTGGGCATGGAGGATCTAGTGGCATTCTTAGGGAAATGAAGTCAGACAGTTGTTAGGATGCTTTTCTTTCAAACCATGGGAGTTGTGGATTTGGAAATAAAGCAAAAATCATAAGCTCTCTACCCAAGTACCTATTGCTATTTTATGGGTTGGTATATTTGTAGTTGTTGAACCATAGCCAATGAAGTCTTTTGTCTCATGGTTTTTCCATATCATGTGTATGTACATGTTAATTCAATGAGCTTATGTGTGTATGTATTCCTCTTTCCATCCATTCCTTTATGCTTGATGTTGTGGCTTAATTACATTAATAGTTTGGCTTTGGTTGGCATGTGATTGATTTAAATAAGGCTTAAACGAATCAACCTTAAGCCAATTAGGCTCATTTGATTTTTTTGGGCTCAAATTAATTCACTTGGTTTGAAGTCAAGCCAAATTGTTTGCTTGGGTTTGGTTTATGTAAATTCAATCATGCCTAATTGCCAACTTTATTCTTAATTAATTTTGGCCTTGGTTGAAATTTTCTTGAGTTGACTTGAATTGGGGTGCATTTAGGTTAATCTTGTGTTGAATTATTTTTTAGATCCATTGGTCACCTTTTGCTTGTTCAAATTTGGGGTTTGATTCATGAAGATTTTGTTTATAATTATTTTGATGATTGAACATTTCAATCAATTTTAATTTTAGTTAGTTTAAGCTTAGAGTTTATTTAGTTTAGTTTGGTAAGTTATATAGGTTAGCTTTTAAATAGCTCAAAGTGTCTTGTTGAAATTTTAGTGGATAATTTGTTGATTTGATTTAGGATTATTTAAGTTAGATTTACTTTGATTCATTTCAAATTGATTTTACTTATGAGTTTGCCTTAGGCTCAAATTAATTCACTTGGTTCTTGATTTAGTTTGGACTTGAGATGGATTTCACTTATGTTTGAACTCATGTGGTTTGCATAGAGTTAAGGATAGAGTTGAGTTGTTTTAGCTTGATTTTAGCTTAAGGAATCTTGGGTTGGTTTGAGCTAGGTGGAGATTAGTCCAATAGAACTAGCCCTAGGATTTAATTCCCTATGACTTGGGTTTTGGTTTTGTCATCCCCTTAGTCATTAGAAATGTCTTGGGGATTTAGGTGAGGATGTGCTAGTGCCTAGATGAAAATCCTATGTCTAAAAGGGATAAGTGTCAACCTCACTAAAAGTGTGGTCAGCACATAATCTCCATATTCAGTCCTGCTTTGTCTTTTAGATCAACCATCTATACCACTTTTATCTAGTCAACTTGCTTGTGTGCTAAATTTCTTGATCCATGGGAAATAGTAGCTTACCACCAGTATAATGTATGCACTATGACTAACCTTCAAAACAAAATAAAAAGATAAAAAAAAGAAAAGAAAGTAATGAAAAATAAAAATTATTTAAAGTAATATTAATTTACTTATATTAGTGTTTCAATCCCTAATAATGGCACTAAAAATTTGATGGGAAATAATTTACATGTGTAAGAGCACATGATCACTTTAAGTAATAAAGAGTGAGTAGAGTATCATTCTCTTAAGGATTGCATGCCAACTACTTGAAGCAAAAGTGAAATTTACACCTTAATCTACTAAAGGGCTAACTAATTAACTAAGGCTAAAATTTGTAAGAAGATCTTAATATGAATAAAATCTAAACATTGGAGTTCACCAGTGTTTATTTGTGTAGTTTTGATTTTTAATTAGGTAGATTTTAATAAATTTTGATTATGATGGATACTATCTTTCTCTTGAAAATTTTATTTTCTCTACACAACTTATTTATCTCTTAGTGTAGATTTAATGCAAAGAAAATTTATCAAAGCTTTTTTGATTTTAAATATGACTTCATGTAGTTATCTTTAACATATGATCCATCATCATGGTATTTTATTCAAATGAGTTTGTTCTCCACCTCTCAATTTTGAATAAACTTCTTTAACTATTGTTGGATGGTCGGTCAATTAATATGCATGAAGGCACAAAAAATAATACATGGTAATAAAAGAAAAATAAATTTTTAAACTTTTATGAAAAATCAAAACTAACTCAAAAATAACAATTATATCATAACCCCTAGAAAGGGAATTTATTTCATTATTAAATAAAAGAAAGCCCAAATACTAAGAAGCATCTTCTTCACTGTCTCCTTAACCCCTTAAATGTTCTTGAATAGCTTTCTCCAAGAAACTTGAAAGAAACCACTACAATCAGCCCCTTATGGCCCTAAACCTTTGAATATATGGAAAAAAATTGTTGGAGAAGTCTCCAAATTTATCCACAAGAAATGCTTAAAAAAGAATGCAAGAGATCTCCCTCATATGGAAAGAAATTTGGGTGAATTTGGAAAAATCATCTAAGTATTAGGCACTATGTCATGCACAAATATTAGCACCTGGGCACTAGAATTTGTGCACTTAGTGATGTAGCACATCATGCAAAAATTTAAATAAATGCATAATTAGAGGAGCTAAGGCTATAGCTCAAGGAAGAGATCAAAGAGTAGGCTCAACTATAAGAGCCCGAGTGAAAGCCCAATAATGAGTCCATAATCTATATTATTTTTTAAATATATTCTATTATTTTTTATTTTAATTTATCATCTAAAAGATTGTATGGTTGGCCATGATATAATGGAGGTGTTAAAAATGAGAGGTTGAAATAACTCCTTCATAAATGACCACCAACCCTTCTTTTCCATCTCCTTATTCTCTTCTTTTTTTTTCCTCTGAAGTTTTAGTTCTAAAGTCTTATAACGCCTGCAAATATGATATAAAATACTTTGTAAGTTTGAAAAAATAATTTTGACTGAAGTATTGATCTTTCTCTAGTTTGGTGCTTGATGGCTAAAGTTTACATTTTCTTTAGTGAGATTAGGTAGTTATCTTTTGTTCTATTATATATTTTCTTTTACTCTCTTAAATTTTTTTCTTCATTTACTTAATTATTTTCCCACATTCTTAACTTCTTCTAAGACCAACCACCACCTATCCCAATCCTCACATCCATTCTAAAGCCACACCTAAAGCTCTTTGTCAAACTAGGCAAGACTAAGACCTAATTTCATTTCCTACCTATCAACACTCTTACAAGGTCCACCAAACCTAGCTTTCTACTCAATATTATTAGCTCAAATTTTAAGCTAACCATCCATATTTATGTACAACCATTTACCCCACTTAAAACTTTTGTTTTCAAAGAGATCTTTCAAATTAGCCCAAATTGGCTGAATTTTATATAATCTTAGAAGTTCCACTAGAAGATCACACTAAACCCTTCAACATTTTACTAAAAAAAAAAAATCTAGATCTCATCTTTAAATTTTATTAATCTCATTAAAAGGCTACCCACCACCATCATATTTGGTATCCAACCAAATTTTGAGAAGAAGAAGATTTTAGTTAAGACTTTTTCAATAAGAGAATTTTTGTGGTGAACTTGCCTCCAAGAAACTTGTGTGTCACTACGGAAAATTTGAGGTTAGTTAATCTCTTTTTATGATAGTTTTATTTCATATTAATTTGTTGTATATTTGGCTTACTTTTATAAATCTATAGTGCTAGCATAAAATCTAATTTAGTGAGTTCCACCATATAGCTTAACCAAAATCTCTTGTGTGAACTTATCAAATGGATGAATTCTTTGATTAGCATTAAATGAATAATTATTAAAGGCTAAATTTTGCAAAGTTAAAAATTTATTTGTAGTGTTAAAATTTATTGAATGAATACACTAGATAAAGAAAAAAAGGTTAGATAGGAAAAACATAAAATGGGTAGAAATGAAGCAGTTGTTCAAAGCTAAATATTGTTCGAGACATCATGATAAGAAACTAACCAATCACTTACTTACTCTAAGATAAGATAGTATCCATATAATTGAGTATTTAAATATTTTGTAAGATGTATTATCTAGAATAGATTGTGTTATTAATGATTGATAATTAGCCAATAAATTTGTCATTGAACTTAGGATTGAAATTAGAATCAAGGTTGAGTTACCCTCAAATCTTAGAGGACGTCTTTCATTATACTTCTTTAGTTAAATAACAAAAGAAATATACTTTTGTCACATAATCAAAGGATCAAATTCAATCTAATTTAACTCATTGGCCTACCATTAGACTATCCAAATGTTAATATAACTCCTCACCCAAATCTCCCACTAATGGGAGCTTTTAGAACTCTAAAGATATAGTTTGGTTCAAATGACATTAGAAAAGTACTATATAAAATAAATATAAAGCTTAAATCTTATTCTTGGAAGAAACTAAGAAATAATTAAATAATGACTTAGAAGAAGGTTGTGATGTCTCCCCACCATCTAATGAATTATAAATGGACCTCACATCAATATAATGAGTTGTCTTATAATAGCTAAAAAAGAGATAGTATTTTAAAGAATAAAATATATTTTAGCATGTATGTTGTGTGCATTGAAAAATGGTGTAGGATAATCATTGATGGTAGAAGTGTTATGAATTTTGTTTCAACTCACATATAACCTTTTTTTTATGTTAGTTGGGTCAACCATACCCCTCTCCTTATCACTAGTCAATGTCTATCTCTCATCAAAATAGGCAGTTGTGAAGATCAGATTTGTTGTGATGTGCTTTTTATAATGCTCTTATTTCATTTGGATGGCCTTTGTTATATGATTTGAATGTAATTCATTATGGTGGAGAGAATATTTTTATTTTTAAATATAATAAAAAATAATCAAAATTTTATCTATTAAGCCTTTAAAGAAACACCACTTATAGCACTCAATCAGTTCACCTCTGACCTTATAACTATTGTTCTCATTTTTGGATGAGGTTGACATTATCCCAAATCTTAGAGATTATGACTCCTAATCTTATATTAAGAGATTCCTAATTAGGCAATTGGAGTACTACATTTAGTGACCATGTGTACAAATAAATCAAAATCAAATAACAAATTTAATCAAATAAAAATCTAAACAAAAAGAAATCAAATTTGAAATAAAAAAATAACTTTAACTCAATTGCTTAAGGTGAAAGCCTAGACCATCCTCGTAATCCTTCTATGACTTAACCCAACCTAAATGGAATAGGCGAATCCTATCAAATGTCAAAATTTAGTAGCAATCTAAAACAATACATTTGAATTAAAATCTAAATTTAATTGAGCTTAGATTGAGGCAGTTGGGATGGTTAACCAAATTAACCAATTTAAGCTCAAAATCACCTAAGTCTAAGAAAATTCAAACAAAATTAAAATAAATATAAATAAAATAAACTAAAAAATATAGAATCAATGCACAAATATAAATGAACTCAAAAATAAATTTAGGTAAGATTCAACATGGTCAAATAGGTCATTTGACCTAGAATTGATCTATGTTGGTCCCAATAGGTCAAAAAGTTTCCTCCTTAAATTCAGCTAAATTGAGTCATCTTAAACAAAACCATCATATGAACATGTTTGAATGTAAATCTAAATAAATCTAAATTCAATAAGAATTTAATTGGGTTGATTTGGCCATTTAAGCCAAATAGACCCAAATGTACTTAATTGGGCCTAAATTCAAATTAAATTAAAAATAATTTAAATTAAATATACAAAATAATTTAGAAATCATAATTATACATGATTCAATCAATTATTGGGATTAATTTGACCAATTTGGTCATTTAACCCAAAGAAACTCATGTTAACCCATTAAGACTAATTTGGGTCAAAATAAGTCTAAATTAAAATCTAATTTAAATTAATGAAAATTAATTGATCTTAATCATTCCAAATAGTTAATAGAATACAATTGAAGTCCAATTCCATTTCAATTCAAGTCAAATTATTTGTTTGACTCAAATCAATTCACTTTAACTCATTTGAATAAAAATATGTTAAAGTGAATTTTAACCAAAATTGAACTTAAAACAATTAAGAATGGTTAATGATAATCACTCATTAATATCATGGATGATTATTTATGCATAACTAAATCAATATCCAAATCCTAAAATGACTAAATAAACTAGAAAACCCAAACATGACCTAGACTAAGTAATTGATAAATTCCATAATGAATAATTATCTTAATTATAAACATAAATTCAGAGAGAATCGGGTACAATTGAGCTAGCCTAAGTCAAACCAACTCACCCAAACCCAAACCTAAGGCACTTAAGTCTAAACGCAAGACAATTGAACTTGGATTTTACTTAGACTTTTTTTAGGATAGATTTAAGAAGCTGCCAACTAGTTCAAAGGGTCTAAGAAGTTGCCAATCAGTTTGAAGGGGGAGGTGGAAGTTTCATAGATGAGGAGAAGCAATGTGAAGCCCAAACCGAGCAACCTTACTCTATCCAAACCCATTCCATACTTTTTTCATCATCAAAATCTTTTTAAACATGTGCTTTGATCTTCTCACCGCCTTTAACACCATCATGAGACCACAATTCCAATGGTTGGCCATCGGTTACCATTTCCAAAGTGACGAACCTCATGGCCAAGTATAAAGGGACATAAGGAGGTTTAATTAGCTACTTTGGCACATTCCAATACCTTCCTCAAGTTGAATGGAACTTGAATAAACCTTCCCCCTTCTCCCTAACTTCTATGATCACGCCCCACACAAAACTCTAACAACTAACGGTGTGTTGGTCTCGACTCTTATCCAAAGGGAGGCAAGCCATAAAAACTCTGCTAAAGCTTCTTTTATTGTCCTTGAAAGATTTTGAAATAAGAAATAACACTGAGATTCGATGTTGGTGAGGTACCTACAAACTCGACCTCCCCTTTAATTTTATTTGGTACTTCGTGAAATAAACTTGATTTTGGGTAAGATCAAGCCATGTAGATCCTTTCTAGATCACTCATTGATCATTTTGGAGTTGAAATCCTCTCTCTCTCTCTCTCTCTCTCTCTCTCTCTTTCCATGTAGATTGCTAGTGATCACCCTCGAATAATCTATGGCTCTCAATTTTTTGACAGGATCTTAGAGATGAAGTCAACATTGTTTGTTCCATTTATTTGGAACAGATGGTTGTGATCAGCTGGATGATTTGATTTAAAGCCCTTAAGAAACCATGGATGAATCTCAGGTTGTTTAATCTTTGATCGGATAGTCATGATCCAAAGTGCATCCACATTGCTAGGCTACGTGGGATCCACACGGATCCCGCGTAGCCCAATTACATGATAGATTGTGTAAAGCGACGCCCAGCCAGTGCCACATCAGCGCTAACTGGGTTAAGTGGAAAATTTGAAATTTTGAATTAAATAAATCCAAAAAATATCCAAAACTTTAAAAATTCATAAAAATTAAAATACTCAGCCAAAAAAATTCAAACAATGGCTCTATCCATTTAGCTCAATGAGAGAAATCCATTAAATCTAAAATCCTTAATTTTTATTGGGTAATTTTGGGTTAATTTGAGTTTTAATGAAATCAATTAAACCTTAATTAAGGTAAAATATTAATCAATCAACTTGAAATTAAAGCTAAAAAAAACTTTAAATAAAATTTTGAAGATTTATTATTGATTGAATTTAAAACTATAAAATTTTCAACTTTTAAACCTTAATTTAATAAAATAAATTAATAATAACTTAAAAAATTTAAGAAAAAAAATGGAATTAACTTAAAAATCATAATAAACATTATCGAACCTAAGAAAAGTATTAATATTCACTAAAACCCATTAATTCTTAAAATGACATAATTGGTTAATTAAATGAATTAATTTATTTATTTAAATAGTCTCATCATTAAAAAATAATAAATCAACTAGAAATTCTAAATAAACTTTTTCTACATACATCTTTCATAAAAAAATTAAAGAAAATTAAAAGCCCAAATTAGTTTCTAATTTGTCAAGCTTTATTTTGATTCTAATGAAATTATTAAAACTTTAATTAACTCTAAAAATATATCACTAATCAAGTTGAAACTTTAAGAAAATGAAATTAGCAAGGAACCCCACTTTCCATAAATACTTCAAAGAAAAATGACTTACGAATGAGAAGTTATTCGATTTTTAACCTTTAGGCTAATTTAAGCCAAATAATAAATTAAGAAAATTATAAAAATCATAAAAATTCATGAAATTAATTCAAAGCATTTATAATAACATTAAAGGATATTTAAAAAATTCCTTAGCCCTCTGAAGTTAAGAAATCTAATTAATCACACATTTAGGGTTTAAGAAACAATTAAAGACATAAATTAATTGAACCTTATGTTCTTAAATCAATCCACGATAAATCAAATAATTAATTAAAAATGCTGCTTAATCAAACTTTGAATTCCATATTCAAATATGAATTCATTAACATTGACATCATCTTAAATCCACTTAACATTAAGTAAATGATGATAATCATGATAAAATAATAATAATTAATTAAAATCATCTAATCTAAATAACCTAGAAGCTTAAGATAGCCAAGGATATGTTTGGGACCTAAGTATTTTATGTCTTTCGGTTTCTTATGTTATGCCCAAATAGTTAGTGAACAAAATCTCATTATAAGAAATTCAATTAAATAATAAATTCTTAATCATAAAACACCCTTTAAGTCAACTTAAATAATAAATTAAATAATTAATTAGTAAAGACCCAAAATCATAAAATCATATTCAATAATTAGTTATTTTAAATAAAATTAAAATAAATTAATCAAAATTAAATTTAAACAAATTAAATTAATTGAAACATAAACTAGAAGATCAAATTAAACCAAACAATTGCTAAATTAAAATAGTCAACATACAAATCAAATAACTAAGTTCAATAAACCAACTAGCCAAACTCATAATTAGAATCTAAATAAAAGGTCATTTAAAACTTTAATTAAATTACAATTTAATCAAATTAAAAAAAATTAATTCTAACCTAAATGAAAATATATGATCATTAATTTTAAATAATATTAAAATTATTTGATCAACATAAGTCACATAAAATTCAATAAAAATCTTTGAAATGAATCTTAAAGAAATGAATCAACATTAATTTATGGAAAAGAATTAAATATTAATTGAATTATTAAAATTGAGTTAAACCAAAATAAAACACAATCAATGTGAACATTCAAAATGCATAAAGTTAAAATAACCTCAACAAACTTAATTTTTAAATTCTTAACCAAATCAAACAAACATTATTCAAATTAAACCCAGTTTAATCCCTTAAATAAATTCAAAAAGGGTTAATTAAGATACTTGGGATATCAGTTTTACCCTTAAAATGGATCTTTATCTTAAGATAAAAATTTTATTATAATAGAATTTGGATGTTGAATAGAATGGGTTCTACCTAAAACAAAAGTTATTTTATTCTTCATTCTTTAAAACATAAATTCAATTTTAATAAAAAATAAACCTCAAATTGAAATAAAATCTGGAATCAATTAGATTACTTAAATTGAAACTATCTGATGATAAATTATACGAACTTTAAATTTGAAATCAAACTTGAACCTAGAAATGCTTAGTGTAGTCATACCACATGAACCCTTCTTATTCACACACTAGATCATTAGGTCACCAACCGTAGACTTAAGTTAGGTCAATGATCTATGATGAAGTGATGTGATGTGGTATTTTTTTATTATATTTTGTGGTGTCGTACTTTATATTAGATGACTAGGAATTAGTTGCACACTAGTTTGGATGCTAGGACATTCTTTTTAGGCTAACATTATTTTCTGCATAGGGTTATGCTTAAAAGGGACTACCATAATAAATATAAATGTTATTTGCCAGCAAGTGCTGCTTAAGTCCCTAAACATAGCCAATAGGATATATGGGCTTGGCAACCATTAGTGTTAAGCTCTTATGTTTGAAATTTAAACTATTGGTGTGGTGTTTATTTTCTTAATGTCTGTTTTGCATGATTTAGGACTTTATTTTTAGAATATTAAAAATATAATTTGAGCCTAAAATTAGGATAGGATCTATGGGGTATAAGAATAACATTAGTTGACTTTGTGTGTTGGTGGTCCTTTGTAGAGCCTGAGGAGGTCCTTGAAGAAGATGATGATCTTGGATGAAGACCCCCATAGATCAAGACTTTAGTTCTAAGCCAAGCTGTATAAGGGCAGAGATCGACTGCCTATTTTTCTTTTCTTTCAAGGTGTACAGTGGTACCCTACCACATTAGCTTATTTTATTAATTTAACTTAGCTTGATTTATTTTGGGGTGCGTAATAAGACTACATATTTTTTATAGATTTTTTTGTGATTGTTATGTGCTCATTGAAATTAATCAAACATTAGGCTCTTAGAAAAACTAAATTTTCTATCCCATTAAACTAATCAAACTCAAACATAAAATAAAAATTCATTACCTCACCATATATAAAGCCCTAGGTTTAAACAACTAAAAATAACTATAAATAATTAGACTATGTGAACCATGTAAGCATATTGTTCATAATTCTTAAATTGGGTGCTTCACCCATCCTACATAAGTGGCATCTACCTTGTGAGGATGATCACCCTTCCAGGGGAAGTTTGCCTTCTCGTATTGATTTGGCCCATTACTCTTTCCTAACTACATTTCATTATAGGCATGAAATTACATACCTAAAGCCTTAAACAAAATTGTGAGTCAAAATACATAAAACTATATATTACATTAGTTAAGTGCACAACATACCAGTCATTTTCTTAGGCTTAGGGAGTGAGTCTAAGCTCTTAGATTTTTTTTCCTAAATACAACAACTCAGCCATCTTGCATTGCATAAGATCGGACTCAT
The DNA here is from genome assembly GCA_021442155.1 of Cymbidium sinense. NCBI lineage: Eukaryota > Viridiplantae > Streptophyta > Magnoliopsida > Asparagales > Orchidaceae > Cymbidium > Cymbidium sinense. The sequence goes on along the minus strand of CM038227.1, from coordinate 109,251,111 downwards.
GGTTTTAAAATTGGTTGACCACATAGGAATCCTTCATGGTAGGAAGTAAGTCTAGAAGTGCCAATGATATGTTTATTTTCTGAAGTGAGAAGAATAATCGATAATTCTCAAATTTATAAAATTAGACTAGGTTGAGCCTCTAACTTACATCATAAGCGCTTTTATACTTAGGTTCTAAAGCATCATAATTGAATAAGTCTTTAATTTCTAGATATTTCTATAGTCTTATGCTGTTAGAATCTATGTCCTAGATTTTTGATAAAATATCAACTCAGAATTTCAATTTCAAAAATGTAAAGCCCAATAATAGGATAGTTTGAAATGCTTATAAGGCTTCCTAGTATCTAAAAGCATTTTCTACATATTCTTGATTGGATTTTAAAAAAAAACTCTTCATCCTTAAAGCATTCCATTTTGAATTTTTGAATTAACAATCATTTTAAGAAATACTTTGAAATCCATAGAGATAAAGGCAAATTTTTTTAATCGAAAGTATTCTTAAGAAGAGTTCTTTTTATTCTAAGATGTTTTAACTATAAGGGCTTGCCTTTATAGGCAACGATGAACCTTATAATAAATAAATCTTATTCTTGTTTTTTCATGTACTTTAGGTGAAAAAATTTCTGGTACATCGAAGACCCATCAGCCTTAGGAGTCCTTATTAACTGATTGAATCCATTATAAGGTAATATGTTTATCTTTTAAGATAGAATATTTATATCTTAATGATGCATTTGATTACCTAAATAAGTACTCCTGAGATCTATGTGGTGTCATAAACTTTCTCCACAATAATAAAATCCACCATTAAAAAATGAATTAAACTTCAATTGATTGTGATTGCAAATCCTATTAGTATTAATAGTTCTATCATTTTTCATCTTAAACTTTGCCTATCTACTTTGTGTTCTATCATAGCCTCTAAGATAGAGATCGTAAGTTTTGGGATTTAAAACAAAAGAGTTTTTTATCCAACTAATTTTTTCATTTTTCATGTAAAAGAAGTCACACTAATTTTAGTAATAATCACATGTCTGATGATATCATGACCTTTCTTTTGAATTTAATAAGGTGGTACCTTATGAACTTCTTAATGAACTACCTCTTCTTTGAACTAGTCAATATGCTATTGATTTAATTCTAAGTTTTCAAACTCTCAACCTACCATAATATAAGATGAATCCCATTGAACATACTGAATTTAAAAGGCAAGTTGAGGAGTTACTAATAAAATAATTTATACATAAATTCCTTAGTATTTGTGCAATACCTACTTTAATAACTTCTAAAATAGATGGGACATGACAAATGTAGCTATAGTCTAAACATAAATAAAATTAAAATTAGGTATAATTTTTAATCACTAAAGCTAATATTTCCTCTAAAATTGATTTGAAAAGTGGTTATCACCAAATCAAGGTTTGATCAAGAATGAATATAAAACTTCTTTTAAGACCCCAACGCCCCTAATGGACTTTATGAGTAGTTAGTCGTGTTATTTGGACTTTTAAATTCTAAGTGCAATCATGAGACTAATGAATACAATTTTAAGCCCTTTTAAAACAAATTTCTTGTCATATACTTTGATCATATTTGAATTTTAGTCCAAACAAAGTAGACCTCCTACATCATCTTAAACCAAATTTTTGATACCCTTAGAAAAAAAAAGGTAGACTTCAATTTGAAGAAATGCTTCCTTTACAAAATGAGATGATTTTTTTTTTGCATTCATTATTTCCTCAAGTAGCATAAAACTTGGCCCCATTAAAATTGAAGTGATATTAGATTATCCAATACTTAAGAGTTTAGCTGATGTTAGTAGTTTTTATGATTTAGACATATTTTATAGATTATTTATTAAGAAGTTTTGTAGGATTGTAGCTTCAATCACTAACTGAATCTAAATACATTTTATTGGATTTCAGTTGCTAAAGAAGCCTTAAATCAAGTTACGATTTTAATGATTTATACCCCTATTCTTAAGCTTGATTTTTCTTAAACCTTTCAAGTAACTTGTGATATATCTAGAATGGGAATTGATAGAATATTATGTCAAGAAAAATCATCATGCAACTTTCTGTAGTAAAAAATTAACTGAGGCAAAATAATGATATTCAACATATAATAGAGAGTTTTATGTTATCATTTAATTCTTGAGACATTGGTGCCACTAACTCTTATATAGGGAGTTTATTCTTAACTCAGATCATCATTCTGTCAAATTCATAAACACCCAACAAATGCTATGTCATAGATATGTCAACTGGGTTAAGTTTCTTCAAGATTATTCTTTATCCTTAAAAATAAACTTGGAGTTGAAAATAAGCCTATTGATTGCCTATAAAGGGTAATCTTCTTTAGAACTTAAAATCCTAAGTTTTAAATGAATTTGAGATGAGCACCCAATTTGTCCTAATTTTCATTTAATCTGTGCTAAGCACTTCACAAACTATAAATTTTAAGGGGATTTTTTGTGATTAATTTGTATCTTTATCAAGGATAATAACTTTGCATCCCTAGACCCTCTCTTAAGAATTTTTTTTTATTATTGAATTACATTTTAGAGGAATTGTTGGTCATTTTGGAAGACAATTGGTTTAGCCATCTATTAATGGAAAATTGATTTTTTAAGCTATCTATTAATAGGGATGTTCGAAAACTTACATCCTAATCTTTGACATATAAACAAGATAAAGCCACTAAAATAAAAATTTGACTAATACATTCCCTTAATTATTCTCTATAGGCCTTGGGAAGATTTATCAATTGATTTAGTCTTGGGATAGCCATGCACAACTTGGATAAATAATAGCATTTTTGGGTAGTTGATAGACTCTCTAAGATGACCCATTTCTTGCCTTGCTCCAAAACTAATTATGCTTGTCATATCAATAAACTATGCCTTAAGAAAATAATGCATCTACATGACCTTCCTTCAACTTAGAGTTTGATCCTAATGTTAGATTTGTTTCATACTTTTGAAAGATTTTATAGAAATGACTTGGCACTAAATTGAAATTATCATATGCTTTATAGCCTCAAAAACATAGGAAAAATGAAGTAGCAAATCAAACCTTAAAAAAAATGTTTTATAAGAAAAATTTTAGGAAATTAAGCTTATGTCACATAAGAAATGCATTTACCAACAACTAAATTTTCGTTTAATATCACCATCTATAGAACAATCAAAATTCACCTTTCAAAATAATTTATGGCCATAACTATAGAAAACCTATTGATGTAGCAAAAATTTAATCTCCTGCATTTTTTGTTTTATCATTCTTATACATTCAAAGCCTCCATGTTAGCATAAGGTAACAAATTACAAAAAGTAATGATAAATATACTTTTAGTGTAAATCATAATTGATCAACAAAAGAATTTAAATAATATGACAACATTTTGATTTGCATCCACACTGAATTATACCAAACTATTAAGTTTAAGAAATTGCATGCAAGGGCATGTAAACTTTGATTTGCCTATTAATATGTTAATTCATTTGATTGTTAATATTTAGAAAATTCAATTATATGAGTGAGTTATCAATTATTTATTTATTTTTAATTTGATTGTTTGACAAGAGATATGGTTCTTTACTTCTAGAATCCTCATTTTTGGAAGCTGATTATATCATTAATGCAGAGGTGAAAACTAATCCAACTATTGATCCTTAATTTCTAAATTTTTAGAAGAATAAATCACCTACTAATGATGTTTGGCTAACCTGTATTGACTTAGAGACCTTTGCCCCATAGCTGGTTGAAAGCTTCTTGGATTTTAACTCTTCAGAGGAGAGTTCAATTGAACTTGGGGGAGTTGATGTGATAAATCATGTAGACAATTAAAATAAAGGTCCACGTACAAGATCTAAAGATAATGCCCAAGGATGAGATCAAAGAGTAGGCCTAACTACACGAGCCTATGAAAAAGTCTAATAAATGGCTTATAATCTAGAACATTTTAAAATATATTTTATTATTTTTATATTTTATTTATAATCTAGAAGTTTATATGATTTATCATGATATGAAGGAGGCATTAAAAATAAGTGGTTGAAATACCTCCTTTATAAATGGCCACTAACCTCTCTTTTCTCACTCATTTTCCCTCTTTTTTTCTTTCCAAAAGTTTTTGTTCTAATGTCTTGTAATGCCTATAAATATGGGTTGAAATTCATTATAACTTCATTTTTTAATTGAATTATTTTGAGTGAAGTATTTCTATTTCTCCATCTTGGTGCTTCGTGGCTTAACTTTGCCTTTCCTTCTATGAGATTAAGTAGTTATCCTATTTCTCTATTTTATATTTGATTTTACTCTCTTAGTCATTTGGTCTTAATTTACTTACATCGTTTTATACATCATTAGCTTCCTCCAAAGTCAACCATCACTCATTCCAAACTTGACATCCACTCTAAAGCCACACCTAAAGTTCTTGGCCAAACTAGGCAAGACTAAGACCAAATTTTCTTCTCTATCCACTGACATCCTTATAAACTCCACTAAACCTAACCATCTACTTTTGATCATTAGTTCACATCTTAATCTAACCATCCATGATTATTTATAACTGTTTGCCTCACCAAAAACACATTTTCTAAAGCAATCTTTTAAATTAGCCAAATTAGCTCAATCCGAGGTAGTCATGGAAGTTCCACTAGAAGATCATATTGATTCTCTAAATTTATTACCAAAAACTTTAGATATCATATTTAAACATTAATCTAATAATTCAAAGAACTTTTCTACCCATTAATCTTACTAAAAGGCTACCCTTCACCATCACTTAGACATCAGATTCTCTATCTTAATCATTTAATGGATTTGGGTCTAGTGTCTAAGCATTGACTTCTCTATCTTATGACTTCATGTGTGTGTTTGGGGGATTAGTTATGGGACTCGCTCGACTAGGATTTAAGCACTAAATCAAGTTTCTTCATTCACTCCAAAATCTACTCTAGATAGCTTACCACATGATTTTGTTCATTCTTCCTTAAATTTCATTCCCATTAATGCGAATATATAACATTTAAAATTTAAATCATCAGTGCCGCAAAATCTTTAATTTTATCAAAAAAAATATATGTGATATGAATAATGTAATGTAGAAATAATGTATAACTTTCATGTCTACCAAGATCCATGGGATAGATTTATGATGGGTAAATCCATGAAGCAAGCGAGTAGATTTGTGAGGTACATTTATAAGTGCAAGTCAAATTCGAGTATGTGAATGAGTTAAAATTTAAGTTTGTAAGATCTATTGAGGGTATATAAATGAGCCAACTTCCTTAAAAAAACTCAACATAATTAGCATGGATGCTTTCGATGCATATGAAGTTGAAGATGAAGATGCAATGGGAGGATTTGTCAAGCATGGTTATGGGATATTGTTGGGACCTTCATAATGAACAATGAATGTATGTTTCTCTTCATTAAAAAAAACCCAAGATGAAATTCATTGTCAAGGTCTTTTGATCCAAAGTAAAGGTAAATAACTTTGCAATGATACCATGAAGAGACAAACTGACCTATTTTTTTTTTGTAATCCATGTCATAAGAAAAAAAAATGCTCTTATTATAGAAAAGAAATAATGCATTATAATATACATATAAGTTGATCATAAATTAATGGATTATTTTGAGGGATCCTATAATGCTGGCATATTTGAATAGATTTTATATTATGCTCATATTAATAGAGTTGATCACTCCTTTGATGTTGATTGCTTACAACAATATTAGAAATATTAATGAATTTAGCTTCATCTTCACCATATCATTAAGTAATGGTTAAATGATCATATGTTTTTGATAGAGAATTTAATAACAATAGTCTTATATCTTCATCATTAATATCAAGAATTTATAAATTGGCAAGAACTATATTGAAATTATCTTTATGCTCAATTATAAGTATAGCTTTACTAACTAGAAATGAAAGAGCTTCTTCTTCAAGTGTAGTTGATTCTTTGTACATATTTTACCCTTTAATTCTTTAAGTAATTCATTGACAATGTATTCTTCATAAAAAAAGTACATCTAGCATGGTTGGATTATGCCACAAGCTTTGATCATTCATAATATTCCAATCTTTTGACATGTGGTTGAGCTTGGACTTTAAAGTAATGGGAGATCCTTCTTGATCATATTATCACATGCTGAAGTTGGGAGCACCGTTAAAATTTTCCGCCTCTAACTTTAGATTGGATATTATGATTCTCTATATAGAAGCTCTTATGGGAACTTCTTATTAATTTTAGATTGATTGATATGCTCACTTTTCTAGTTAGGCATTTTATCAATCTTTAAAAATAAACTTTTGGTGTTTGTGATATAATGAGTATGGTAAGCAGACTGGTGGGGGGTCAAACTAAATTTGGTTGTGTGAATGGGTTATAGGTTTGATTTTAGTTTCCTTATATACTTGTTTGATAGTTTTGCTCTACCTCGCTAAGTAGTAAAAGCTTCAACTAGTTAAACTAGATTTTGATAATCTCTTGATGGCATGTTCACTATCAATTTGATAGGTTATTTGGTTTGTTAGACTCCATGAAATGTGCACAACCTTGTGGTGTTACAAGAGGTTAATTTCATGCACTTTGACTTTTGAGGGGATGATCCTTCTTAGCTCTGATACTATTTTGTTAAGTAAAAGTTTCAAAATCCAAGAAAAAATAATATATTTATAACATAAGAATTATTTATGATTCAACAACTTGAAAAAATCCTTAGGAAAACAAACTTACTATAAACTTAAAAAAACCTCAAAAGTTCTTTCAAAGACTTCACACATACACAAAAAGTTATTATGAGCTTAAGAAGTTGTCGGATAATCTCGAAAGTGAGAATACATGGGCTTATATAGAAAAGATTTTACTGTGGGCTCCAAAAATTCATATCCACTCTCTCGATGAAGAAAGTTTTATTAATGTTAGATAAATTTTTAGAAGGCAGATGAAACAGTAGATAAAACACTACCCAAATATTTTGCCCTCATTTTGTGAGGACTTTAGATCTGACTCTAGAAATTTTATAGGTTCAAGCACTTATAGTTAATTACCTCTCCAAATTCTGAGAGAGAACTTTTGATTAAAACTAGTCATTAAGTCATTAATTGCTTAGGGTATAGTAACAACATGTGAAGTTTTAGAGTTTAGAATTTATGAAATTCATAATCCTTTAACTTAAAGCAGATGGTTGGAGGAATGATGATGCGCCCAATCAAGATCCCATGGTTTTGTTATCTCGGGTTATAATGGTCCATAGTCTACCTAGTTGGAAGAGATAGTCGATCCAACATGACTGAAGGATCCTTATTAGTAGCCATGAGTTGCGTCGTCCAAAGAGACCTTGTAGATTTGGGGTGGTGTTTGTCTAAGGAGGCAATTTTAATTCCATCTTAACTGATAGAGGGTTTTTTTGCCCTATCCAATTATTTGCAAATAAAAAAAAGGAAGTGAAACTTAAGCAATCCGACCCACAGTTCCGCAACACTAAAATCCTGGCCCAAGGGGAGAGTGAGAGCGGTTGAGAATTGGCTCCTATAAGAAGAGAGGATTGGACACTTTCATTTTTCTTTTTCTTTTTCCCTCCTCTCTTACTGTCTCGACACACTCCCTTTCCTCTATGGCACACTCTCTCCACTGCACGAGGACTCTCCTTATTGCTTGAGATAAGACTAAAACCAAGCCTTTGTTGATTTTAGTAAACTCTCTCTACTGCATAAGGACTTTCTTTCTTGTGCGAAACATGAATGAAACCAAGCCTTTGCTGATTTAGGTGAAATTCAAAATGAAAAGTTTCTTTTTCATGATTCTTTCTCCCACAGAAAAATTCTGAAGACTTCCATCGTTAATCTTAGATCTAGTGTGAAATGATTGTTGCGTACTAGAAAACCAGTTGCGGTAGAGTGAAGGTTTACGCCTTAGCCTTGTTATGAAATTCAGCACACACACAGGTATTTAAAGAGTGAACAAGAAAACTCCAGAAATTTTAACGTGGAAAATCTCAAAAAGAGGGAAAAAATCACGGGCCTAGCCTAGTAAAAAGCTTCCACTATATATTTGTTTTGGAGTACAAGTTTTCCTGATAACGAGATTACATAATTGTATATGAGAGGGGTGACAATGGGAATCCCAAAATCAGATAACAACAGCCATATAGTCACGTTCATGTTGTAACAGTTGCTAGTGGTAGCAGATGATGGTGAATAGCGGGGAACATCCACTGACGATGAAGATCGTCATGATGGAGACCGACGAAGATTAACGACGGTGAGGATCAGTGGTGGCGGCTAACGACGGCGGCTAGCGTCGGTGGTTGGTAACCAACGGGGGTGGTCGGTGACCGTCGAGTGGTGACACGATTATGCCTGGAGGATTTTCAAGCTTTAGAGCTCTCTCCTCTCTCTTGCTTGACCTCCTCTCATATGAAGAATGAGGGGCTATTTATAGATTAGAGGAGTGACATCTCTGTAAATACATGCAAAATCCGAACCACTCCTCTCCATCGGATGACTCAAAATGATTCCTTTGATCATTTGATGTATTTTAAGTATTTGAAAGCTCAAATGAAGTCGGAATTATGAGATCTTGGGCTCGTTAGATCCGGCTCGTCGAGACGCTCGATTTGACTATAAACACTCCATGTTTGAGAGTTATTTAGGGATTTAACTGACATCCTAGAGTTTCCAAGGATATTTTAAGTGCTTGATCTCGACCAGTTTCAACTTCGGATCAGCTTGCTTTTAATATCAAGATTCGTGCTTTGACTAGTATTATTTTAAGTGTCATATCAATGATAATCCTCCCTCCATCAATATTGGATCCATTGCAAGGGAGAAGAATGCGATCATGTTGATTACAAAATTTTAGGCATTACTAAAATAAAGCTCTGCCAAAAGTTAAATTACTTGAAATTTAAATCATTAAGTCAAGAATCTTGAAATTTGAAGGCCTCTGCTGTCGAACTTGGTTACAATGTGAAATAAAAATTCTCCCATCATTGATCTTGGATTCGAAATAAGAGAGAAGAGTGCTTGTTGCACTAAAAATTGTGAAACTTGGCAATGCTAAGCCATTATGCTGCTGAAATTTCATCGAAATCATCAAATTACCCAAGAAATTTTCCATGGAATAGAGTCTCCCGACTTGTAGCCCCATAATGCTGATACTCAATGCCTCGAAGCTGAGCTCTCTAGAATTTGGACCCTAGTGCTCCGCTTTGTAGTGCTGTAGCACTGAATCCTAGCACCTTAACGCAACCTTCTCTGGATGTACGGCAAAAGTGTTCTCTTGTAATGTTGCAGCACTATCTGCATAGCATCAAGGGGCTCTATCAGCACCGTAGCATTGAAACCTGGTGCTGCGAAGCTGCCTTCTTGGATTGTAAGGTCGAAATGTTCACTTGCATCACCGCAACATTATCTAAATAGTGCTTAGTTACCTTATCAACACCATAGCGTCACTTCCCCGGCACATGTTGACCTCTATATATGGTTCACGAGTCGAATCGAGAGAGTGCGACAATAGAGACGGACTACAAATCAACGTCTAACGAGTCTGCTCAAAATGACTTTGATTATTATCGAAGCCTTCTAAGCAGACCACAAATGTGAAATGGACTACACCTATATGTCTCAAACATTGGAGATGGCTAAAATGAATATTCATATTCCATGTGTCTAACACGAGGAGATTCACAAATTACTTACCTAACATTAAACTGCTATACATGATTCAAGACATGCGCATATATTGAATTTGAAAGGAGAGCAATATATCTATTATAAACATTTTATTAGATAAATTAATTTGATGGAATTAAATCAACTTAAAATCAATCTAGAATGAATTATATATATATATATATATATATATATATATATATATATATATATATATATATATATATATATATATAATTATATAATTTTAGCATAGAATATTTCACTTTTAAATTCATTCTATTTATTTTTTATTTCATTTTTTTATTTATCAATTGATTAACACATAAGTTTAAATATAAGCAATATCTTTTTTTAAATTTAATTAAACATTTATATATATATATATATATATATATTAAAAAAATCAAAAAAATTAAATTAAACAACTCGAGTTGTAAAAAAAAAAAAGGAAAGAAAGAATATAATTATTCAGAATGAAGGATAAATCAAGTTAAAATTATATTATAAAAATCTTTCAGTTGAAAATTAATTAATCTACTTTCTTTTTTCCCCCATACTTTAGTCACCCCCACATAGCCAATGACAAGCAACCATATCCCTCCTCTCCATGCTAGATCACGTGAAATAATAAAAATGATAATATAATAATAATATTATTATTTTGGTACAGCCTCCATCTAGGCTGTTTTCCTCCACTTACGTAAAGAAGCCAGCCCCTCCTCTCCACTTACGTAATATTTTTTCCTGGCGAGGAAATATTACGTGCGGACTCCGCACACAAGCTCCCATTATAAAAAAAAAAAATTTGATTTGACTCGGGACGCATCCGGAGTTGACAGGCAATTTTTTTAAACTGAATACAGTTAAAATGTGAATTAACTAATTAAGTATTAATAAAAAAATTTAAAAATAGGGATAGTCGCCCACATGAGGACCACCACGCCATATCGCTCGATGCGTACGCTTAATGAAGATGACGCCCAATAATCGGGCGACGGCTTCATTATCGAAGCCACGCCCAATTAGTGGGCGACGCTCCTAGAAGCCGCCCACTAATTGGGGCCTCGACATATCATTAGGCCGAGCCCGATCGACCATCTCCTCGCTTTGCTCTATTCTCCCCGAAACTCCTCAGGAACTCCGACCAAACTCCGACCACCGAGCACGGTCCTCCCCCCCTCTTGGAACTTCCCGGCCACCGCCGGCGTAGATCTGACCGCTTGCATTGGCCTTGTCCGTGTATTCGATAGAAACTTTAGTTTTTCCCAAGATTCGCTTTGACGACGCTTAACTACTTCCTCTCTCATTTACCACCATTGGAAGTCAACTTTAGCTTTCGACCATTCTTGCACTCTATTTCGCTTGAGGAAAATTCCTCGGATTCTACATTTTTTTAGCACACATCCCTGCTGCTCTTCAGAACACACACAAGAAATCACTTTATTTATCAATTTATTTGTGTTAAGTAGCCAAAAGTAAGATTAATTAGGTGTCGATTAATATAAAATTCTCATTATTCATATAACTTGTTTTGCAAGATAAATAGAGAATTTGTTTCACGATTCTTTTCGAGGTGAACCAGTATCAAAATTCACCAAGTTATGTGGAGGTCGAATCGCCCGCCAGGTTCACCACAAAGACCTTACCGGAATTGAAGCAACGAATAATGAAGTTTGACATTGATCCAGCCACATCATTCAATGTGTCGCTATCCAGGTAGCGGATTTATAGGCCATGTCATATCGACGATGACGCCATGGGTTACACTTGACTAAGCTTCCCGATCGGTGTTGTACGTCGGAAGATGTTAATATTGCATCCACATCACCGATCCGGTAGAAGGTCGCGATGTATATAATGTTACACTGTGGATTTCATCGCACAAGAACATCCGGGGATACAACGCATTGGCGAGTTCCCGTGCAAGATATCGCCATAATTTTTCTCGATTATACTTGTAAACAATTAATATGATAATTAGTTCTTGAACTTATAAGTTATGTGGCGTGATGATGATGTCTACCGTTGGATGAACCTGTATGCCGAGTCTGCCGGTTGGAGATGAGTATCGAATGGTAGTGGCTCAAGTAGTAAGTCCGGCGGGATGATGACATGTTGATCGGGTTAGAAAACCACTTGCAGAATATAAAGTCATGTCTAAAAATCACTCATTTACAATATTGGCCTGAGAGTCATATGTTGTCCACAAACAGTATGTCGGATGTGTAAAACTACGGCGATGGGACAACGATGTTTACTTTGACGGCCATCCAAAGCCTAAATGATGAAATTGAAATTCCAAATGACATTGCGAAGGTATGTGTTTTAAAAGAGTATGCTATTTATTGTTGGGTGGTCCATAGTAAATAATGTTCAATTCGAGCTTACCTCTAACAAGAATTACATGGTTGTATGTGTGCGACGATAGTCTAGAAGGCCAATTGGCGTTTACATTGTAGCGGCGGCGACATTATGGGGTGCTTGGAGAATATCAAAAGTTGGTGAAAATCATAGATGTGTCAATGCGGTAAGTTCATGGGTCATCGGCTGTAGTTCAAATTTCATAGCGTACTACATCAAACGTGATGCACCGATTGATTTGAAACCTAGAGATTATAGGTAGAATGGATTCAATTCAATGTTAAAGTTTAGATATGAAAGCATGGGATGCGTAAAGGCAATAAAAGCAATATTCGGTAGAGAAGAGTCTATAGGACTCTCTCGGTCTTATATGTCGGTTTACTACTTTACAGTACGTCTACAAAATTCAATCTACCACTACAACATTTTGACTTTTTTGGGCTTTTGGACCTTCAATAATGGGATGGAGTTCAGACCGGTGTTGAGCTTAGACGGTACCTCTTTGGGCAAGTATAGGCATTCTTCGTAGAATCGGCCAATAATTGGGTTGTTTCCTCTAGCTTTTGCTATTGTGGAATCAGAGAATGTTGATTCGTGGTTGTGGTTTTTGTTGTGCTTGCATGATATGTTACCCGTAGTGTCTAGTAGACATGATTTATGCATAATATCTGATAAACATGCTGGTCTCTTGCGTGGATGCAAAGAGATTTTTCCTTAGGCGGCATGTGCGCGACATTTGCATGAAAATTTTAAAAAAGTCATACGCACCGGGAATTCGATGTTGAGTTTCTATGCCAAAAGATGTATATGGCGTAATGCGATGATATTCGTCATTCAATGTTTAATGCTTGACATTAAAAATGTTAAAGAAGAAGCGTACAATTGGCTTGTAGAGCATGACTCTGTAAAATGGTCCCTTGTGCACGATGGTGGTATGCATTATGGGACAATGACAATGAATGCAACTGAGTGCTTTAATGGTGTAGCAACGCGTGGTTTTCGATTCAAGCTTTAATCAACGCTATCTATTACAAACGTAGCTTTGTTCATGAAACGATTATCCACTACTCAGAGGAAGTCAACTTGTCTAGTTATACTCAGAGGATATCCACACTATTACAACGCGTCGAAGGGGAGGCATTTCCTCAAATATCAAACATGAAATGCAAGTTTTGACAGTCCATGATCGTCATTACTAGATAATGGCCTATGTGTTTATAATTGTGGCAGAACGATCATATATCATTGTCCATGCCCACATGTGATTGCCGCATTAGGATTTCGACGGTTAAACCATCTCACGTGTGTGTCACAGTACTACACTCTGCAGCTGTATAAGCTTACATACATAAATGAATTTCATACTCTATCATATCGCTCTGATTGGCCATCTATCAGTGAAGAGCATGGATTAGTCATGTTGCAGCCACCTAACTTTCATAGAAGGTCAGGCCGACCACGTACGAATAGATTCAGAAATACAATGGATGAAAATGTAGATTCAAAGCTTGTAAGTATGCAAAACATCCGTCACTATCACATTCCATAACATTCGATGACGATACATTTTCAATAGATAATGCTTATTTTTCTCTTCAGACCGATCTACTTAGATTTTACAATATTACCACATTTGAGATTCTTTTCCAGTGCGATGGTAGAGCCACCACCCGATGCTAGGCGTCTGCGACATAGCCGACATCTGACCGGAGGAAGGCAGTTGTCACACAGTGTAGGGTTTAGGAAAGTGTCTATACTACATTTTATTTTTCTGTTTCATTACAAACTTCAGAGTCATGTACAAGCTAACTTTGATTACGGCATAATGAATTTTTGTTTCTTGTCCATTTGTGAAATGAATTGGTTGATTAGTGTATGTTTATGTGCTCAAATTGGGAAGTAAATGTGAGAAAATTTAGATACTACTGTATGTTTATTTCAGTGTTAATAGAATATCACAATTATTCATATATTATAAATAAAAACTAAATGAAAACAATTTAGATACTACTATATGTTCGCCAACTCTGGTAGGATGGAAGATGCTTGCAAAGCTTCTAAAATGCTGTATGAAAAGAATTTGATATCATACAATGTCCTTGTTGATGGGTATGTAATAAACTCAAACTCTGAAGAGGCGGTTGAGATATTCCAATTATTTAGAATTTGGGAATGAAATGCTTTCTGCAGGCCTTAGACCAAATGGACAAATATTCAGATAACTGAAGCCATGCCCATTCGGTCGCTTCAATCAAACCACCTCCAAATAGTTTTGAACATTCTAGAAGCTTCCATAGTTGAATTCAAGTCACAATCTACGAAATGTGAAATATTAGCCTTTGAAATTCCTTCCATCAAACTACAATGAGGATTCAACTTTTTTTCAAAATGATGCAATTTTAAGAAATCCATTTTTTCTAATTTTATGCATTGATCATCTTATTGAAGAAATGACAAAAAATGTATGAAATAAAAAATAGGATAAAGAAGAAGCTGGAGCATTGATGAAAGAAAGGTGCGAGATCAGATAGTAATAGTAAAATACCTAGAAGAAGAACGGACAAAAAAAGCGCAATCTCGGTGAGACTACGGCCCGGCGGAAGTTCAAGAGGGGGGGGACGTCTTGCTATCGGAGTTTGGTGAGTTCCTACGAGAGGAGTTTCGGGAGGAATTGAGCAAAACCGAGGAGATAGGGCCGATCAGGATCGGCCCTAATGATATGTCGGGGCGTGACTTCTGGCCGCCCACTAATTGAAGCTTCTTGATCGAAGCCCAATTAATGGCCCACTCTTTCATGTGGCGACATGCCACGTAAATGGCGATGGCGCCATTCTTGCAAGACTATACCTATTCTTAAATTTTTTTTATTAATATTTAATTAACTAATTCATATTTTAATCGTACTCAATTTTAAAAAATTGCGGAGTTGGCATATGATATTTTTTCCTCGCTTGGTGTCGGCTACAGGCGGAATGAGAAAAAAAAAATTCCAAGCGCCTCTTCTCTTCTTCCGGCCCGCTCTCGTTTTCTCTCAAATGGGAAGCTGAGCCAGCATCACGCACCGAAGGCCAACTAGCAGCACAAAGACGACCATCTCCCGCGAGCGAGCTCTGCCTCTCTCGCTCCCTCCCGTCGCTACTCATCCTGCTGGATGGATACGAATCCATCCGTCGCCTCCTCCTTCCACACGAGCAGGCCAAACCGAACGGACTTCTTCATCTCTTCTAAACGGAGCAGCTCTCATGACTCGTCTCCTCTTCATCTCTTGCTGGCGAACCGTCCAGAGCAGCACCCTCCCAACATGCCGCAGACGGAGCTCCTTTAAGATGGGTCTTTTCCTCAATGATTAAAGCTGATGGTTGTACTGGTTGATAGATTCCTTAAAGACAATATAAGTTTTTCTCTTTGATGCATCAATCGTGCTCTTCAGCTTGATGAATCGTACTTTCGGCAGAAAGAGAAGTAGTTAATTGGTTGAAATACTACTTTATTCTTGAAAGACTTTAGCTTTTACTTCTCCCCAAGTTCTAGGCAACTTTCAGCCATGCCGATTAGACAAATGAAGGAAGGTTCAGAGCAGCACCTTGTGATAAAATCTCAAGTGAACAATCCAGTTAATCCAGTTCATGAAGCTCTCGAAGCTTATCATAATGTCAAGGGACCTTCGTCTCAAGAACGTCAGGTTTTAGAGGTGCAGAACGTGAACTCATCTTCTACGAAGAATAGAGGCAGAAAAAGAAGCAGAGGAGCCAAGAAGAACGGGATGTGCGATGAGCTATCCTTTCTGAGGCCTCCTAAGAATATATATCAGATTACTAACATAGTCTGAAATGAGATTGATGGGTTTAGAATTATAAAGAAATGGTGGGATTGAAAGATATATTGATGTCATGACATCATTACTTACTTAGAAGAGCGTGGCGGGTAATCAAACCAGTCTTGATCACATATCGAGGGGAAGACACTGAGAGGCTGCCAAATTTTTATGAGAATTTTAAACTTACGAAGGATTCAAATGAGGACTAAATGAGATAATTTAAAGCATCATAATCTATTTAAACAAACTTAAATAAAATTCAAGAAAAAGTTAACCTACAAATGATAAATGAAAGGAACTAAAGGACTTTGCTTGAAATATAAGTAAAACCCTCCTCAAACTCTTTGAGCTTGTAAGAATTCACAAGCATATCCAGACAAGTGATGTTGTGTGTTTGAACAGAAGGAAATCTCTTCTATTTATAGGCATGAATCAACCCTTATCTGGACTTAACCATAACTCATGATAATTTCAATCAAATAATTGATGAATTATGAAATCAAGGGGCCCATTAATGATATGTTATGAAGATGATAAAACTCATTAAGGAAGTCATGAATATGGGAGGTTTTGAATAAGCTTTCTGTATATATCATAACATAACATCCAACTCCAACTCAAGTACTTTAAGATTTGGCAATGATGTCTATTTGAAATGAGTGCTCGCATGAAGGAATCATGTGGGACTGAAGGTCGAATCTAAAGAGATGATGCACCTTCGTACATAGTACAAATTTGTCTATTTGCAAATTTGGAAAATGTAATTGTGTTCTATAAAATATAGAAATCAATTAAATGATTAAGCATAAAAAATAGAGACTTCATTAGTTAATCAACTATGAAAATAAAGAGATATATTAAATAGTTAGTTACAAAAAAAAAAATTACTGAGTAAAGAACATTCAAAAAGAATCAACTTGAATGTTACCTTTTATTTATTCATTGAAGTATTTTGAAGAGTTGAATTTTCATGCGAGCCACAAATCAAGCTATTATGTGAATCTATAGCTTCAAAAAATACATGAAAATACTTGAGTAAAGTGAGTTCTTCACATTCATTTTCAAGCAATTTTATACACTATTCAAGTGTTTCGATTTATGCGAGCATGCTTAAAAAAAACCCGTATGGGCCCCGACTCTATGCTGAATGCTTAAACTTAGTGTCTGAGGATACTGAGCGGGTTGATTCCCGGTTGGGTCTTAGGACCGGGTCCGGGTTAACAAAACCTAAAAATCCAATAATAATATTATAAGAATTTCAACTTAGTAAAATATCTGAGAAGCTAATTCTATCATATGATAGTAGATCTAATCCTCTATTATTAAATTAATAGAGTCGACATGATCTGAACTAATAAACTAAATGATCAAGCAGACTTATATCTCCCTAATTATGGCTAAGTTGATTGAAGATATCAACTAGAGGGGTAATCATTATCAAAATTATTCAAGATATTCAAAATTCTCATAAATAAGTTTGATCCTCTATTATTAAATTAATAGAGTCGACAATATCTGAAATAATAAATTAAATGACTTAAGCACCCGCATGGGTCTCGACATTATGCAAAATGCTTAAACTTAGTGTCTGAGGATGTTGCATGGGTTGATTCCCAGTTTAGTCTTACGATTGGGTCCAGGTTAACAAAATCTAAAAATCTATTATAAGAATTTCAACTTAGTAAAATATCTAAGAAGCTAATTCTATCATGTGATAGTAGATCTGATCCTCTGTTAGGAGCTAAACAGAGTTGATAGGATCTAAAGTTCTCAAATATATTTGATTCAATCAATTAACTACCTCGATGATGGCTGTGTTGAATAGAGATTTCTGTTGGAGGAGATACTTCCATCAAAATATGATTATAATTTCAAATCAAATTAGCTCAAACTGAATATCAATCCAAATGCAGACTCTAAAGTATCATTAAGCTATAAATAATTAAATGAACTTCAATCTCTAAAAAAAATTTAAAGCTAAAATTCAATCCACCTTCTATAATTATTTGTTGAATGAGATAAATTAAGAAAACTCTAGCTTACAAAGGAGCCAAAGTCAAATCAAGTACACAACTATATTTACTCTCAAATAATCTCATGACAATAAGGATGTGGCCCGTATACTTTGACTTTGTGGTTTGGCTAGTAGGCTCCACACACGATGCAGTAATGACTAGAGTCCTCTGACTGGGTGGTTGTTGCCAAATAACACTATTATATTATGGTCATGACTGTAGCCCATATGCTTCCCAATAGATCTGTACTTTGAGTTGTGAACCATATGGTGCAATTGACAAGGCAAAAAACCCTATATTAGCTAAGGTAGACTTAAAGCCTGTCTCCTTAGACAAACACCACCCCAAGTCTACAAGAATTTCTTGGATGATGCAACCTATGGCTGTTGACAAGGATCCTTCACGTCAGTTGGGTCTCCTACCTCGACTAAGTAAGTATGACGACTAGAGATGACAATCATGGGATCTAAATCGAGCGCATCATCATTCCCCCAACCATCCGCTTTAAGTTAAATATAATGAATTTCATAAATCTAAATTCCAAAACTCCATATGCTGCTACTATACGCTATGCATTTAGCCATCTAATGATTAGCCTTAATCAAAAGTTCTCTCTCAACATTGAGAGGGGTAATTAACTATAGGTGCTTGTGCCTATAGGAAACTTGGAACCAAATCTAAAGTCCTCACAAAATGAGGGAGAAATCTCCTGGTAGTGTCTTATCTACTATTCCATCTACCTTCTGAAAATTTGACCGACATTAAATCAAACTCTCTTCAATGTAAGAGGTCGGTGGCAAAGTTTTGGAGCCCACAGATTTCTAGCGACTCCGCTGAGAACAAGTTTCTTTTTTCATCTTTGGCTAGTCGAATTTAAGCTATAGTAATAGTGGAGTATAATAAAAACTGAAATAAAAAAGTGAATTAATTATCAATGAAACTAAATCTAAGTTAATTATGCTATAATGACTAATATGGTTGTTCTTTATATCGATGGATCTTCAGAACACATCGTTCGCTAAGCCAACATCTATCTAGCTAATGCTATAATCAATGCTGGAGATGTTGGAGCTACCATCCAATTTGGTAGTGTAAACTTTCCAGCTATTGTTGCTACAAACAACCCTTTTTCTGAAGCACCTGCATATTGTACACACCAATCTATACAAGGGAGGAGGACAACTGGAATGATCGCTACTACTACTGAGGTTCCTCAAAAGTCAAAAGATTAGGTCATTTTAAGATGACAGTGATGAAAAGAACCATCATTGTACAGAAAGTTTCAACCATGCCTATGAGTGCAACTACTCTACTAGTTGAACCATTCGCTAGAAGGCAACGCAAGCCCTTCTTTATCCAAGCAACCCGAGGCGGGAGAAAGAAGGAATGTTGAGTTGCGAGCTAATCAGCTCTCATATGGGCCATCTGTTACACTACCAGCCTTATAACCAGAAGTGAGTATTCCTACCCATAATAAATTTGAAATTTTGAAATGGGTGAAAAGGAAGAGCTCTACTAGTGATGTTAAGCAATATTTTGGGGCTCAATAGCAGTCAGCTCCAACCCTTCAGAAGAAATAACCTGAAACTCTATCTTCTCGAGTACATAGAGTTTTAAATATTGTAAAAGAAAAGTTCTTATGAATAAAAGATATCAAAGACTAATTATCAGAAAAGCTGAGAATGTTCCACTACAAAAGCTACCATCAATGGTAGTAAGAACTCAAGATCATTCTAAACAAGCCTTGTACGGAGAGCATCGAGGTGTGACACTTAGACCACAGGTCCAAAAATCCACTGTCAAAATGTCTCGACAAAAAAAAGTAAGCAAATTTGGAGGCCAAATCCTCGAAGTGAAACCCTTAAAAAAGACTGTGGCATGACATCTGAGCTGTACTTCTAGGGATCCGCCATAAATAAAAATTGTCAATAATGGGTACCTAAGAAAAAGGTCATACATGATGAAATTTTAGATGGTTGACACCTTGGAGAGTCATCCAGGGGATCCTGTTGCCTACCAGCTCATTGATTTCAAAGGTGAAAGGCCAATGTCACCAATCAATGGTTGATATCTAAAGAAGTATTATACATGAAAGTATAATCAGATGAATATCATACTTAAAGCTTTCGTAAGTTTTACATGGAAATTCTCTTGTGATACAAGAATGCATTTCCAAAATAAAATAGCAATCCCCCTACTATTCAAGGGGCATTTTTAAAATTTTATAGCAAAATATTAGGCTTTTCCTATAAAATAGAGGGCCTCCTTTTGTATTTGCGTTGACATCATGCCTAAGACCGAGATTCTCATATACATGTTAAAATTATGTATTCAAGTTCTCAAGTCTCAAAGTCTTATTAACTAAAAGAAGAAATTTTTAAGTATACAAACTGCAATAAATCAAGTTGGAGACATATCATCACTCCATACATCAAATCTAGGGCTTAAGTGGGTGCATATGGTCAGACTCAACAAGCTTAAATATGACTGAGTCGCTAACAGGTCTGCTTACTCAACACGTTACAAAGGCCATAGTAAGAGATCCACATCTTATTAGCCCGATGATAAAATCCTCCATTAATTGCTCAAGTCCAAGACTCAAGTGGGTGCATAAGGTCAAACTCAACACGCCCAAATATGGTTGAGTCGCTGACAGGTCCGCTTACTAAATACGCCATAAAAGCCAAGTAGGGGATCCTCCTACTTCGTTAGTTCAAAGACATGAGCATCCAAAGTTTCATATCCCTCCAACTTGGTAAGTTCAAGTGACCTAGACTAGGAGACCATCTCTAATGGTCATAAGATCATTTCCAATATTCAACAAAAAAATCTTCACTTAAGAAGGTACTAAGCTAAGTTTAATATAAATATCAAACATGAGATCTCAACTCCTTCAACAAGTCTACTAAACAAAAAGCAAAGACCGAAGAAAATTCTTGTTCAACAAGTCTAACCAAGCAGAAAGCAAAGGACCGAAGAAGTCATCCCAATGTTCATACAAAGCCAAAGGCTAAATTATGGGAGTCATATCATCAATATGTCCATTATGCGGAAAGCATATTACTGATGATTCTTCGCCATTGACCCAACACAAGCTCTGAGGGCTAGGTCACTGGTAGACATCCTTCAATAAGCCCATGAAAGTAGAAAGCTGGGGCAGAAGGTATTTTTGTATCACCTAACAAGTCTTTAAGACAATTCAGGACTTTACTCCATCAAATCCGTCTAGGCACGAAGCCAGAATAAAAGGAAATACAAGATACAAATCCCCAAGATAAAGTCTTCACTAAGTCTATCAAAGCACCATGCACATGACCAAAGATGTTCTCATCTCACAAGCAAGTCATCAACTCCATTAAGTCCACCAAGGCGCAAAGCTAGGACATGGGGAAAATACAAATTTCAAACTATCAAGAGGGAGCCTTCAACAAGTCTGAATGCATAAAACATATGACTAAAAATATTCTAAATTCTCTCAATAGTTACAGCAAAGCCCCCCCTGTTAGATAAGGGGTATTTTATTTTATATATCTATTTAGGCTAACATCGTGCTTCATGCCGAGATCCCTAAATAAATATACATAAGCAAGAGGAAAGGAAGGTAACCTTTGATGAAATATGATAACATTTCTTTTAAAAAGCATCGTGAAAATCCCTCTATTACACATGGGGCATTTTCTTAGTATATCTATTTAGGTCGATAAAGTGCTTCATGTCGAGATCCCTAAATAAATATACTTACTCAAGATAAATTTTTTTTTTTGAAAATTCCCCTGTTAAACAGGGGAAGTTTTAGATCTCCATATATAGATGAAATCAATGTTACATATTAAAACTTTCTTAAGATCAAATATAATAACTTAAATATTGATATATATATATATATAAATATATATATATATATATATATATATATATATATATATATATATATATATATATATATATATATATATATATATATATATATTATTTTAGAGTTCTTTTGAAGTGCTTTAGAATTTTTTATATATTTGTCTAAGTCGACATCGTACTTTAAGCTGAGATTCTTAAATAAATACATATTATGATTGAGAAACATATCATGTCTATATTACAGTAAAGGAAATCAAACTTTGTAATATATTTTTGAACTTGTATGCAATCATCCTATCAGACAGGAGGCATTTTTTTAATGATCAAGGTTGTTCGACCATCTCCTATGAAATAATAGGTCTTCTTGTATATATATTTAGGTTAATATCGAGCTTTATGTCGAGATCCTTGAATATATCTATAATAATTATTATTAAAGTTATAGCTCTTGCAAGAACAAAAGAATCTACTTCATGCGCAAAAAGATAGCCCTAAGCATCAAAAGTTTGTCTTTTAGATTTGTAAAATTCTGAAGATCAAGTCAGAAGAACTCCCAATTCTAGAAGCTTCAATCAACTAAGTTGGAAAAGCATTGACCTTTATATATTTAAGTCTAGAAGACAGACATGTTCTAAAGGTCGAACTCAATAAGCCCATAAATGGCTGAGTTGTTGATACTCTCCTCACTCAACAAGCCACAAGAAAAGGCCACGGTAAAAGTGCCCCCATTCATTAGTCTGATGACCAAACCACCAAGTCATTATAGTTTAAGTCGAAGACTCGAGTAGGTTCTAAAGGTTAGACTCAACAAGCCCACAAATGGCCAAACCGCTGACGCTCTCCTCACTCAAAAAGTCACAAGAATAGGCTGCAATAAAAGAGCCCTTGCTTGTCAGTCTAATGATGATAGCTGTTCAATCTCAAACCAGATCCAACTTAGTGATTACAAATAACTAGAATCCAAGACATATTTTCACTTGACCGATGGACCAAGATAATCTGAGAAAACTATTAATTCAGAGCTACCTCAAATCAATCTATATATTATCTGCAATGTGATATTTTAATCCATTTTCAATGATCTAATCAGGTACAAAGAACAAATCAAAGTCAATTCCCTCATAAAGTCTGTCAAAATAGAAAGCACAGGATCGAAGCGATTCCGTAGTTCACACAAAGTCAATGACTGAACTAAAATAATTTCATGGTTATTCAGTCTATTAAAACATGCATTGCTAGACTGATAGCTCAATATTATAGACTTAATATATGCCAGAAGGCTGGGTCATCTGTATGCACCCTTAAATGAGTCTGTCAAAATAGGAAGCACGGGATTGAGGGCATACATATACTCCCTAACAAGTTAGTATGGATAAATCAGGTCAAACATTCATCAAGTTACTTACCTAAACGTTAAACTGCTATACATGATTCAAGACATGCACATATATTGAATTCAAAAGGAGAGCAATATATCTATTATAAACATTTTATTAGATAAATTAATTTGATGGAATTAAATCAACTTAAAATCAATTTAGAATGAATTTTATATATATATATATATATATATATATATATATATATATATATATATATATATATATATATATATCATTCTAGATTAACTAATTATACATATATTTTTATATATCTACTCTTTTTTTAGAGATGTCAAAACTATCATTAAAAAATCAAAAAAATTAAATTAAACAACTCGAGTTATAAAAAAAGAGGAAAGAAAGAATATAATTATTCAAAATGAAGGATAAATCAAAGTTAAAATTGTATTATAAAAATCTTCCACTTGGAAATTAATTATCTACTTTCCTTTTCCCCCCATACTTTAGCCACCCCACATAGCCAATGACAAGCAACCATATCCCTCCTCTCCATGCTAGATCAGGTGAAGCAAATAAAAATGATAATATAATATTATATTATTATTTTGGTACAGGCGTACAGCCTTCATTTTGGCTATTTTCCTCCTCCACTTACGTAAAGAAGCCAGCCCATCCTCTGGTTGCTTAATTTTTAAATTAGTCATAATTAATAATTTAATTAGATAATTAACTCGCTTTAAAAAAAATTTAAAAATAGCCCAAATTGTCAGTCAATGGCGATCAATCGACCTACTGAGTCACCCTGCTTCCGTCTCCCATTCCAGATCCGACGTTGTCCGTCACCCGTGGCTCACCTCGTCACGGCCAGGAGGTTCACCCCTGCCAAGGAAGCTTCACAAAGAAGGAGAAGATCTAAGTATTTTCGTTGGATTTTTCACCGATTTAGGTATTTTTCACCCTAAATGAAAAAACTTGTTAGATTTTATTTTTATGCGTATAGTAGGTATGTTTAAGCTATTTAGTTTGATTTTCATGAAAAATTTGTGGTAGATCTCATTTTCTATGCGGTTTTTATATTTTTTGTAGGGAAGGTTAATTTGTGCACATATTTGTTATGTATGTTTAGGGCATTGACATCCAATTCTGTTGTTTATTGTAACACTTTATTTGATAAATCAATTATAAATGAGATTGTATGTGGTGTTTATTGTGATAATTGTTACTATTTGTTGTTATAAGTTGTGACTTATTAGGGTCTGAAATGAGGTTGTGGTTGTGAGCTGTTTATGACTTGCTTGTTCTGATTTGTTAGTTTTTCACATTCAATCTTTGTGATTTAAAATGATTTCTGTAAGTTGTTATGTAGTGGATACTTGATGTATCGATGAATGAGCTATGCGATTTAGCACTTATTATATGGATATATGATAAATGAGAGTATAACATTTAGGATATAAAATGTCAATATTTTTTTGTAGTCTTCTATATCATATATGAATCCAATCATTTTTGTGCATAATAGGTAGCATTTCATTTCGTCCCCTCATTATATTTCTCCTTAATTAAATTATTTGCATTTATGAGGTGCGGCGAAAGATTATTGTTGTTTTGTTATTAGTGATGAGTTCTATGTTATAGTTCTTTATTATGGCGGTGAACTGAGACTAAATGACGATTTCATTCCAACATATGTTGGTGAAAAAAATCATCCAGTCCAAATCCCACGTCGGATTAGATTCGAGGAATTACAGAAATGAATCATGAGGTCGTTGAAGATAGATCCAACAAAGTTCTTTGTGAATCGGTGGGTTGTTTTCCATATTGCTGGATTTATTGCAGTCCCATGATGATGAAGAAGTCGGAAGCTATACTTACTAGCGTGCAACCTATTGTGGTTTATGTCAAAGTTATGGAACCGTAGAGTGGGAGGTTAACAATATAGAAGAATGTGAGAGAGCTTGAATGAGCACTGAGTACATCGCACCAGCTTCTCAGCTAAGTACTTCAGTAGAATGCTATGGGTCTGAAGCAGGAGAACATGATTTCTTTGCTGGGATAAGTTCTGCTATTATGAGTAACTTAGAAGATAATGACATGAATGTACTACCCACCGAAGATGTTGGATATGAAACTATGCCTAGTGTATCTAGTAGTGATGATGATGATGAGGAGGATGATAACTACGCATAACGGATAACCATCACGTAATCATCCCTTGTTAGGGACTTGATTGTTGATTACTCAATTAGAACAAGTCATACGAAAGAGCACCTGATATAGAATAACGATTATTTGCGTAGCGCTGAAATAGCTAGAGAATAGGATGAGGACCTTACATTCGATAGCCCATCAGATCATTCGGTCTTTGAGGATGATAACTGCATTCCAGATGAATTGTTTGAAGATATGTATTTTCAATTCAAGAAACAGTTGCAATTTGCTATTCAGGGTTGGTCTATCATGAATAATGTTGAGTATGTCATTTGTGCTTCAAATCAATTAAAATTCACAGCACGGTGCACACATCATTCTGACCCAGGTAGATCATGTTGTTGGAGCTTACATGCAAGATAAATTAAGAGGTTGGGCGGTGCTTGGCATATTAGTTCATTAGATTCACCTCATAGCTATAGTCATTCAGTGCTTAATGCTGGACACAAGCAATGCACATCACAGTTCATTAGTTATTTCATCCAACCTGCAATCAGACGTCAACTAGATTTGAAGCCCAGGGAAATTGTAGTCAGACAGTCCAAGTTCAATATAAGAGTGTCCTACATGAAGGCCCTGGATGCACGCCGAAAAGGTCATAAGGTTATTTTTGGCAGTTGGGAGGAATCTTACAGAACATTAGGAAAATTCATGTCTGTCGTTTGCACATCTATGCCAGGGTCAGTATATCAGATACACTTAATAGAATCAAACAGATTCCAATGGCTATTTTGGTCATTTGAGCCTTCAATAAGAGGTTGGCAGTTTTGTCGCCCAATTCTATGCCTTGATGGGACTTTTCTCCTGGGTAAGTACAGAGGAACCCTGCTTACTGCAGTTGGGATCGACGCAAATAACAACTTGTTCTCACTAGCCTTCGCAGTTGTCAAATCAGAGTGCATCGAGTCATGGGTTTGGTTTTTGCACACATTATAAGACTTGATCCCATCAATTTCTACAAGGGGTGATCTCTGCCTCATCTCAGATAGACATGCAGGTATAGTTCGTGGTTGTAGAGAGATCTTTCCCTGGGTAGCACATCGCTTCGCATTTATTTTGGAGAACTTTAAACGAGCGTTAAACAATTCAAAGATAGTGATGTTGACTTCATATGTCGGAAGATGTTGCAGAAACATGGATGACATTCAAATTTTAATGGCGTAAATCAAGAATATCAAGCAGGAGGCATATGACTGGCTTATTTCAAGGGACGTTCAACAATGGTCTCTTACTCATGATGATGGGTACAGGTATGGTACAATGACTACAAACGCAGCTGAGTGCTTTAATGGTGTGCTTAAAAGAGCATGTGGTTTACCGATTCAAGCCTTGATTACAGCAGTATACTACAACATAGTATCCCTTTTCATGAAACATCTTGAATCAGCTACAACTCTTGAAAGACAATAGGAAACCTTGTTCTCTCCATGCATTAACGCTAGTGCAATGAACGAGAGGCAAGGAGAGATTTCCAACCAATGCGTAATTGAGATGTCACAGAGACCTTTAAGTGAAATAAATATTACCATCTACCATGTGCACATGTGATTGCTATTTCAAGTTAACGACACATAAACCACATCCATTATGTTTCAGCATATTATAGTTTGCAAAACTATATCAACACCTACCAGGGTGAATTTCACGTAATGTCTGATCGGGAAGAGTGGGGTGAACACATCATTGCTGGCACATGCTCAGATTATAATCCACCAAATATCAAAAGTAAGACAGGTCGACCTAGGACAAACAGATTTAAAAATACTATGGATGAGAACACTATAAGAAGTTCTAGGATTTGTAGTGTGTGTAAGACTGTTGGACATAACAGATTGACGTGTCCTCAAATACGATCTCACAGATTGTGATACATCATTGGTTGTTCAGTGTTGTGTTCAGTGTCTATGTGTCTCTTCAACACTTTTGGTTAGTGTTTTATTCAGTGTTATTTGTTACACTAGCTCTGTTCAGTGTAATTGAATTGTTGTGTGCAGTGTTGTGTTCGGTGCGATTGAATTATTGTGTTAAGTGTTGCTTGTTACACTTGTTACCCTTGTTACCCTTGTTACATTTGTTATAATTATTACGCTTGTTACGCTTGTTACACTTGTTACGCTTGTTACAGTTCTTATAGTTGTTACATTTGGTACGCTTGTTACACTTGATATAGTTGTCACACTTAGTGTGTTTGTTACACTTGTTACTTTTGTTACGCTTGTTATAGTTACTACACTTGTTAAATGTTACGCTTCTTTATTGCTTGTCCTATTAATGTTTAACTGATTGCACATTATTGTTTGCCTCAATTATAACAGGAAAGATATCCAGAGATGATGATCCGTGTCCCCCACGTAGGACGAGGTGACGAGCAGATGAGACAGTTGTTGACTACGGCCCACCACCGACTAAAGTGCACCCAAAGTATAGCAATGGTAATGAAAGACACGACCAAGAAAGTTTCTTTAACATTATTTTTTAATGTTTCTGTACATATACATTTGTTATGCTAACGCAACCCTACATATGAATGATTGTGATTGTAGGTTTCAGTGATTGAGGCTGCTGTGCACTACTGATGTTTAGGGAATGACCTATTAACTGTCCCAGATTTATGGATTCTTGCGAAGCCGCTAGATAATGTCCCGTGATGCGATATTAAGTCGATCACCACTTACCGACAAAGATTCATGGAGCCGTGGTGTTCGCAGATGAATACCTTCTACCTGGCTACCGGTGAGACGACGATTACATTACAGGATGTTGCAATTATTCTTGGTATTCGGATAGATGACCCACCTATGATTGGCAGTGTTGCTGTCGGTGGCGAGAAATAGTGGGCTACATGGCCAGATTATTACGATGAGTTTCTTGGAGCGCATCCAGACCCATACATTATATACCATGATCCGGTCCATCCACATATCACATCAGAGTTTCGAATGGGACAGGCTCATGCATGTACTTGCTTACCCTTACGATGGATGCGATGGACATACTACCGCGATTCATATTTAGATCTACCAGAGCTACAATTCACTATGCATGTCAGTGCATATATATTGTTTTCCATTAGATCTTTTCTTTTGCCAGATACTTCATATTCTGAGGTTCATCTGCAATATCTGTCATTACTTGAGGATATTGACACGTTCACGGAGCTGTCTTTGGGTTCAGCTATGCTCGCTTATCTATACAGGGAATTATATGAAGCAACAAAACCAATGCACACCAACATGGCTGGATGTGTTCATTTACTGTAGATATGGGCATGAGAGCACATTCATGTGGGAAGACCTACATTACGTGTTCCATATCCTACGCATACGACTGACTTAGCGTAGACGATGGAATGAAGGTTATGTTCAGAAAATGCCAGCATCCAATATCAGAGCTTATAGGGATGAGTTGGACGAACTTCTGCAAAGTCAGATACACTGATTTGATGTAATGTTTATTGGCTTACTCATGATTGGTTGTTTATTGAAATAATAACTTATGTTATATGCGCAAGTCATCTGGGAGCCATATGGACATCAGATCCGCTTGCGTGTCGCTAATATATATTTACAGGGATAGGAAATATGGCTAGCTAGAGTACCGATCATATGTTGAAAGAGGGTAGAGTGGTACCTGCCTGATCGTGTGCTCAAATAGTTCGGCATGTCTCCTACCATTGATGTTGCCCCGATAGATCCATCGTTCGTACGGGTTGATGGCCGAGGAAAAGTTGATGTTGATTGGGTCCATTCTCACAACTCTTACATTGTACTGTGGGAGCGAAGATGTGAGTCGGTTGTCGTTGTGGATTCATCACAACATGATAAGGAGCCAGCAATCAACCGATACATGAGATAGTATCATTCATGGGCTTCACTATACATGTTGAAGGCACCGACACTTCCTCCTGGCACATACTACCCCCGAGCGCCTATAGAACGCTTGATGGTTAGTCTAAATGCATAGTATTATAATTTGCTTTTCTTTGTAACAACGATACACTGATATAAATTTCTGTGTTTGCAGTGTGACCACATCTTGAATACTGAGAAAATATTTTGGCATTATTTCGACAGAGGTGATGATACGAAATATCAAACATCTTTCGATGAATATGAGAAATTGTTGGTGGCACTGAGGCGAGATATGCATATCTCGCATGACATAGGGATACCGACATTCCGACACTCATCGACAGTGATGTTCCATCAATGGATGGGCCATCCTCCCCCTGGTGGACACCTACTTGTACATTTACAGCCTACCCCAGATTCATATCAGGAAGCAATGTGGTTCAAATGCACCCATGGCACGAGCAGTCCCGCCGGCATATGGTCCACCATCATTTCATATGACACCTCCATATGGAGTTTACCACTGTATTCATTGCTCACGCAAGCCTGATATACCTCGTTACGAGTTAGGATGTTCGCAACACCCGCGGGAGTAGATGGAAGAGGAGGAGGACCATCGACGATCATCTACATGATACCATGCGACCACCATCCCAAGACATTTTTAGCTATATGATTCCACCAGGGCATCGAATGACGATAAATGTATTTTTTTTTGTATGTTTGATGACATGTATTTGTGATAGTTTTTATATTTTTTATGTTTACTCATTCAGCTACTTCTCATTGTGTAATCCTAGTGATATTTATTATTTATTTATTTTGGTTAATTCACGTGCGAGTAGGGAAGATTTAATGTGGAATTATATATAGTTCAAATCTAATTTAAAAACTATTTGTCATATATTTATTTATTATGGTAAAGAGTCAAATGAAAATAAATCTAGAGTCAAAATTCACATTACTAGTTTTAATGTGTTTTAGAAAAGTAAATGTAAGCAAGTGTAAAATAACATCTTCAAATATAAGAAAAGAGCTGATTATTTTTAAGAATGAGTAAATCCATTAAAGCTCAATTTATATATAGAATATATTGAGAGTGTTTGATATTACCAAGGAATTATATGTATTCAACAATCCTTGTATTATGACAAAAAAATGGGGGCTGCCGCAATAACTTTCACTTTTGCAACTTCAAAATTTATATGTTCGCAAAAACTGTGGCTACCCAGGAGAGATTCATCGAAAGCTATCAACGTGAAAGTTGTAGAATTTTTTATTACCTTTCCAACGTTATCAACCACGCTAAAATCTGACACCTGATGAGCCTGATATGGCCAAAAAATGGGAGCTATTAAGTTAAATTTTTTTAAAAAAAATCATTTATATTGCCGCTAATAATGCGACCGACGCCGATGGTACCACCACCACCGATCAAGACGCTATTTTAAATTTTTTAAAGCGGGTTAATTACCTAATTAAGTTATTAATTAGGGATAATTTAAAAATTAAGCCGTGTCGGCTACAAGAGGAATGAAAAAAAAATTCGAGCACCTCCTCTCTTCTTCCGGTCCGCTCTCATTTTCTCTCGAATGAGAAGTTGAGCTGAGACACCATAGGCCAACCGCACATGACAAATCTCCCATGAGCGAGCTCTCCTCTCCTCCTGGCCGCTACTCCTCTTGTTAGACGAATACAAACCCATCCGCTCCTCCTTCCACACGGTGCACAATGACTTCATCTATTCCAAACGGAGCATCTCTCATGACTCTTCTCCTCTTCATCCCTTACTGGCAAACCATCCAGAGCAGCACCCTCCCAACATGCCGTAGGCAGAGCTCCTCTAAGATGGGCCTTTTCATCTATGATTAAAGCCGATGGTTGTACTGGTTGATAGATGGCTTAAAGACAATATAAGTTTTTCTCTTTGGTGCATAATTCATGCTCTTTGGCTTGATGAATCGTACTTTCGGCAGAAAGAGAAGTAGTTATTTGGTTGAAATACTACTTTGTTCTTGAAATTCTTTACCTTTTACTTCTCCCCAAGTTCTTTGCAACTTTCAATCATGTCGATTAGACAAATGAAGGAGGTTCAGAGCAGGACCTTATGATCAAATCTTAAGTGAACAATCTAGTTAATCCAGTTCATCAAGCTCCCGAAGCTTATCATAATGGCAAGGGACCTCCATCTTAAGAACATTAGGTCTAAGAGGTGCAGAATGTGAACTCATCTTCTATGGAGAATAGAGGCAGAAAAAGAAGCATAGGAGCCAATAAGAACGGGATGTACGATGAGCTATTGTGGTGAAATATTTTAAAATTTTAAGATGTATACTTCCATTTTCAATTTATGCAGAATAAAATGAAGATAGAAATATACTCTTTTGCATTTGGACACCACGTAGATCCACAGATGTTCTTATTAGGGTGATTGGGTATGACATTGAGGAGAGGTGTACTATCTAGAAAGATAGAAGTCATCACTCTACAATGGACATAATCACCTTAACAAGGACTCCTAAGGACAATGGGTCTGCATATGTACCAGAGATTCTTCCCTTACTTTATATGGAAGAGTAAAGTAGGGTTTATTTTAAACTAGATTTGTTACGTTCCCTATGGAGACAAGCCTTCATAGTTAATTACATCTTAAGAAATGAGATTTCTTAAGAATACTCTCGATTAAGGTAAATGATCATTGTCTCCAAAGATTTTGAAAAGGTAGGACTATCAATCGATTAGTTTATTTTTAGAAAGTCATGTGAGATCAATTAAGAGGAGAGAGTTCTTATCGAAGCCAAATAGAAATAAGTAGGGGATGCTTAAGATACTAGGAAGCCTAGTAAGTATCCCAAACTATCCTATGGTTAGGCTTTATATTTTGGAAATTTGAATTAATTTATTTGAGTTGAATTTTTTTTATTAGAATGACAGGGCTTACAATTCCATAATACAAGAATATGAAAATGCCTAAGAGGTGAGGATTTATACTTATGGCCCACAAAGGGGAGAAGCAACCTCAGAATCTAAATCTAGGGAGCTTTGGTGAGGGTCGAAAAAATTACCTAAATCTAAGGTAAAATGGGTATTTGGTTTACCTCCATAAGAGATGATAAATTACCCGACTGTTGGACTTACAACTGCCTACTCCTACAATTTTAAATTCAAGTAGGCAAGTCAGATGTTTATATAAGATAGCAAGGTTGTTATTTATTTTAAAAAGAGACTAAGTCCTTAAACTCACTCCCTAAGAGACTAGATCATGTAAGGGCATTAAAAATGACCTAGATCTAATACAAAATATATTACATTTTACTCTTATTTTTGGACAATCATTTAACTCTAGCTTATAGGATTCATATGCCTAATGTATGAGAAATTAGATTATGGACCAAAATCAATGAGAAGGGGAGGTGTGTTTCCACCATGGCTTTCAAAGGTCAAGCCAAGTTCTTTGGCAAAGGTGGAAGCCCTCTAATCAAGAGTGAAACAGTATACTTTTATGCATGATGTTAGAAAAGAAATACTCATCCAGCTAAGGGGTTGTTAATTCTTTTATTTTGATTTTTAGCCTAAGCTTTAGGTGAGGTTATGAGTTATTTATTTTTAATTTTAAGTTGTTTAATTTGGTAGAAGATTTATTTTTTCCTAAGAGCCTAATCGTCATCCAGGCCATACATCTAGCAAGGAAGCAACTAGGAAAATATGTCATCTTAATGCGCAAGCTAAACAAAACATCAAATATTTTATAAAGCTAACGCAAAAGAATAAAAGGCCATTTGTGGTCTTCATTTCTTCTTTTCTTCTTTCTTATTTCTTCTTTCTTCTTTTAGTTCCTTCTTTTGGATGGTTGGAAGGTGGTTGCCCAAAGGCTTCACATGGTACATAGGATGAGATCTTATGAGCAATGCTCATCCTAGTCCCCCATAACAGTCATTCCAAAATCATAATTGCAAAATTTACATGAAGAGAAAAAAATAAATCTAACTAACACCTGTAAAACATAGATTAACTAAACGAAATCATACAAATCCTAAGCATGTATATTGGACTTAGCACCCCACACATGGGTAACCAAGTCCACCTGACCTATTGGATTATTCTTGGGGGTATAAGCACCTGCACAGCAAAAGCATTTATATTTTTATTACATCGCCCCTTTAGCACAATCCCCTACAGAAGATAATGGTTAGACTAAGATCGCCCTATCATTCATTCTATGCACATTCACCCTAACATCCAGACTAGAAATAATATATCATAAAATAAAAGCAAACATCAAACAATGCATCGCCCTAAACTAAAGTTAGGAATGGTGACTTAGTCTAATGTGCGTGCTTTAAAAGGTTTGTGTGGTATGCTTAGTTATGGCTTTAAGGCTTAGATTTCTTAAGTATGAAAATGTTCAACTTAGAGGGTAGTTTCATTTAAGTTGTTTAGTTGATTTGGGTCAATTTTATTTGATGATTTTTGTTTGGTTTAAATGAACCTACTTGATTACTAAATGTTGTAAAGAGAGGAAAAAGAGAAGAGAACGTCTCTTTCCTTCCCTATCCTAAGTAACTTCTAAAGCATATTCATGTTTGATTTTGTTTAATGAATGCTTTATTATGTGTTTTAATTAATCCTAAGTTTAGATTTTTCCTAAAAAAACTTATTCAAAATGAAAGACATTTTATGATTAAGTAAAGTGAATTAATACCACAAAACACACATCACTTCATTTCTTTCCCAACATGTATAACATGCATATGAATGAATCCTTATCATATCTATACATACAAATGGAAATGTTTAGCACACTTCATGATGAATGCTATGAAATATTACTTAAGAAAATTAGAATGCTTTATGATACATGATTTTCATTAAGTAGAAAAGAGGGATTTCTTTTATCCATTATTCACATGCACATGTGTATGTATGAAAGGCATAAGTGAGTACGACACCATTATTAGCACTAGGGGTGTAAGGTACAAGACCTACTTAGGACTACTTAAAGCTTCGTAACCCCGGGGTTGTCCAGACTAATATACCACTTTCCTTAAATACAAAACATGTGCAAAAGAAATGAATGGAGAAAGAAAGATGCAAAAAAGTTTGTATTTTCTTATGCAATTTATATATACAAGTGTGGATGTCCTTCTTAGGTAATAACATAGGAATGGTTAGGAATAGGGTTAGGAAAGTGTTGTGTTCTTTTCAAATGAACTATACACTTTGCCAAATCTTATTCAAAACTATGCTAAAAGAAAAGAGAAGGAAAGCCACACTATGCACATCTTCATATTTATATCCACATGCAAGCTTATAAATAATCCATAAGCAATTTTATGTGTTTGAATTATGAATTTTGGAAATAGTTTTTGATTTAGTAGTGATAATAGCCATTCATATTTTACTTTAGCCAAACATGCAATTTGACATAAAGAAAATATTTTATTTTTAATTTAATTTTTTAAAAAAGTATGAATGCTTGAATTTCATATTACATACACATTTAGCATGCTAGGAAAGAATTAAAGTCATGAAAGCAATGTGAATTCATTCACCCTAATTAATTCTTAAAGATAATCCTATGAAATAAGAAAGTTTAAAGCAAATCAAAGTTTGTTTAATGTGAATTTTTGTTTTGAATTTGCTTTATATTTAATTTGGGAAATGTGAAAGAATGTTTGCTGGTATTAACCCATTTTCCCCACATATGAGTTAATTTAGTTTATTGTTAGGATCATTAGGTGATTTTTAAACTTTACTTAAGTTAAGGTGTGAATTAAGTGTGTTAATTACCCCTTACCTACACCACCTTAGCATACTTAATCAAATAATTATGAGCCAATAATATTACATTAAATTACACAAGGAATTTAAATCAACAATGCACATAAGAAGAAAAGGGCCTAATGTATTTGGCTCATGATTAATGATTAATTAAGCTAAAGGATTTAAGTTTAGTAATTTGATAATCTTTCTCACACATGTGAGTTGGATTTTGGTTTCCTTAATGTACTTAGGTTATTGAACACCTAAGCATCTACCCAAAGTGAATTAGTTAAGTTCATCAAGGTTTTAGAATTTTATCAAATTAACTAGGTAGATAATTAGTGGATTAACCCTTAATTTAATTTGGATTAATGAAGAAAGAGGGGGGTTTAAGGAATAGCTTAGGAAAAATATCCCAAAGTTATTCCCTAAACCTCCTATTCATTTAAACAAACATTAATTAACTCAATCAAGGATTTAAACTACTGAATACACACTTAATTAGGCTTAATTACATTAAGAGGGTAACTAAAAATTAATCTAAAAATTCCTCTAATTAAACCATCAATAAATCCCAAGAAAATTAGGGGAGGCAGAAGTCATCCCATTAATCATATTGTTGTATTTATTTTTGGGATGTGGGACACCACACAGATCTTAGGGGGTACTTATTAAAGTGATTGGGTACGACATTAAGGAATGATGTACTATCTCGAAAGATAGAAATCACCACCTTATAATAGACATAATCACCTAACAAGGACTCCTAAGGCATGATGGGTCTTCAAATATACCAGAGATCTTTCCCCTACTTTACATGAAAAAGTAAAGTAGAGTCTATTCTAGGTTCGTTAAGTTCCCTATGGAGGCAAGCCCCCATAGTTAATTACATTCTAAGGAATGGGAATTCCTTAAGAATACTCTTGATTAAAGTAGACAATTAGGGTCTCCAAAGATTTTAAGGTTAAGCATATCAAAAGATTGGCTATTTCAGGAAATCAAACGGGATATATCAAGGAGAAGACTTATTTTTGGAATCCAAAGGAGGAAAGTAGGAAATGATCATGATACTAGGAAGCCTAGTGAGCATTCCAATCTACCCTATAATTGAGCTTTATATTTTTTTTGAAATTTGAAGAGAGTTGATTATTTGAGTTGACATTTTATTAGATTGCCAGAGCTTATAATTCAACAACATAAGATTGTGGAAATGCCTAAGAGGTAAGAATTTATGCTTCTAGCCCAAAGGAAACATCTACCTCAGATTCCAAAACTAAGGAGCCTTGGTACAAAATAAAGGCACGACCTAAGTCTAAGAGAAAAGTGGGTATTTGATTCACCTCCACAAGAGAGATGAACCCTGACATTGGACTTACTGCTGGAGTGGCAGCTAACCAACTCCTTCATTTTAAATCCATATAGATACGTCTTAAGTTTTGCAAGATGGCTAGGCTGTTGTTTATTTAGAAAAGAGACTAAGTCCTTAAACTTACTCCCTAAGAGACTAGAGCATGAGTGGCATGAATTCATGACTCAATCTAATGCAAATTTTTTCAAATTTATTTGATTCTTTTGAACTCTTTATTTTGACACAGGTTATAGGATTTTATATTCCTAAATGCATGAGAACTTGATTATGGGCCAAATAAAAAGTGAAAGGGGTGTTCTTCTATTAAAGGCTCTCACAAGTTAAGCCTTCATTCTCTGGCAAAGATGGGAGCCCTCTCTTAAAAAGAGTGGAATAATATGATATGCATGATATTTTACATTCATTCATCAGCTAAGGGGTTGCTAAAAATTTTATTATCTTGATTTAATTCTTAGGCTTTTATGTGAGGTTATGAGCTATTTT
Organism: Cymbidium sinense; assembly: GCA_021442155.1. Taxonomy (NCBI): domain Eukaryota; kingdom Viridiplantae; phylum Streptophyta; class Magnoliopsida; order Asparagales; family Orchidaceae; genus Cymbidium; species Cymbidium sinense. Next base: position 109,214,350 of record CM038227.1, on the reverse strand, counting down.
AAAATTTTAGTTATAAGTTATTAGTGAGATAGAAAATTGAATTTGTCCTAAGACCCTGCCACATCCAAACCATACATTCGAGCATCAATCATAAAGAAATTATGAAAAGCATGTTGTTCTAATGAGCAATCTAAATATAACATCAAATAATTTTATTGACTAACATAAAAGAATAAAAGGCTAGTGCGGTCGGGTTTCACTGTACACCCCGAAAAGAGAAAAAAAAAGATGGGTAGCCGAGTTTTGCCCTTATACAACCCGGATTACAAAAAAAATAACATGCTATGGGGGTCTTCTTTTCTTCATTTCTTCATTCTCTTTCTTTTGATTTGATTTGCTCCAAAGGCATCACAGTGCACCCCAAGGACTAAGCCTTCTAGCCGCTGCTCATCCTAATCTCCTATAACACTAATCCAACTTCCTAATACAAGATTGCATCAAAAATAGGAAAAGTAAATCTAGCTACACCTACAAAATAAATGTTAGCTAAACATACCATACACTCCAAGTAGGTATATGAATAATTTGGACTTAGCACCCCCCACATGGGTAACCAAGCCCACCTATCCTAACATGAGTTAAGCTCAGGGGCTAAGCAACCTACACAGTAAACACATTTATATTTTTATTACAGCGGCCCCTTAAGCACAACCTCCCGTAAAAGACATGATTAGGCTAATAATGGCCTAACATCTAGTCTACGAAATATACACCCTAACATCCAGTCTAAAACATCACATCACAAAAACAAAACACAAAATTATACAAATAATGCTCTAACTTAGCACTAGATGTGGTGACTTAGTATTCTAATGTGTGTGCTTAAGGTTCGTGTGACAACACTTTAGTAGGCTTCTTTAGTTTAAGTTTTAATTTGGAGTTTGAATTTGTTTAAATTTTACCTTTGGGTGATTTCAATTTAAATGATTTAATGATTTATTTTTCATTTTTTATTTCACTTTTATTTGGTTAAAATGATGTTTAAGTTTTCAATAATGAAGAGTAGAATGAATTCCATTTGTAGATGGAACTCACCCTATTCTACATCCTAATTCCTAAAGAATCTAACTAAGGTCCTTAAGTATCTTAATTAGCCCATTTAAATTTGTGTAATTTATTTAATTTGATTTATTTAGTTTGATTTAGGGCTTAGAATTTGAGTTGGTTTAAATATTTGATTGATTGATTTTGATTTAGATATTTTGGTTTAATTACATCTTAATAATTCAATATCCTTGATATCTAATGAAGTTTAAGTTTATTTAAATTCATGTGTTTTTGATTGATTAATTTTAGATTAGATGTTTTAGTTTAATTAAAACTTGATAATTCAATATCCTTGATCTCTAATGAAGTTTAAGTTTATTTAAATTCATATGTTTTTGATTGATTAATTTCAAATTAGATATTTTGGTTTAATTAAATCTTGATAATTCAATATCCTTGTTCTCTAATGAAGTTTAGTTTGTTTAAATTCATGTGTTTTTGATTGATTAATTTTAGATTAGATATTTTGATTTAATTAAATCTTGATAATTCAATATCCTTGATCTCTAATGAAGTTTAAGTTTGTTTAAATTCATGTGTTTTGATTGATTAATTCCAGATTAGATGTTTTGGTTTAATTAAATCTTGATAATTCAATATCCTTTTAAATTAATATCTAATTCTTTTCTTTGATTATGGTTATGTGACTTAACTTTATGTTTATTTAATTTAATTTTAGTTCATTTATTTATAGTTTGATCGGATTAGATTAATTGAGATTTTATTTTTATTTTAATTGGGTTTGATTCTTTGTAATTAAGATTTTAGTGTAATCACATTCATTTTTCATGTTCATCAAAGTTTGGTTTGTATTTTGATTTCATACATTGGATATTATTATCTTATTTAAGTAGGTTGAATGAGATTTGATTATGCATATTAAATTGATGAGAGTCTTTCTTAATTTAATTTAATTTGATTTGATTAGCTTTATTAGTCTATGGGTTTGCTTTAGGTTCAATATGCGATTATGTAATTATTTTACTACGTATTTATGTTAATTATAAAGATTTGTTTAATTTTTAATTTGATTTCATATTTATTTAGATCAATGATGTAATTAATGACTTAGTAATTTAAGTTTAATTTAGGTTTTTATTAGTATTTAATTGTATTATGATTTTGTTCAAATTTATGTTTAATTAAGTTTAAGTTTAATATGATTAATTTGATTAACTTAATTATTTTATGTAATAGGTATGATTAATTATTAAATTAAATAAAGATTTATTTAATTTTTAATTTTATTTCATATTTATTTGGGTTAATGACGTAATTAATGAGTTCATGATTTAAATTTAAATTAGGATTTGATTAGCATTTAATTGCATTTTATGTTTGATTAAGCTTAAGTTTAATATGATTAATTTATTTGACTTAATTAGTTTATTTAATAAGTGTGATTAAATTAATTAGTAGATTAATTAAGTGTTTGATTTGAATTAATTTTAATGTGGTTTATAAAATTAATTTGATTTATTAAGATGATGTATTAATTTATTAAGTTTGTATTAATTAGATATTTAATTAATTAAGTTTGATTAAGGGTAATTAAAATTTTAAATTATTAGATTAATTAAGAGTTTGTTTAATTAGAGATTAATGACTTATTGATTTAAGTTTAATTTAGGTTTTGATTAGTATTTAATTGCATTTATGTTTGATTAAGCTTATGTTTAATATGATTAATTTAATTAACTTAATTAGTTTACTTGAGGGGTGTGATTATTAAATTTAATTAAGGGTTTGATTTAAGCTTAATTTTAGAGTTAGCTTTAATGTAACTTATTTAAATTGATTAATTAAGATGATGGATTATTTCATTAAGTTTGCATTAATTAGATGTTTGACTAATTAAGTTTGATTAAGGGTAATTAAATTTTAAATCATTAGATTAATTGAGGGTTTGTTTAATTAGAGATTAATGACTTAATTTCCCATATGTGAGTGATTTGATTTAGTTAAGTGTTTTACTTAAGTTTAATTTGATTAAAGGATTATTATTGGGTCACCTTTCGGTGTGCAACGACTGCACTAGTAAGAAAGTATGGCATACTTACATCTTCCAAAGGAGGGAAAGCCGCTGGGGTGATGTGTTGGATGGACGACACATCGAACCCTACCTAAGACAACTACTGAGTGAGTGCCACTGAGGATCTTACCTCAACTCAAAATTAGTCTTGATGATTAATTTGATTTATATTTATTTAATTTGATTTGATTTAATTTAATTTATTGTGTTATGTTGTGGACCCTGTCGGTGCGCGATGGACACATTGAGAAGGGGCTCTATCGGCCTTGACCTATTTCAGATTTATAAATCCAAAAGGGTAGTCTACCAGCCACAAGGTAGGACTATCCAAGTTACCTTCTGTGCAATGGATGCTAGAAAGAAAGCATAGACTTACATCTTCCAAAGTAAGGATCGTTGGGGTGATCATGGATGACAACAATCGACTAGGGAAACTATTTGAGCGAATGCTACTGGGGATCTTACCTCAACTCAAGAGTAGTCCTGTTGATTAATTTGATTTGATTTGATTTAATTTAATTTGGTGTGTTATGTTGTAGACCCTGTTAGCGTGTAATCGACCAATTGAGAAGGAGCTATGTCGACCTTAACCTATCTCTGATTTACAAGTCTAAAGGGGTAGTCTACCAGCCATAAGGTAGAACTATCCAGCCTAAGGGTTTCCTTTCGGTGTGCAATGATTGTACTAGGAAGAAAGTGTAATAAACTTACATCTTCCAAAATAGGGATCAGCAATTGGGATGATTTGTCTATGGCATAACAAATCATTCCTGACCTAGGGTGACTATTTGAGCGAATGCCGCTGTGGACTCATATTGACTCAAGAATAGTCATAATTAATTTAATTTTAGATGGACCTTGTTGGTGTGCGATGGATCTACTAAGAAGGAGCTAATATCAGCCTAGAACTATCTTAGGTTTACAAATCCAAAGGGATAGTCTACCGACCATTAGGTAGAACTAACCAACCTAAGGGGTTGCCTTTCGATTTGCAATGATCAAGTTAGGAAGAAAGCATGTGAACTCACATCTTTCTAAATAAGGAACCACTTGCGTATCACTTGCACAAAGTGGACACTAAGGCGGGTCGGCCATGATCATGCTGGAAAGAATGCGTAATAGACTTATATCTTTCAAAGAAAAGATGACTGCCGGGGTAACTTGTTGGTGGCACAACAAGTTGATCTCGACCTAAGGGAGATTACTGAGTGAGCGCCGCTAGGGGTCTTACCTCAACTCAAGAGTAGTCATGATGATTAATTTGATTTGATTTGATTTAATTTAATTTTGTGTGTTATATTATGGACCATGTCGGCATGTGATGGACCCACTGAGAAGGAGTTATGTCGGCCTTGATCTATCTTAGATTTACAAGTCCAAAGGGGTAGTCTATCATCCACAAGGTAGGACTATCTGGCCTAAGGGTTGTATTTTGGTGTGCAATGATTGTACTAGGAAGAAAGCATAGCAGACTTACATCTTTCAAAGTAGGGATCAGCTGTTTGGGTGATCTGTCGATGATGCAATAAATCAATCCCGACCTAGGGTGACTATTTGAGCGAATGCCACTGTGGACTCATATCGACTCAAGAATAATCAGAATTAATTTAATTTTAGGTGGACCCTACCGGTGTACGATGGATCTACTAAGAATGAGCTAATATCAGCCTAGACCTATCTTAGGTTTATTATTCTAAAGAGATAATATACCATCCGTTAGGTAGAACTAACCAACCTAAAGGGGTGCTTTTCAATTTGCAATGGTCAAGTTAGGAAGAAAGCACAGGGACTCACATCTTCTTAAACAAAGAACCGCTGGGGTGATCGATCGCTTGCACAATAAATCGGATCTGACCTAAGGTTGCTCGTCGATTTACAATGATCATGCTGGAAAGAATGTGTAATAGACTTATATCTTACAAAGCAAAGATGACCGTCAAGGTAACTCATTGGTGGCACAACAAGTTGAACTCGACCTAAAGGTGACTACTGAGAGAGTGCCGACCTGGGGACTTATCTCACCTCAAAGTAGTCAGACAATTCCTATAGGGAGTTTTGCTGACACTGCCCTAAAGATAGGATGCCTTCTTGGGAAAGTGGCCACTAGGGGCTTGAATTCCTAATCCATAAGTGAATTAATTTTATTTATTTGTTTAGTTTATTTTAACGTGGATCCTGTTGGTTTGTGAGGGATCAAACTGAGAAGGAGCTTATATCAGCCTAGACCTATCTCAGATTTACTGAACCAAAGGAGAATCTATGCATCCGCTGAACAAATTCTCCAACAAAAGGGGTGGCTACTAGGAAAGGGGGACTATCCAATCCAAAAGTAACTCAGGTAGTGTCTAAATGGGGTCACAAAGGACATGATCCAAATAGAATGCCCGTAGGGGATGAGTCCACTAAAGGCTTAATCCAACACCCTGGAGAAGATGACATGGCTAATCATATATCAAATAAGTATTCGATGGTCAACTCAAGGAGAAATCTTGGGGACTCGCTTCTACCAAGAGTGGTGTATCCATCGGGTGGGTCACCGTCAGCATGGCGATAACCAACCAACCTAAGGTGCATCGATTTGTGAGTCGAGAAAGAAGGCGTGTAGGCTTACATCTCTCTAAAGCAGAATTGATCACCGAGATAGTCTATCTTTGGCTCGATAGGGGCCACCGACCTAGGGTGACTACTAAATGAGGAGTCTGGTGTAAGGACTAGACCCAAGTTGGGGGACTTATCTTAAACCTCAAATATACTCGACTTTCTCAATGCATATTGGCTAGTCCAAGATGAAAGTATGTAGGCTTACATCCTCTTAAACAAAGTCAACATAGGGTAGCTTACCGGCTGCACAGTAAGGCCTACTTAATTGATAAGGTGCTCGTCAGTTTGTAATGGTCAAGTCAGGCAGAAAGGGTGGGGACTCACATCTACTAGACAAGTGAACACTGGGGTGATAAACTAGCAAGGTAGCATGTCAGCCTGACCTAGAGCAGCTAATGAGTGAGTACCATAGGAGGCTTGCTCCCACATAAAAATAGCCTGAGACAAAATATGTATGTTTATTTGTGTTGTGAACGAGGGAATATGATGTCTCTTGGGTTCTCTTACACCTATCTAAAATATATCATGGCAGATTCACAAGCAAAAGATATTTCTAACACAGAAGAAATGAAATTTGAGATGAAAAGAAGTTTTATTGATAATTATTTTCAAACAAGATTTATGGATAATATTTCTTTAAGTAGAGCCCATTGATTGGAAGCATCGGGCGCTCTCCTTTACAATTTATGAGTTAATAAAATCCTCCTTGGTGGGCCTTCTCTATGGGATAATGGCCTTCCCAAGTGGGTTCAAACTTGCCTCATATCTTTCAACAGGCAATAATTGGCCTCCTTAGAACTAAAACAAGCTCTCCTACTTGAAAAGCTCTAGGACGGACCAATTTGTTATGAGCTTGAATCATCTTGTCTTTGTATAACTCGAGGTTTTGGCATGCCCATAGGCATCTCTCCTCCAAACCTTCGAACTCTTCCAACCGCAACTTGGCGTTCTCCTCTGTTATGATTTTACTACCCACGGCTATCCTTAGTGATAGGAGTTGGACTTCTAAAGTTAGAGTTATGTATGTGGTACGGTAAGCCCATAAGGCTTCAACCAACTGTTCATGCCATCATCATTTGTTGTCATATATTATCTTCTTTAGTATTTGAATGAAGGTTTTATTGAAGACTTCTGCTAACCCATTTTCCCTTAGGCAGTAGATGGAAGAATATCTCCAATCTATATTGTCTACGAGCAAAGCTGTTGATTTTAGTGCTCTTGAATGCAATACCATTATCAGATATAATTCATCGAGGCACCTCGAACCTATATACGATATGGTTCCTAAAAAATTGGAGCACATGCTGAGCTGTGACATCTCTAAGTAGGATTGCCTTTGCCCACTTGGAAAAGTAGTCGGTGGCAGCTAGGATTAACTGGTGACCCTTGAAATAAGGAGGATCGATCGGACTCACCATGTCAGTACCCCAACACTCAAATGGCCATGAGGCCAATGTAGGATGTAGAATATTGGGTGGTTGATGTAGGACCACACCCTGTACCTGATATTGATGGCATCTTCTAGCTACATCCATATAGTTTGTGATCATCAAAGGCCAGTAGTATCCTAATATCTTAATCTTGGATTTCATCTTCAGACCGGATTGATGTGCTCCACATAACCCTGTGTGTATCTCAGTCATGATCCTATGGGCTTCGTGTTTGTCTAGACAACGTAACCACATATGATCGGAGGACTGTTGGTATATGAAGCTGCCTATAAGAGCATAAGAAAGGGCTCTCTGCTTCATCTGGTGTGCTAGTGATTTCTCTTGAGATAGTTTGCCTATATTTAAATAATCTATGAATGATTTCCTCCTATCTAACTCCTTGTTCTTTTTAGCAATGGCAACCTCCCCTTCAAGAGAGAATCTCTCGATGAGTTCAACATCAATAAGTGATAAGACTTGTCTATTTTGGACCCTTATTGGAATGGACTCATCTTCTATAGATGCTAACTCTTTGGCAAGCTTGGCTAATATATCTGCTACTGCATTCTCTCATCGAGGAATCTTGTTGATGGTAACCTCTGGGATTTGGGCCAATAATTCCATAGTATACGTGTGGTAATGATGGAGTTTAGGCTTTAGAACCTTGTAAGACCCAACGATTTGGTTGATGACTAACTGAGAATCTCTAAAGATGTTGATACTCTGGATGAATAGTGTAATGACTAACTCTAAACCGGCAATCAGAGCCTCATATTCATCTTCGTTGTTGGTGCATGGATTGGATAGATGATATGAGAATCTCATCACATCATAATCCAGAGTTAGGAGAACTATTTCTACCTTTGCCTTCCCTGGGATAGTAAATGATGGTTCTCCTCCTCTTTGAGAGAAAGCTGCACCATCAAAGTACATATCCCAACAGTGAGTACTAGTGCCCCTTAAGTTCATGATTTGTTCATTGGGGAGATCATCATTAAGCAGAGAATCAGCAGGGAGTGGATGCGTTGCTAAGAAATCTGTAAGTGCTTGTCCTTTTATGGCATGGAGGGATATGAATGTTATGTCAAACTAAGGCAAAATCATGGACCAACGTGCCAACCATCCAGATAATGTCCCCCATGTCATGCGATATTACAGTGGATTGACTCTAGAGATCAAGTTCACCTTGTGAGAAAGCATGAAGTGCCATAACTTTTGGAATGCAAAGATTAAAGTTAGGTAGTGCTTTTCAATAGGTGGATAGTTTGCCTCAGTAGGGATTAGATGATGACTAAGATAATAGAGTTCATTCTCCTTCCCTTCAACATTGCTTTCATCCAACAAAGTACCAATGGAGTCGTTTAATGCAGCAGTATATAATATAAGCGACTTGCCTGGGATAGAGGCTGCTAGAACTAGCGGCATCATCAGATATTTCTTAATGTCTTCGAAGGCATGCTTGCACATATTATCCCACTTAAACTTAGCATACTTTTTGACAAGTGCTGAGAATGGTTGGCATCTTCCTGATAAGTTGGAAAAGAAGCATCTTATATACGCCAACTGCCCTTGGAATGACCTGAGTTGTGTTAGGCTTTTAGGGGGTGGAATTTTTAATATCTCTTTGATCTTTTCTGAATCGATATCTATTCCACAGTGTTGAACACCAAACCCAAGGAATTTCTCCAAATCTACTCCAAATGCACACTTCAGGGGGTTCATTTTGAGGTTATATTATCTTAACCATTTGAAAGCTACTCTCAAGTCAAAGAGATGGTCTTCCTTTTTTTTGTTTTTAATAGTGAGATCGTCGATGTAGTATTCAACTTGATGATGAATGAGTTCATTAAAGATTTGAGTCATGGCCCACTGGTTATGGCATCGACATTTTTAAGGCCGAAAGGCATGACCTTAGAACAATAGATTCCGATCGGGGTTTGAAAGGCAGTATTTTTTTCATCCTTTGGGACCATCTTAATTTGGTTATAGCTAGATGACCCATCCATAAAGGAGAATACAGCATGAGATGAGGTGATTTCCACCATTAATTCTGGTATAGGAAGTGGAAATTCATCCTTAAAACATGCCTTATTTAGATCCCTAAAATCAACGCATATGCAAATTTGGCCATTTTTTTTCTTAACTAGGACGACACTGGCCAATCAAGTAGGATATTTTTCTTCCCTAATAAAGCCAACATTGATCAGTTTCTTAATTTTAAAAGTGACCTGATATTTAATGTCTAATCGCATGTGTCTAGGAGCTTGCTTGATACGATTAGCATTAGGTTCTATTGCTAGTTTATGGACTGCTAAGTCAGGAGATAAATCGGGCATCTCTTCATAACTCCATGCAAAGCAATCCTTAAACTCAGTCAATAGCTTCACTAAATCATTGGTTTCTTTTTTATTCAATGGAGAACTAATATATGTTGGGCATGGATCTTCTTCAGTTCCTAGGTTGATTTCTTTGAGCTCATCGATAGCTAATCTGATCTCCTCTTCGAACTATGATAGTGCATCCTTGACTTCAAAGTCATTTGGATCATCTGAAGTTTCTAAGCATGCCTCCTCATATGAGTTAGCATGATTTGAAAAGAACCTATCAGATTCCAAATGATTGGTGATGACTAAGTAGTAATCGTCATCATCAACTAGACCCACTGTACCGAATCTTAGTCCTGGTCTTGATTGTGAATGTTTGCCTTTATTGTCCCATAACCTTTCAAAGTAATCCGACCTGTGTTTAGACCAAGCATGTGAAGTTAATCCTTTCTTTGCTAAATTAAGAACATAAGGCTAGTACCAATCAAAAGATAATTTTATTAAATCTTTGTATGAATTATCCTAAAGTTCTACATCAGCTTCTTGACTTGAGGATGATGCTCCAAGAAAGAACTTCTGCACCTTTACATTTATGGAATACTTAGGGGCTTCCTTAATTACCAAACCCTCAACTTTTTGTGAGAAAAGTGGGGTTAGATCTAAAGTTCCCAACTGATGCCTCCCTATTTCACATATAGACTTGGATACACTTATGCTTTGCTTAGAGAGTCTTCATCTGTCGGCTGTCACTTGCATGGGTATCTTCTATCTGGAAGTGCTAGCTAGCATACTAATCATATATGACTCATCCTCTAAACTAGATTCTAAGTCTATATAGATAGTAGGTGTAATTTTGGTAGCACAGACATAACTCCTATTGGGTGGCCAATAAGGAGGTCTTCCGTCCTTAGGCATGTCTCTGGATATGCCTCTTCCTCTGCCTGGTGGAGGTTGAGTCATCCTACCCATATGTTCAAATGGAGTAACAAACTATGGGTGGAATTTAATGTCAAGCTCTACTTTCTCCTCCAAGTATATTTCTCGCTCACTTTTGTTTTCTTTCTCATTTCCTTTTTTCTTTTTCTTTTTCTTTTTTTCTTTTTTTCTTTTACTTTTTCTTTTTTCCTTTTCTTTTTATTTTATTTTTAAACTTTCGCCAAGTTCACGAGAATAGACTTATTGATTTTGAGAGAGATAGTAGGCTGCATCCTCATATATTCTGACCTCATGAACTATAAATGGCTTAAGATCTCCTTTGACGTAGTATTCAATCCCACCCCTCGTGAACTTCATGCACTGATGTAGAAAGGATGGAACCACATTGTTCTCATGTATCCATGGTCTCCCAAGAAAAGCATTGAAAGATGTATTTGAGTCTATAATATGAAACTTGGTCGTAGTCTTCCAATCATATACTTTTAATGGAAACACTATAGAGCCTAAAGCCCTCTCTCCTTGTTCATTGAATCCTCTCAACATCATCCTTTCTTTTGAAAGTTTGGAGATGTCAATCCTCAAGTAAGCAAAGGTTTTTAGACTCATAATATTCACTGATGCACCTTTGTCAAAAGAACTCTGGATATCCTATATCTTCCAATATCCACTGTAATGTAAAGAGGGCTGTTGTGCTTGGTCATTCCTAGAAGCAAGTCTTCATCACCGAATGTAACTCCTAGAGTGTCCTCTGAACTACGAGCCTCCTCTTGGTGGTCGGTTGGCATATCTCTAGATTAAGAAGAGCCTTGATTAGAGATTCCCTCATCTCTTTGGATAAGATAAGGGCGTCATATATGCTTAACTTGGTTGGCAGCTTTCTAAGATGTGCTAGGATATTGTTGTCAACCTTGGCTTGATCTTCCACAAGCATATCCATATGTGGAGCATCTTGTGGAGGGGCTATCTTCTCTTTAGAACTAATGATTTGCTTACCCTTATCTTGAGGTGCCACCCTAGGAAGTAGAACTTTTCCACTACGAAGGTTAACTTTAGTGACCTCTTGAAATGATGAATTTGTAGGAAGTTCTATCTTCTCATCAAGTGTACCTACCGCTTCTCTTATAGGATCATCGGAGTTGAATTACTCTAAATCAATCTCAAGAGGTGAACCCGTGTGATTTAGAAATGGGAAATCCATTTCTGAATCAGAAGAAGGATGATCAAAAATAGAGTTATCATTATTATTTTATAGGCTTGGAGAGTTTTTGAGAGGAATAAAATCTAGAGTATCAGAAGTGGACAAGATGTAAGTGAAAGCTTTCTTCATTGATTTCTTCATAGATGGAGGTACATGATAGATATCTAATAAAGTAAGCGGGGAAAGGGGTATAGTGTCCATGTTCGCTGATACAATGCTCCTACTAGTAGAAGAGGAGCTAGTGGAGGAAGGAGTAGTAGCTACAATGGTGGATGGAGTGTTAGACTCATATGATGGTTGTGCTACTATGCTATCCCAGGAAAGTAAGGTAGGCTGCTGCTGCTGCTGGGCTGACACCTTCTTCAAGTTGTATTTGGAAACTTGCAAACCTTCCTTGTTGTTGGAGATTTGAGTTACTTCAGACATCTATAAAGAAAGCTTCTTGATCTTAGAGACCACCTTTTTAGAGGTTTGAGATAAAGCAATATCTCAACCTTCTTTTATCTTAAGAGGATCACAAGTATCCCTAAGAATTACTTTGATAGAACTGGAGGGTTATTCTAACAAGTATTCATTGGGGATAATAACAGCTCCTGACTTGTAGCTGCTCTCAAGCCAGTCCTTAAAGGTGACACAATCCTCTAAGATGTGACTAACCATGTGGTGGTAGGGGCAATAGTTAAGATCATTACTCATGCCCACATCTTCTGGCCTCTTGGGCTTAGGTAACTAAAAGTCAGATTTTTTTTAAGAGATTCTTAAAGATCTTCCTAACTACCCCCCTCTTGAATGAATATGGCTTATTCAATCTATTAGCAAGAGTAAGTGGGTAATGTCTACCTAGCAGTGGATATGAGTACCACTACTAAGTATATTATGGAGGAGGCACAACTATGGCGATATGGTGGTATGTTGGAGGTGGTTAGAAAATGGCAATGGAGGGTGTTGTGCATGAGGTCTCTCATATTGAGCTCTGGCTGGCTGCTTTCCTTTGTCTACTGACACTACTTCTCCTGGCTTCTTCTCAAATGCTTTCTGCGACTTGGGCTTGAACGATTGGTCTTGCAAAGGTAACTATTTGGCTTCCCCTTATAGGCTAGCCGTCTTTTTGATTAATTTCTCAAAGGTTTTGATTGTAAATCCCTTGAGCATGAAAGTAACCGGGCCATGAATATTCTTGAGAAGAATTTCTATAACATGCTGTTCGGATAGCTATGGTTCACATTTCATACTCAGGTTTCACCACCTAAAAATATAATCAATAAGGGACTCATTAGGATTTTATTGTGCAACAATGAGGTCACCCACAGTTACCCTTTGCTGGGCTCCAACAAACCTCTTGATGAAGAGGTGCTCTAACTCAACAAAAGTCTTTATTAAACCATTAAGAAATTCAACGTACCAATCAAATGCAATCCCTGACAGAATGCTAACGAAGAGTCAAAAGAGAAGTACATCACTACCTTGATTTGTTACCCAAAGTATGCTATCTGCCAAGGGTTTCTTCAAAGATCTTGAAGGATGGTGGCACAAACCCTTGGGATATTGGACTACATCAAATCCCTCTGGATAGGGTCTACCCTTTGGAACAGATGAGCCACCTCAAACTTGCGCTAATGCTTCCTTCACTTGTTGTTCTATCATATGTTTTATATCTCTTTCAGGTATGGAGGTACTATTTGACCTTCTTGTAGCTACATCATCGGTCCATGGGAGATGTACTCTTGGTGATCCGAACATGCAACAACCTAGGGTGAGTAGGTCATGGAGGGCCTTGAAGTGCGGGACTCGCTAAAGTCTTCAACACTTTTCTCCATTATAATGATATACTCATTTCTCTGCCTCAGTTGCTGATGAAGGTGTTGGGTTGAATGAGCTGTGTCTTCTTCCTCAACTACAACAACATCCTGGCTATGTTGATCCCTAAAGAGGGAATCCCTAGTGTCGACCATATGGACTTTCGCTGAGTCCTCCAAGAGATCATCTTTATATGGAGAAAAATTGACCCTAGCATCCTCTTCATTAGAGCAATCGCTCTTGAAGAGTTCTCTCTTCTCAAATCGGTGATCTCATCTAAAATGATCTATGCAGGGACAAACACTCTCTGGTGGAGGGATATCGATGGAGATGCACTTACCTCTTATCTTTGGAGTCTCTGAGGAGTGACATCTAAGAGACATGCTCTGGTCGCCATGGGTGAGCTATGTCCCAGGAGATCCATTGACATGGGGATCATAGAATTGTCCCCTTCTCCTTCTACGGCTGCTACAGTCACTAACTCTGATGGTGATGGTTGTGGTGGTGTGACCACGATACTGTAGGGTCGCCACTCCTTCTTCACCAAGACTGAAGTAGGAGGTCGAGTAGGGGAACTCACCTTCACCTCAGTTAGTGGAGTAGATAAAGTGGGACCCTTTGGCCGTAGCTGGATCACCAATGGGGCTTTCTTCTCCCCGGATGCTATTTTCTGTGCCTTTGTAGGCATGGTAGATGGTAGAACTTGAACAGGTGATGGTGGGTGAGGAGTGGATCGGTGTAATGGAGACAACACCAGCTTTCTCTGGGTAGGAGCTTCTCTCCTATGGTGGGTAGTACCTGTCAGTAGAATGCTATCAGTATGATCGACGTGGGTAGCACACCGATCGGGAAAGTCCATGAGGGCTGAGGCTGCCTACTATCTGGCATACTTATGTCTCTCTCTGCTAGTAATCTGTACTGATACCTAGGCCTCTCTAGCCCACTCTTGTCTGATGTGTCTGCCCACGCTGCGAGGGATGACATAACATAAATCAAATTGAGCCGATCACTAAACTCACCAACTCGGCCTAGAAGCTGAGGCTAGCTACCTTTCTTATAGGAGCCTCAAAATGAATTATGGGCAGAGGTGAAACTGAGATCCTCCTAATATCTTCCTCTCCATCGAAACCAGAGAGGGGGTGAAACTTGTTCTTTGTGATAAGAGGAGACATTATCCTTGGCAACTCCTCGACTGGAAGCCTCTAGCTCTTGACTATCTTGGTCATGATGTGCTTGATCTTGCGACGGTTATAATCGAGTCTTACTAAAGAGAGCGACAAAAACTAGACCTAACCTTGTAGGTGGGGGAGACTATCCCTAAAGATAGGGTAGCCTTCCCCTTAGAAGGATCCAACGAGTGGGTGCTAGCCTGTACTAAGGCAGAAAGGGGAATCGCTATGTGCACTGGCATTAAAACTGCAACTGCTGCAGGAACTGCCAAAGCCTTCCTCTTCAGTGAGGGAAACTTAGAATCAGATAACATCTAAACCTAGATGACTGGCTTCTGCCGGGTCACCACACTTATGCTGACGGTTATGAGGGTGGTCCCCTCACATGTGATCCTAGCCCCTTTGAAACCTCTACCAAAATGAATGAGGTAGGCAAAGTCAATCTATGGGAAGCTAGCCCGATCCAAGGCCAAATCCATCTCAAAAGGAAAAATAAACACGTACTTCTGATCTACCATGTGTGAAAAATATAAAAGATAGCATTGGCTGATCTGAGCTGTATATCTGCATTTGTGAAAAAATAACTTGTATTAGATTTCTACCTTGATATTTATTCCACATAAATAACAAAAGTTTAGAGTTTTGATCCCACACTCAATAATTCAAATGTGTTAAGTGGGGTTCGTTGGAGAGATTTGGTATTGAGGAGAGTTTTTGCCATTTGATTTTGATTTAGAACCCATACTCAACCGATTTAGGTAGGTTGGGTGGGGTTCTAAAATTTGAGGAGAGATTTTCTTGGAGATATTTATGTTTTGTGCATCTTGTTTGAAAATATTGATAGTTTGAAAGACCTCTACTTAGCAAATTTGGGTATGCTAAGAAGAGGTTGTGATTATGTGTTTGAAATATTTTTGCCTGTTAAGATTTGATTGTGTCATATTTTGATTTGAAAATGGGGTTTCTTACTTAACAAATTTGGTATGTTAAGTAGAGGCCACATGTGTTTGATTTGTGTTGATGATGAAACTTTCACTTAACAAATTTGGTATGCTTGAAAGTCAAATGTGGCTGTGAGATAAATTTGCTTCTCTTTGAAGATGGGAGTTTTACTTAACAAATTTGGTATGTTAAATGAAAGCCCCAAATGTGTTTGAGATATGTTTGTTTTTTCTTTGAGAATGAGACTCTCACTTAACAAATTTGGTATGTTAAGTGGAAGCTCAAGTGTGGTTTGACATGAAAAATTGGATCCTTATTTAACAAATTTGGTATGTTAAAATAGGTATCAAATATGTGTTGAAAAGAGACCCTCACTTAACAAATTTGGTATGTTAAGTGAAAGTCAAATGTGTTTACGATTTTGAAAATGAAACTTTCACTTAACAAATTTGGTATGTCAAGTGAAAGTCAAATGTGTTTATGATTTTGAAAATGAAACTCTCACTTAACAAATTTGGTATGTTAAGTGAAAGTCAAATGTGTTTATAATTTTTTTGAAAATGAAACACTCACTTAACAAATTTGGTATATTAAGTGAAAGTCAAATGTGTTTATGATTTTTTTGAAAATGAAACTCTCACTTAACAAATTTGGTATGTTAAGTGAAAGTCAAATATGTTTATGATTTTTGAAAATGAAACTCTCACTTAACAAATTTGGCATGTTAAGTAAAAGTTAAATGTGTTTATGATTTTTGAAAATGAAACTCTCACTTAATAAATTTGGTATGCTAAGTGAAAGTCAAATGTGATTATGATTTTGAAAATGAAACTCTCACTTAACATATTTGGTATGTTAAGTGAAAGTCAAATGTGTTTATAATTTTGAAGATGAAACTCTCACTTAACAAATTTGGTATGTTAAGTGAAAGTCAAATGTGTTTATGATTTTGAAGATGAAACTCTCACTTAACAAATTTGGTATGTAAAGTGAAAGTCAAATGTGTTTATGATTTTTTTGAAAATGAAACTCTCACATAAAAAATTTGGTATGTTAAGTGAAAGTCAAATGTGTTTATGATTTTTTTTTGAAAATGAAGTTCTCACTTAACAAATTTTGTATGTTAAGTGAAAGTCAAGTGTGTTTATGATTTCTGAAAGAAAAGAACTTATTTAACAAACTTATGTATGTTAAATGGAGTTCGATTTGTTCTTATGATTTTCAAGAAGGGAGTTCTCATTTGATATACTTGGACATGTCAAATGAGCTCCCAATGTGTTTTGAAGTCCAAGACTTTGGCAAGAAGAAGTTTTATCAAACAAATGCAAATAGAATTCAATTTTCTCTACCTTTTCCAAGGGAAGGGCAACTCCCATTTGACAAATTTGGTTATGACAATTTTCTCTTTTGTGTGTGTATGGTTTATTGCTTTTCAAAAAGAGGGAGAACTTCAACTCTAGCACATGTGAAGTATGCTAAGTGGAATTTCAATTTTTACATCATGATTTTATTCAAAAATAGAATCTCCATCCAACAAATTTGAGTTTGTGGGATGGGAATACCCATTTCCAAAGAAAATGTGCTTTTGAAAAATACATCAAAAATTATTGATTTTAATTTTTTAAAAGGAACCTCCTTGTAACAATCATGGAATTTGTTAAACGAGGTTTGGTTATATGTGTTTTTGTCCCTTTTTGAAAATTTCATACAAAATTTTTTGTGTGTAAAGATCTCTTATTATGTGGATTTTAAAAAAGTGCCTTTGGAAAGACATGTTATTTTATAGAAGGGTTTTATTTTCTTATTGTTCATGGGATGAACCTTGCCTCACCATCGGGACGATGAAGAGGTTCTTAATTTTGGTCATCTCCTTTATTTGATTAATTTTAATTTTTACCTATTGGGGGAATCCAATAGGGATTTTAAGACCTACATGGAGTGAGGTCTTAAAATCAACAGGATGTTGATGAGCTTTGCTTAAGGATGAAATAAGCTAAGTGCCGATGGAAAGAATGATAGTCTCAGGCCTATATAAAATATAAGTCCACTATCGATGCTTGGAGACAATAATTGTCTACTAAAGATGGAGAGAGGAACCATCCCTAGTGGAGTCGCCAAAAAAATCTGTGGTGTTTAATTTTGGGATGTGGGACACCATGCAGATCTTAGGGGGTACTTATTGAAGTGATCGGGTACAACATTAAGGAATGATGTACTATTTTGAATGATAGAAATCACCACCATATAATGGACCTAATCACCTAATAAGGACTCTTAAGGCATGATGGGTCTTCAAATATACCAGAGATCTTTCCTCTACTTTATATGGAAAAGTAAAGTAAGATTTATTTTAAGCTGAGTTCATTAAGAGCCCCCATAGTTAATTACATCCTAAAGAATGGGAATTCTTTAAGAATACTCTCTATTAAAGTAGACAATTAGGGTCTCCAAAGATTTCAAGGTTAAGTCTATCAAAGGATTAGCTATTTTAGAAAATCAAATGGGTTAGATTAAGGAGAAGACTTATTTTTGGAATCCAAAGGAGGAAAGTAGGAAATGCTCATGATACTAAGAAGCCTAGTGAGCATTCCAATCTACCCTATAATTGGGCTTCATATTTTTTTGAAATTTGAAGAGCATTGATTATTTGAGTTGACATTTTATTAGATTGCTAGGGCTTATAATTTCACAACATAAGATTGTAGAAATGCCTAAGAGGTGAGGATTTATGCTTGTTGTCCGAAGGAAACAGCTACCTGAGTTCCTAAACTAAGGAGCCTTAGTACAAAATAAAGGCATGACCTAAGTCTAAGCAAAAGGTGGGTATGTGATTCACCTCCACAAGAGAGGATGAACCACCTGACTGTTGGACTTACAGTCGCCTGGAGTGGCCACCAACTAACTCCTCATACGCTTTAAATCTATATAGATAAGTCTTATATTTTATAAGATGGCTACGCTGTTGTTTATTTAGAAAGGAGACTAAGTCCTTAAACTCACTCCCTAAGTGACTAGAGCATGAGTGGTATGAATTCAAGACTTAATCTAATGCAAATTTTATCAAATTTATTTGATTCTTTTGAACTCTTTATTTTGACACAAGCTGTGGGATTTTGTATGCATAAATGCATGAGAACTTAATTATGGGCCAAATCAAGAGAGAAAGGGGTGTTCTTCCATCAAAGGCTCTCACAGGTTAAGCCTTCATTCTCTATCAAAGATGAAAGTCCCCTCTTAACAAGAGTGGAATAATATGGCATGCATGATATTATACATTCATTCATCCAGCTAAGGGGTAACTAAAAATTTTATTATCTTGATTTAATTCTTAGGCTTTTATGTGAGGTTATGAGTTATTTTAAAATTTTAGTTATGAGTTGTTAGTGGGATAGAAAATTTAATTTTGTCCTAAGAGCCTACCGCATCCAAGCCACACATTCAAGCATCAATCATAAAGAAGCTATGAAAAGCATGTTGTTCTAATGCACAATGTAAACACAACATCAAATAATTTTGTAGACTACCATAAAAGAATAAAAGGCCAGTGTGGCCAGGTTCCACCGTACACCCCAAAAAGAGAAAAAAAAAGATGGGTAGCCGAGCTCTACTCTTATACAACTAGGATTATAAAAAAAAATAATACATGTTATAGGGGTCTTCTTTTCTTCATTTCTTTATTCTCTTTCTTTCGATTTGATTTGCTCCAAAGGCATTACAGGGCACCCCAAGGACTAAGCCTTCTAGCCACTACTCATCCTAATCCCCCATAACACTAAACTTAATTCCTAATGCAAGTTTACATCAAAAATAGAAAAAGTAAATCTAGCTACACCTGCAAAACAAATGTTAGCTAAACATACCATACAACCCAAGCAGTTAAATGAATAATTTGGACTAACACCTCGCACATGGTAACCAATCCCACATGTCCTAACATGAGTTATGCTCAGGGGCTAAGCAACCTGTAAAACAAACACATTTATAATTTTATTACATACCCAAGCATAACCCCTAGAAAATATGATTAGGCTAATAACGACCTAACATCATCTAAACATACACCATAACATCCGGTCTAAAATATTACATCACAAAATAAAACACAATATCATACATACAATGCCTAACTAGAAATGGTGACTTAGTATTCTAATGTGTGTGCTTAAGGCTCGTGTGGCAAGACTTTACTAGGCTTCTTTAGTTTAAGTTTCACTTTGGAGTTTGAATTTGTTTAAATTTTACCTTTGGGTGATTTCAATTTAAATGATTTAATGATTTATTTTTTATTTTTATTTCACTTTTATTTGGTTAAAATGATGTTTAGGTTTTCAAGAATGAAGAGCAGAATGAATTCTATTTGTAGATGAAACTCACCCTATTCTACATCCTAATTCCT
The DNA here is from genome assembly GCA_021442155.1 of Cymbidium sinense. Taxonomy (NCBI): domain Eukaryota; kingdom Viridiplantae; phylum Streptophyta; class Magnoliopsida; order Asparagales; family Orchidaceae; genus Cymbidium; species Cymbidium sinense. The sequence continues at coordinate 109,194,478 of CM038227.1, read as the reverse complement.
AAAGAATCTAACCAAGGTCCTTAAATATCTTAATTAGCCCATTTGAATTTTTGTAATTTATTTGATTTGATTTAAAGCTTAGAATTTGAGTTGGTTTAAGTATTTGATTAATTGATTTTGATTTAGATATTTTGGTTTAATTACATCTTGATAATTCAATATCCTTGATATCTAATGAAGTTTAAGTTTATTTAAATTCATGTGTTTTTGATTGATTAATTTTAGATTAGATATTTTGGTTTAATTAAATCTTGATAATTCAATATCCTTGATCTCTAATGAAGTTTAGGTTTATTTAATTTCATATGTTTTTGATTGATTAATTTCAGATTAGATATTTTTGTTTAATTAAATCTTAATAATTCAATATCCTTGATCTCTAATGAAGTTTAAGTTTGTTTAAATTCATGTAGTTTTGATTGATTAATTTTAGATTAGATGTTTTGGTTTAATTAAATCTTGATAATTCAATATCTTTGCTCTCTAATATAGTTTAAGTTTGTTTAAATTCATGTGTTTTTGATTGATTAATTTTGATTTGATGTTTTGGTTTAATTTAATCTTAATAATTCAATATCCTTTTAAATTAATATCTAATTCTTTTCTTTAATTATGGTTATGTGACTTAACTTTATGTTTATTTAATTTGATTTTGGTTAATTTATTTGTAGTTTGATCATATTAGATTAATTAAGATTTTATTTTGATTTTAATTGGGTTTGATTCTTTGTAATTAGGAATTTATTTTTAATCACATACATTTATCATGTTCATCAAAGTTTTGTTTGTATTTTGATTTCATACATTGGGTAGTTGATTAGTTTATCTTATTTAAGTAAGTTGAATGAGATTTGATTTGATTGCATATTAAATTGATAAGAGTCTTTCTTAATTTAATTTAGTTTGATTTAATTTGATTTGATTAGCTTTATTAGTCTATTGGTTTGCTTAGGTTCAATATGATTATATAATTAGTTTAATTAAGAAGTGTACTTATGCTAATTATAAAGATTTGTTTAATTTTCAATTTGATTTCATATTTGTTTAGATCAATAATGTAATTAATGACTTAATAATTTAAGTTTAATTTAGGTTTTGATTAGTATTTAATTGCATTGTGATTATGTTCAAATTTATATTTAATTAAGCTTAAGTTTAATATGATTAATTTGATTAACTTAATTAGTTTATTTAATAGGTATGATCAATTATTAAATTAAATAAAGATTTATTTCATTTTTAATTTGATTTCATATTTATTTGGGTTAATGATGTAATTAATGAGTTAATGATTTAAGTTTAAATTAGGATTTGATTAGCATTTAATTACATTTTATGTTTGATTAGGCTTAAGTTTAATATGATTAATTAAATTGACTTAATTAGTTTATTTAATAGGTGTGATTAAATTAATTTATAGATTAATTAAGTGTTTGATTTGAATTAATTTTAATGTGGTTTATATAATTAATTTACTTTATTAAGATGATGGATTAATTTATTAAATTTGCATTAATTAGATGTTTAATTAATTAAGTTTGATTAATGGTTATTAAAATTTTAAATTATTAGATTAATTAAGGGTTTGTTTAATTAGAGATTAATGACTTAATGATTTAGGTTTAATTTAGGTTTTGATTAGTATTTAATTGCATTTATGTTTGATTAAGCTTAAGTTTAACATGATTAATTTGATTAACTTAATTAGTTTACTTAAGGGGTGTTATTATTAAATTTAATTAAGAGTTTTATTTAAGCTTAATTTTAGAGTTAGCTTTAATGTAACTTATTAAAATTAATTTGATTAATTAAGATGATGGATTAATTCATTAAGTTTGCATTAATTAGATGTTTGACTAATTAAGTTTGATTAAGAATAATTAAATTTTTTAATTATTAGATTAATCGAGGGTTTGTTTAATTAGAGATTAATGACTTAATTTTCCATATGTGAGTGATTTGATTTAGTTAAGTGCTTTACTTAAGTTTAATTTAATTAAAGGGTTATTATTATTGCCATCATTATTATTAAGTGAATTAATTGCTTATTTCATTTTGAAAATTGAGAGTTTCTAAGCCAAAACTTGTCCAAATGGACTCATTTTTGTGTCGAGTCACACCAAAAAAAAAATTTATTTTCTAATTTGGATGATTTAAAGTAAAAATGCAGGATTATCTAGGAGAAATTTCTAAAATCACAAGAAAATTATCACAAAATGCACGAAATCCTATGGTCGGATACGGTTTGGCAAAATTTACCTTGCTGGGGATGGTTTCCGGTGGCGGTGAAGATCCGAGTGAACTCTTAGGTATTTGAGGAAGCTTTGGAATAATTTTAATCTTTCCTCCCAAGCGTTGTCTTCTCGATGTTTCAGCTCATAAAAAAACTATTTGTGTTTTTGAGCTCAAGAATGGCTCAAAGAGGTGAGGGATGGGTTCCTTTTTTGCTTTGAGGAGATTTTGGGGGCTGAATGTTGGTGGGAGCAAGAAAAATAATGCCTCATTTCCCCTCCTTTTATAATGGCCAAAAATCCATTCTTTTTTGAATTTTTTGGCTCCAAATTGATTGTCATCTTGCTTAGGGTGGTTGGGATGGATGATGGATTAATTGAGGACTTTAAGTTTTTACTCCAAAGTACTCTTTTGCTGTCATATGATCAGCTCTATTCAATGCAAATGTTGGGGAGGAGTTAAGTGCATGTGATGTGGGAGAATTAAATGAGGTTGGGTGGAATCCTATGTGGGGGAGGATCCATGAGAAATTTAAATGGGTTGGGTTTGATCAGACCCTAATGGGTCTTAGCTTGGTTTCAAGAGATTTGGCCCAATTTGGGTCATATGGGTCATATTGGGTAAGGTTGACCAATTTGACCAAAATTGGCCAAATTGGCCTGCATTATGGGTTAATTCAGGTTCAATTAGATAATTGAAGATGAATGTGGTCTTTAGTTTGAATTAATTTTGATTTAATTTGGATTTAGGCCAAATTGACCCTTTAGGCCAATTTGGACTAGATTGGGTCAAGTTCACCAATGGGGTTCGATTGATCAAATTGAGTTTAATTATGGCTTTGGTCAAATTCAATAATCAATTTAGAATAAACTTGAGCCAATGGTTACAATCAGTTTGGGTTAGATTATGATTTGACCCGATTTAATCCTTTAGGCCAATTTGGGTCAACTTGAATCAAATGGCCAATTGGGCTTGGTTTAGCTCAATTGGTGATCAAGTCATATTTAAATATTGATTTTGGGTTGATTCAAATCATTGATTTCAATCAATTTGATGTAGGATGAGTTTTTTCTAGTTTTGGTTCATTTGGGCTAAGGGTTGACTTGGTCAAATGACTAAGTTGACTTGGTTTGACCCAATTGATTGCAATTGATCATACTAGGGTGATTAACAATCATGGTGGAAGGTTTTGGTGAGCTTAGTTCAATCCAATTTGGGTTGGATTGGATGTTGGCTCAAATGGGTCCTTTAGGTCACTTTGGGTCAAGTGGACCTAAGTGGGTCAATTGGTTTGGTTTTGGTTTGATTCGAATTTAGTTGAACTTATATATGAGCCTTAGATTGAAATATAAATTCAACGGCAATCAATTTAGAGTCTAAGGGATTTTGGGTCATTTGAAAGTTTTAAGTCAAAAGGGATAAGTTAGGCTTGACTTAGGTTGGCTTGAATTTGGTTTGATGATTATAGGTTTTATTTATATTTGGATAAATGATCGAATGAATGATTGATTCGAGAGAAAATTCATTGGTTTTGACTTGGTTTGGATAGAATTTGGCTAAGTCTAAAGAATTGGCTTAAAGGGCTTAGATTGAGTTTGGATTTGATTTTCCATATAGTTTTGGTCATTTAAATTTGGATTTCATTTATATTTGTGAAAATGAATGAAGGAATAATTGATTTATAAAGAGATCAATTGAGTTTGATTTGATCTAAATGGAGTTTTGGCTAAGCTTATGAATGTGGTTCATATGGCTTAGGAAGGGTCTTAGGATTTGAATTTGATTTTGGGTTTCAATCATTTGGAGAAAAATTTGAAATTAGATATGAAATTTGAATTTGAATTTGAGATTTGGTTTGAGAATTGAATTTTGGTTAGATTTGAAAAAGTGTATCTAGATTAGGTTTAGGCTATGGGATAGGTAATTTCCTTAAGCCCTGAGGTATAGCCTAATCTTATGATTAACACTTCTAAGTCTCTAGGCTTTGATTTAGTATTCATCTAATTACTAGATGTGTCTTATGACTAGAGATCTTGGTGTCTAGAAGATTCCTAAGTCTAAGAGGATGGGGTTGAGAGCTCACTCCAAAAGTGAGGTCAACACATACACAAGAAGTTTGGAATTAATCAGTGGGGGTAATTAGAGAGTAATTAGCAAAATTAAATTCCCAATAAAACCCAAATCTAGAAAATGACACTATTCAAAATCCATTGAAATTAATTTTATAATATTTTAGATGTAAATACCTTTCATATGCAATTTATTTAACATTTTTGTGATTTTTCTACACTTAGATATGAATTTTTGAAATTTTCATGATTAATTAAGTAATTTAATCTCCTAATTATATAGTTAATCCTGTCGGCGCCACGTGGAGGCTGATGTGGCATGCGCTTTCCATGTGGCATGACGGGAGGGGCTATTTATCTTGTCACATCATAGCGCCGTGTCAGCGGCGATGCTATGCTCTTTCTCCTTATCCGTTCGATCAAGGATCGAACGATTGAGGTTAGATCTGCGGTTCTTAAGGGATAATCTATGGATCCTATGCATTTTAATCATAGGTGTCCATCCAAAATGCGTGGATGGACGACCCATGATTCTTCCCTGAGATTGCATGCGGGAGATGGCCACCGTCCATCTTTCATGGCATGACCTGAGCTTGATTGAGCTCGGATTGATTCCAAATTCAACCCACACCATCACCATGGAAGGGAGATCACATCTAATGGCTAGATTCTCATGAGAAAAAACTTATTTTCATAAAGGACCAGACCATGTCTAAATTGAGCTCTATTTAATAGCTTATCTCACTGGAGGCTATCACCGGCACTTGATTCCCTTGGAGAAGCTTCGTCTAGTAGAGACAAAGCTTTGTTGAAGTTTTGAGGCTTTAAAATTGGATGGATCTTCATAGAGGCCAACTTCACCTTCACTTGAGGTTGGTCTTGGTCAAGAGTACTCCTCCCTTACCTTAAGAACTTCAATGAAGCTTGGAGTGAGTTTGATTTGATCCTCTAAAGGTGCTCAAAGGAGGAATTGGCTTGGTATTGAGTGTGGAGTAAGTTGGATTTCAGCTTGAGTTCCCCTGCTTTTAGTTTGAGAAATCGAGAAATGGAGAAGTTCAAGTTGCTTGAGAGAGCTTGGGGAAAGTTGCAAAGTCCTGCTTTGGCTTCGCTAAGTTTAATCGAGTGTTCTAGCATCGAATTCAAGATAAATTATGGGGAGTATATCTCCCCCTAGAGTAATCAGATGGTCGTGAAGGAGCTTGCCATTTTGTTCCAATTGACCAGAGTGGGTTTATTGCATTCGATTTGGCCTAAAGAGTGGAGTAGTGGAGCTCTCATGTGCTTAAATCAAGTGAAAGAGATATTCTGTGCTTAATTTCATGAAGTGGTTGGTTTTAGCCTTGGGCTAGGTGCACCACACTCACTAGTGTCCACTTGGTCAACTAAGATGGTGGAAAGTGGTCATGAAGAGGATTTGACCAAATTCTAAGTGAATTTGACTAAAATTTACCCTATGGCATATGGGTAAAATGGTTATTTGTCTTGGGCTTTAATTTGAATATATTTGGTATGATTGAAGAATGTGTTAGGCCGAGTTTTGTTGAATTTGGAGTTAGTTTGATATGATTTGGCTCATGTTGACCCGTTTAGGTCAAAATGGATCAACTTGGGTCAAGTTCACCAATTGGTCAAATTGGGTCAAGTTCATATAACCATTTGAAATATTTAGGTGGCTTTGTTTTGATTCAATTTGGTTTATATTTGGTTTCAGTTCAATTGAGTTCATTTAGATCAAATGGGTCAAGTTGACTAATTTGACCCATTTGACCTATTTGGGTTAGGTCATGGGTTGGTTTATGTTTGGTTGGTCATATGAAATGGATTAGTATCTTTGTTTCCAATCAATTTTGGTTTAACTTGATTTTGGCTCAATATGACCCTTTAGGTCAAGTTGGGTTCAAGGTCAATTGAGCTAAGTTAAGTCTAGTTGGCCAATTGAGGCTTTGGTCAAGTTCAACAATCATTTTGGAATGAAGGCTTTGGTCAAGTTCAACAATCATTTTGGAATGAACTTGACCCATTGGTTTCAATCAATTTGGCTCAGATCAAGTTTTGACACATTTTAACTTTTTAGGTCAAGTTGGGTCAAGATGGCTGGGTTAGGCTCAAATGTTGACTTGGTCAAGTTCAAATATTGGTCATGAATGAGTTTTGATCAATGGTTTCAATCAATTTGGCCTATGATGGATTTTGGCTATATTGGGTTTCATTTTGGCTGAGTGTTGACTTGGTTTGACCCAATTTGAGTGATTGATCATCTTATGATGATTGTTGATCATGATGAGAGATTTAGGTGGGCTTAGTTCAATCCAATTTGGTTATGATTAGAATTTGGCTTATAAGGGTACTTTAGGTCACTTTGGGTCAACTAAACCTAAGTAGGTCAAATGGCTTGGTAAAAGCTTGATTTGAGTTTGATTGAACTCACATATGGACTTATGATTGAAATACAAATCCATTTGCAAGTGGTTTGAACTCAAATAGTTTTGATTCAATTGATAATTTCAAGTTCAAAAGGGTGAACATAAGTTTGACTTAAGTTTAATTTTTGAATTGCATTTTGGTTTGATGATTGAAGTTTATATTTATATTTGGATTCATAATTGTAGAGTTGATTGAATCATAAAGAAAAATCAAAAGTTTGGCTTGATTTGAATTTGATTTGGCTAAGTTCAAGATTTTGACTTGAAAGGCTTAGGTTAGATTTTGATTGAATTTGAGTTTGATTTTTGGAGTTGGTTTTGGTTGTATGGTTTTATATTTCATCTATATATGTGAATATAAATGAAAATATAATATGGGAAAATTTCATGAATTTGAAGTGATTTGAACTTGATTTAGGCTAAGTCCTTAATAGGAAATCAAAGTGACTTAGGAAAGATTTTTGATTTGGATTTGAAGTTTAGATTTAGTTTAATTGATTTAAATTTATATTTCATTTATATATGTGAATATAAATGAGAATATAAATGGATTGTGAGAAAATTTCTTGAATTTGAATTGATTTAGATTTGATTTAGGCTAAGTCTATGAGAGAGAATCAAAGGATTTAGGAAAGATTTTTGATCTTGGAATTTCAATCATAAGATTCAATCATTAGTTTCAATCATGGGTTCCAATCATTTTGAATTGATTTGAGTTTGGAGAAAATCAATTAAGTTAGAATTTATTTAAGTTTGACTTGAAGGAAGGAAGTGAGGAATTTGGTTCAAGCTATAGGGTAGGCAAATTTTCCTACTCCCCCAAGGCATCCATACCTATATCTTCTAATTTCTGTGGGCTAGTTGATCCACCTAATCACTAGATGTGTCTTAAGACTAAGGATCTCTTAAGGTCTAAGAGAAGTCCTATGTCTAAGATGGAGGGGTTGAGAGCTCATCCTAAAAAAGAGGTCAACAAAGGGCACCCAATATCTATGGTGTGATTGACAAGAAACACCACATGTATTGGTGTTGATCGAAATAATCAACAACACCGAACGATCATAAGCACTAACAGAAATAGTCTACTCCTAACCCAAAGTCTACTCCTAACCCAAGGTGTAGAAAGAATTTAGAGCTTAGGTAATGTGACTACTTCATGGACATAAGACATAAGGAAGGGAATCCAAGGATAGAGTATGTGAACCTTCCATTAGGGAAATTGGTTCAAGTCATCTACAAAGGGATGAGAGGTTTGATTTTATTCTCACTAGGCAGAAAAAATTGATTTGATTTAATTTGTTATTTGTTTATTTGTGTTTTTTTTACTCCACCGGGGATAGACAAATGAACTCTCCAATGGGGAGGCAAGTTCAAGTCATCCACAAGGGAGGAAAAGTTGTGAAATCCATTGAGGAATTAGAATTCTGAGTCCGTTGGGAAACTAGAAAGACTTGCATCTCACCGAGGAAAAGCAAAAGACTTGATTTGGATCGATTGATTATTTTTATTTTGTTTATTTTACTCCACTGAGGGAGGAAGGTTGAATTTGTTTTAGATTTTTTTTTGAACTTGAAATGGACCCTGTTGGTTTGCGATGGATCATACTGAGTAGGAGCCATGAAGGCTTAGACCTCACTCAGATTAACTAATCTAAAGGGTGGTGTACTAACCATATAGTAGGACTAATTAACCAAAGAGAATGCCTTTCAGTGTGCAATGGTCAAATTAGGAAGAAAGCACGGGGACTCACATCTTCCAAAATAAGGAACCACTGGGATAATCAATTGCTTTGGGCAACAAAGTGAACCCGTCCTGGGGCTGATTATTGAGTGAATGCCGCTGGGGGACTTAGATCAGCTCAAAGATAGTCAAAGATTAATTTCATTTTTAGATTTATTTTGATGGATTCCATGGGTTTGTATGGATCACACTGAGAAGGAGCTTATATTAGCCTAGACCTATCTCATATTTGTTGAACCAAAGGGAGTAGCTTCCCAGCCGATGGAAGAACTATCCAACCAAAGGAGTGCCTTTTGGTTTACAATGATCAATTTTAGGGAAGAAAGCTCGGACTCTATTTCCACTACAAATACCACTATGATCGGTTTGGGCAACAACCCAACACCTATCATCGATTTTGATACCATGCATGTTAGAAGAGTCTTTACATCTTTCAAAGTGGAATGACCATCGAGGTAAACAACTTGTAGAAAAAGAGATTGAACATGACCTAAGAGTGACTATGGAGTGAGTACCAACCTGAGGATTTATCTCAACTCAGATAGTCAGGCAATTCCTATAGGGAGTTCTACTAACACTGCCCTGAAGATAGGATACCTGCTTGGGAAAAGGGGCTCTTTATGGGCTTGAATTCTTAATCTACAAGCGAATATATTTATTTGTTTGTTTATTTTATTTTAATATGGACCCTGTTGGTTTACAAACTGAGAAGGATCTCATATCAGCCAAGACCTATCTCAGATTTACTGAATCAAGGGAGAATCTACGCATCTCCTGAACAAATTCTCCAACAATAGGGGTGGCTACTAGAAAGGGATGTCCAAGAGTAACCCTAGTGTCTAAATGTCGAAAGGATGTGATCCAAATAGAATGCAGGAGAGAGCTAAGGGCTTAATCCAAAACTCTAAGAAGATGACATACATATGTCAAGTAAAAGGCCAAGAAAGCATGGGACTCACATCTACCAAGAGTGGTGTATCCATCCAATCAAGCATAAAACAAACCAACCTAAGTGCCTATCGGTTGGAAACAATCGCAGAAGAAAACTGACTCACATCCTCCCATGGTAATTGATGGGATAGTCACCACAAGTGCTATCAATAGGGCGACTACTGAGTGAATGCTACTGGGGGACTTATATCAACTCAAATGTTGTCAAGAGGAAAGGAGCCTATGGGGGACTAACCCTAAACCTCAAATATACTTGACCTAGTCAGTGCATGATGATTAGTTCAAGAAGAAAGTGTGAAGGCTCACATCTTCTTAAACAAAATCAGCATGAGGTAGCTTACTGGCTGGGCAATGAAGACTACCATACTAACAAGGTACTCATTGGTTTGCAATGATCAAGTTAGGAAGAAAACGTGAGGACTCACATCTTCCAAAGCAAGGAACCACTAGGGTGATATACTAGCGAGGTAGCATGTAGACCCAACCTAGAGTAGCTAATGAGTGAGCCACAGGGGGCTTCCTCCCACATCAAAGTAACCTGAGATAAAAGATATGTGTATATTTTTATGCTCATGGTAAAGGGAATAGGATGCTTCTCAAGTTCTCTTACACCTACATTAAACACGCCGAGGATTTTGATGAAATGATGCCATAGATGGCAACCGAGAATTCCCACTAAGAAAGGATGCCGCTCGAGTTTTCTCACACCTAACTTAGTTGTGCTAATCAAAATAAGATGCCTCTTGGCTTCTCTCATACTTATTCTAATAGCATCAGGAAATGTGTTTGATTATGTTTATGTTTGTGTTGTGAAAGAGGGATAGGATGCCGCTGGGGGACTCTTACACCTACCCTAAACACGTCATGGTGGATTAGTAAGATAAGCAAACAACACTTCGAAAGAAGAAGAGATTTTGATGAAATGGAATCAGATTTTTGTTGATTGATAGAATTATTTTCAAACATGATTTTTATGGGTAATATTTTTTCAAATAGAACCCATTAATTGGAAGCATCGGGTGTTCCCCTTTACAATCAATATGCTGGTAAGATCTTCCTTGGTAGGCTTTCTCTATGACATAGGAGCCTTCCCAAGTGGGTCCAAAATTGCCTCCCATCTTTCTATGGGCAACAATTAGTCTCCTTAAAACTAACACAAGTTCTCCTACTCAGAAAGACCTATGACAGAATTGCTTATTACGAGCTTGAATCATTTTAACCTTGTACAACTCAAGGTTCTAGCACGCCCGTAGGCGACACTCCTCAAAAATTTCGAGCTCTTCTAATCGTAACTTCGCATTCTGCTCTGTAGTGATCTTGCTACCCAATGTCATCCTTAGTGACAAGAATTAAACTTCTAGAGGTAGAACGGCTTCAGACCCATACACTAAGGAAAAAGGGGTAGATTGAGTTGGAGTTCGATATGTGGTACGGTAGGCCCACAAGACTTCAACCAACTGCTCATTCCACTACCGCTTGTTGTCATCAAGAGTCTTCTTTAATGTTTGGATGAGAGTTTTGTTGAATACTTCTGCTAAGTCATTTTCTCTAGGGTAGTAGATGGTAGGGTAACTCCAATCTATATCGTGTCTTCTGGTGAAGCTATTGATCTTGGTGCTTTTGAATGTAATACCATTATTGGATATAATTCATTGAGGCACCTCGAACCTATATACGATATGGTTCCTAAAAAATTAAAGCACATGCTAAACTGTGACCTCTATGAGTGGGATTGCCTCCGTGCACTTGGAGAAGTAATCGGTGGCAGCTAGAATGAACCGATGATTCTTGGTAAAAGGATGATTGATCAGACCCACAATGTCAGTACCCCAACACTCAAATGTCCATGAGGCCAATGTAGGGTGTAGAATGTTGGGTGGTTGTGTAGGACCACATCATGTACCTGATATTAATGACATCTCCTAGCTACATCCATGCAGTCTATAATCATCGAAGGCCGGTAGTATCCTACTCTATTGATCTTCGTATTCATCTTCAAACTAGATTGATGCTTCTAGACTCAATGAATTGATTACAATGCCATGAGCTTCGTGTTTATCTAAACAATGTAACCACATTTGATCAAAGGATCGTCAGTACAGGGTGCCATAAACGAGAGCATATGAGAGAGCTCTCTGTTTCACCTGATGGGCTTGTGACTTTTCTTGAGGTAGTTTACCGGTGTTCAAATAGTCTATGAATGGTTGCCTCCAATTTATCTCCTTGTCCTTATAAGCAACGACAACCTCCCCTTCAAGAGAAAGTCTCTCGATGAGGTCAACATCAATAAGAGATATGACTTATCTATTTTGGACCCTTATTGGAATGAACTCATCTTCCAGACATGTCAATTCTTTGGCAAATTTGGCCAAAGCATTTACTATTGCATTCTCAACTCGGGGAACCTTGTAGATGGTGACTTGAATTTAGCCAAGCCTTCATGGTATACTCGGTAATGATGAAGCTTGGGTTTGAGAACCTAGAGACAATTTGGTTGATGACCAACCGAGAATCAACATGTTGATGTTGACACTTATTATGACTAACTAATCGACAATCAAAGCCCATACTCGCCTTTGTTGTTGGTGCAGGGGTTGGAAAGATAGTATGAGAATCTCATCACATCGCGGTCTAGAGTTAAGAGAACTATTCCTACCCCTGTCTTTCTTGAAATAGTAGATCGTGGTGTTCTCTTTTATGACAGGAAGCTGCACCATCAAAATACATCTCCCATCGGTGATTGTCAACCTCCCCTAAGTTCATGATTTGTTCATCAGGGAGATCACTAAGCGAAGAATCAACAAGAAGTGGGTGTGCTACTAAGAAATCTGCTAGTGCTTGTCCTTTTACCGCATGAAGGGGTATGAATGTGGTATCAAACTATGAGAGAATCATGGACCATCATGCCAAACATCCAGATAGTGTTGGCCGTGTCATGAGATACTGTAGTGGATTGGTTCTGAAAATCAAGTTCACCTTATGAGAAAGCATATAGTGCCGTAGCTTTTGAGATGTAAAGATGAAAGCTAGGCAATGTTTCTCAATAGGTGGATAGTTTACTTTAGAAGGAATCAAATGATAAGGTAAGAGAGCACTTTTCCTTCATTGACTTAACAAAGTGCCGAGAGAGTTATCCAATGTAGCAGTGTAGAGGATGAGTGGCCTGCCGGAGATAGGAGCTGCTAGAACTCGTGGCTTTACCAAATACTGCTTGATATCTTCAAAGGCACGCTAACACTTGTGATCCCACTTAAACTTGGCATCCTTTTTTATAAGAGTTGAGAATGGCTTACATCTCCCCAATAAGTTGGAAATAAAATGTCTTAGATACACCAACCATCCTTAGAAATATCTGAGTTAAGTTAAACTCTTAGGAAGTGGCATTTCTAAGATAGCTTTGATCTTTTCAGGATCTATTTCTATTCCTAGTGTCGGACAACAAACCCCAAGAATTTCACTGAAGCTACTCTGAACGCACACTTTAGAGGATTTATCTTGAGGTTATATTATCTTAACCATTCAAAAACTACTCTCAACTCAAAGAGGTGGTCTTCTTTTTCTCTGCTCTTGACTACTAGATCATCAACGTAGCACTTAACCTGATGATGGGTGAGTTCATTGAAGATCGTGGCTCAGGTATGTAGCACCGATTTTAAGGTAAAAGGCATGACCTTATAATAATAGATTCTGATCGGAGTTCGAAAAGTAGTATTTCTTTCATCTTCAGGTGTCATCTTGATTTGGTTATAGCCAGATGACCCATCCATAAAGGAGAAAACTGCATGAGATGAGGCGGTGTCCATTATTAATTCTGGAATATGAAGAGGAAACTCATCCTTAGGACATGCCTTGTTTAAGTCCCTGAAATTGACGCATATGTGAATTTGTTCATTCTTCTTTTAACTGGATGACACTGCCTAACCAGGTAGAATATTTTTCTTCCCTGATGAAACAAGCATCGATCAATTTCTTGACTGCAGAAATGACCTATTTTTTGATTTTTAATCGCATGCATCTATGAGCTTGCTTGATAGGGTTAGCGTTAGAATCTATTACTAGTTTGTGATCTGCTACATTAGGAGATAATCAAAGCATTTATTCATAACTCCATGCAAAGCAATCCTTAAACTCAATCAATAGCCTAACTAAGTCATTGGTTTCTTTTTCATTCAGCAATGAACTGATGTATGTCAGGTGTGGATTTTCTTCTGTCCTGAGATTGATTTTTTTAAGCTTGTCAATTATTGAATGAATATCCTCTTCAAATTTTGGTGGTGCATCTTTGATTTGGAGATCATCTGGATCATCTAAAGTTTTTAAACACACATCCTCATAAGAGTTGGTGTTGTGTGAAAAGAACCTATCATACTCTAAATGATTGGTAACAACTAAGCAGTTATCATCATCATCGACAACCCACTATACTAATCCTAGTCCCGCTTCTGAGCCTTGCCTATATTGCTCCACGCTTCTCAAAATACTCGACTGCGACCATGTATGAGGAACCCAACCTTTCTGTATAAGATTATGAACACAAGGCGAGTAAAAGTCAAATGGTAATTCTATTAATTCTTTATATGAATTCTTCTCAAGTTCCACATCAACTTCAGGACTTAAGGAGGATCATCCTGAAAAGAATCTCTTCGACTTCATATCACTAGAAGACTTAGGGGCTTCCTTAACTACTAAATCTTCAGCTTTTTGGGGTGAAAGTGAGGTTAGAGCTAAGGTTCCCAACTGCTGCCTGCTAGTTTTACATACATCTGATTCGAATACTTTGCTTTGTCTGGAGGCTCGATCTTCATCGCCATTTTGTTCGAGTGCCACCTCCAATGAAACTCGCTGAGAGGGGTTGGTTGGTATGCTAATCACATTAGACTCATCGTCCGAGCTAGATTCCAAGTCTATGTGAATAGTAGGGGTACTTTTATGAACTGGAACATGACCCCTATTGCCTAATGGCTAACCAAGGGGTCTTTCACCTCTAGAACTACCTTTATTTCTTCCTATGCCTCTGCCTGATGGATGTTGAGTCATCCTACCCACATGTCCATATGAAGGAATGGACTGTGGGTGGAATGTGATATGCTGCTCTATTTCTTTTTCAATTGCCCTTTCTTGTTCACTTGGATTTTTACTTTTCTTTTCTTTTTATTTTTCTTTTTATTTTTCTTTTTATTTTTCTTTATTTTCTTTTTTCTTTTGAATTTGAGTTTTGTCCAAGTTCACGAGAAAGGATGTTTTGAGGAGATAGTAGGTCGCATCCTTATATATCTCAATCTCTCTAATTGAAAATGGCTTTTCATTGCCTTTGACACATCACTCAATCCCATCCTTCCTGAACTTGATGCATTGATGGAGTGAGGATGGAATCATCTTATTCTAATGTATCCAGGGCCTACCAAGAAAAGTAGTGGATGAAGTATTTAAATCAATGATAAGACTTAGCTTCATCCTTTTAGTCACCTATCTCCAAAGGTAACACTATGGAACCTAAAGCCCGCTTGCCTTATTCATTGAATCCTCTCAACATCATCCGATCTCCTTGGAGTGTGGAGATGTCAATCCTCAAATAGACAAGGGTATTTAGACTCATAATGTTCACCGATGCACCTAGATTGATGAGAACTCAAGCAAGTCTGAATCTGCCCATGCCAACTGTGATGTAGAGGGGATGGTTGTGCTCCATGTCTCCTAGAAGAAGGTCTTTATCTGTGAAAGTAATCTACTGAGCTTCACTAGAATAATGTGCCTCCTCACAAATATTGGTCAACTAAGCTAAGCATATCTCAGGATCATGGAAAGCCTTGATTAGTGATTCCCCCATCTCTTTGGATAAGACAAGGGCATCATATATGCTTAGCTTTCATGATAATTTCAGAGACATTGTAGTATTGCTCGATCCTCCATGAGCATATGGGAGTGGAGCATCCTGTGGAGGGCTTCGATCCTCTAAACCAATGACTTGTTTCCCTCTATCTTGGGGTGTTGCCTAAGGAGGTAGAACCTTGTCACTACGGAGGTTGACTTCGGTGATCTCTTATTGCAGGGTAATGGAAGGTTCTAACTATACATCAGGCTCACCTACAGCTTCTCCTATGGGAACTTCAGAATTGGATGATTCTAAGTTTATCTCAAGAGGAAAACATGTAGCATTCAGAATAGGAAAATCCAACTCTAAACTAGAAAGAGGAATATTGGAATTGTTATATTTATTATTTAGACTTGAAGAGTTATTAGGAATAGATTTAAACAACTCATCAAAAGTGACACAGATTTAATTCAAGCTAGCTTTATTCTTTAAATTTTTAGATTTAGTAAGGGATACAAAGTAGAAATCAAGTAAAGTAAGAGGGGTGAGGGATTTGATGCCCTCATCCATCGATACAAGATGTCTACTAGAAGAAGAGGAACTAGTTGAAGTAGTAGTAGTCGCTAATGTGGTATACAATGTGGACCTGAGGTTGGACTCGACAGGGGTACCTGCCATCTGTGTCGGTATACCGGCCGCCGCTGAGCTCCCTTTCCTTGAGTTGACTTTAGCAACTTGGAAACCTTCCTTGATGTTGGAGGTTTGAGCTGACTCAGGCACCTACAAGGAAAGTTTCTTGATCTTCGATACAATTTTCTTAGAGGTTTCGGATAAGGAGATATCCCAACCTTCTTTGGTTTTGGAAGGATCGCAAGTATCCCCAAGCATCACCCTAATAGATCTAGATGGTTGTTCCATAAAGTATTCCTTCGAGATGAATAAAACATCAGTCTTGAAGCTATGTTCAAGTTAGTCATTAAATGTGAAGCAATCTTCCAAAACAAGACCTAGCATATGGTGGTAGGGGCAAAAGTTAGGACCATGACTTTTTCCACTTCCTCCGGTCTCCTAGGTTCAGGTAGCCAAAAATTAAGCTTCTTTAAGAGATTCTTAAAGATCTTCCTGATTACCTCTCTCTTAAATGAATAAGGCTTATTAAGTTTATCCAAAAAAGTAGGTAGACCATATTGGGTATAAAATGATGTTTGATGATGAGGAGGAGGTATGGAGGCTACCGTACCAGGGCTACCTCGTGGTAGAGGAGGTGGAAGATGAGTATGAGGTCTCTCAAACCGCTTCTCGCTATTTTCCCTTATCCAGTGCTATCACTACCCCAGGCTTCCTCTCATATACCTTCTGCAGCTATGGCTTTATTGGTAGATCTGGAGAAGGTAACTATTTGGCTTCTCCTTACAAGCTAGCTGCCTTGTTGATTAATTTCCCAAAGGTTTTAATGGTGAAACTTTTAAGCATGAAGGTGACCAGGCCATGGATATTCTTAAGCAGAATCTCAATGGTGTGTTATTCAGACAACTGTGATTCATATTTCATACTCAAATTATGCCATCTAAGAGTATAATCAATGAGGGACTCACCAAGATTTTATTGAGCCACAATGAGATCGTGAACAGTGACCCTTTGCTGAGCTCTAGAAAACCTCTTGATAAATAGTTGCTCCAACTCAGCAAAAGCCTTTATTGAACTATTGAGAAGTTCAACATATCAATTAAAAGCTATCCCTGCTAAGCTACTGATGAAAAGATAGAAGAGTAAAGTGTCATCCATGTTGTAATACTAGCTGAAATGTGCTACCTTGAGTTTCCATCAAAACTCTTGAAGGAAGGTGGCATAAAACCCTTAGGATATTGGACATCAAATTCCTCAGGTAGGGTCTACCCTTTGAACCGATGATCCTCCTGCTTGAGCCAATGCTTCCTTCACCCGCCAAACCATGGACTTGATATCTTTTCTTGTATGGAGGTATTATCCACTACCTTCCTATACATGGGTGCTACCTTGCTCTACAGGTAAAGTCTTGGGTCCAAGACATGGACCAACTCGGCGACTAATCTATGGATGAACTATCGAGGCTTGGTTCTATAATGCTAAGAGAGCTACTAATAGATCTTCGACCTATTCTCCATCCTATCTATCTTTTTTTCTTTCTACTTTATCTGTGCTAGGAGTTGTTGGACTCAGTGGGTTGTGCCTTCTTGCTTGGCCTTAACACCTTTTATAGTCTACTGCTCTCTAAGGAGGGATCCCCTGGCATCTACCATGCAAACCCCTATTGAGTCTCCTAACAATCATCTTCGTTGGGATCAAAGCTGATCTTCTCCTCATCATATCAGGCATATCCTAGGATCTCTTTCTTCTCCATGAAATAATGAGCTACTATATCATCTAGAGAATGATCTACCGAACTGCACAAATGACTTCAACATGGTGGGATCACTATCATGTAAGTGAGGCACCTCCCCGCTTTGGAGAGTCAACCTTGTGAGGGCTATACTTGCTGGAAGAAATATGCCCTTGACTATCACTGAATCTACATGGGGTGACACTCTAGAGGCTCATCATATATGCAATAGTCACCTCTCCTCATAACCGCTACAATCATCTCTATGTCCCGCTTGGTGGTGGTGAAGGGACCACTACTGCTTCGAGGTCATTCATTCTTCTTCACCATGGGTAGAAGATCAAGAGAGCGCCTCACCACAATAGGTAGATGGAGATGGGATCCTTGGTCATATTGGATCACCAACGGTCCTCTTCTCCTGATGTGGCCTTCATGGCCTTTGGAACTGAGATGCTAAACATGGACAGATGATGGACGGGTAGTAGAGGTGTGGTGGAGGCACCACCAACTCTCTCAGAATAGGAGCTCTCCTCCTATAATGGGTAGTCCCTGTAAGTAGAATATTGTCTGTATGATCGATGCGGGCAGCATGTTGATCGGGGAAATCAACGAGTGCAGAGGCACTGACTGTTGAATAAATCTCCGCCTTTCCCAACTAGTGATATGAATTAAGGTATGGGCCTCTCTCCTGCCAAATATGCATCCCCACGCTGTGAGGGATAACAGATCTCAAATCAAATTTCCTGACATCATCCATAGCTCGCCAACCGCAGAACTCAAACCAGGCATATGACCTCCTCCTCACCACTAGTGGCTAAAATTGAACCATTGATGAAGGTGAAGAAGAGATCCTCCTAGCATCCTCTCTGTTAGACCTAGAGAGAGGATGTAATGGGTTCATTGTAACCAACAGGGAAACCAAAGTGGGAAACTCCTTAACAATAGATCGTGTAGCTGCCTTCATCTCCCTAGCGATGCAAGTATGATACCGCTTTGTCATACGATTCTTGTTCTTCCTTTGGGTCTTGTTGGGGCAGGCAGAGTAAGAGCTAGACCCAACCTTAAAAGGGGAGATAATCTCGATGGGAGCCTTCCCTTGAAGGTGCTAATGAGTGGGTGCTAGCCCTAAGAGTAAAGACAGGAACCATGGCGTGCATCTACATGACATTCGATCATAGTAGAACCACCACTGCCTTCCTCTTAAGTGAGGGAATATTAAAATTTGATGGCATGTCAATTAGAATGATCGGCTTTTGCCCGGTCACTATGCTCCTACTAACAGTGGTGAGGGGAGTGGCCTCACAGGTAATCCTCATCCCCTCAAAACCTCATCTAAAGTGGGTGAGATGGGTGTAGTCAGAGCAGAGAAGGCTAGCCTAATCCAAGGCCAGATCCATCCCATGGGGAAAGGTAAACACATATTTGGGTGCTTCCAGTTCTAACAACTGAGAACTGAACTAAGAATGAAACTAAAACTATCGATGAACGGGAGTCTGCAATATTAAAAATAAACTTGAATCATATTTCTATTGATTTTTAGTTTTGAATTTAGAATTTGAACCCATACTCAACAACTTGAAAGTGTTAAGTTGAGCTCAAATGATCTAGAATAGAATTTGAGATTTGATTGGAAAGAAGAATTTTTTGGATGTAGAATCCCCTTTCAACAAATTTGGATAATGTTAAAAATGGGTTCAAATATTTTTGAAGAGATACTTCCATAGGTTCATATTTGAATTTTGATTTTGAGGACCCTTTATTTAAAGAATTTAGGTATGTTAAAGTAAAGGGTCAACTTGATTTTTGATTTGAGATTTGTGATTTTTGGAATTTACTGACTTAGCAAATTTTAGTATGGTAAGTGAGATGTTTTGAAAATAATTTCTTGCTTTTGTTTCTTTGTTTGCTTTGTTTTGTGAATCATTTGTGATTTGAAAAATGGAATTCTCACTTAGTAAATTTGGGTATGCTAAATGAGAAAATCCAAGTGTGTTTTATTTTTTAGAAATTTTTGAAAACAAGACTCTTAGCAAATTTGAGTATGCTAAGAAAATCCTAATGTATTTTTTTATTTTAATTTGATTTTGAAAAAGTCGAATCCTTAGCAAATTTAAGTATGCTAAGAGAGTCCTAATGTGTTTCTTTTATTTTGGATTTTGTTTTGAAAAATGGAGACTTCGCTTTAGCAAATATGGTGTGCTAAGATGTAGCTTCAATGTATTTCCTTAATTTTATTAAATGGAGATTTCACTTAGCAAATTTGAGTATGCTAAATGAAACTCCAAAAATGTGTTTCAAATTTTTGTATTTTTGTTTTTTATTTTGTTTTTGAAAATAAAAACTTCACTGTAGCAAATATGGTATGCTAAAGAATGAAGTTCCAAATGTATTTTGAAAAATTTTGTTTTTGTTGATTTTGAAAAGAGAGATTTCCACTTAACAAATTTGGTTATGTAAGATGGAAATCAATTATGCTTCATTTTCAAAGATGTATTTTCATGTGTAATTATTGCTTTTTGAAAGAGGAAATTCCAACCTAATCATATATGGAATATGTTAAGTGACATTTCAAAATAATGTCATTTTATTTGGAAATAAAATTTCCATTAAATAAATTTGGGTATATTGAATGGAGATATTCATATGTGCTTTTTGAAAGTTTTTTTTTTTTATTTTGATTGGAAATGAAACCTCCATTCAATAAATGTGGGTATATTGAATGGAGAGGTTTCATATGTGCTTTTTGAAAATGTGAAAATTCCAACCTAACATGTGTGGAATCTTTTGAGTGGAATTTCAAAGTTGTGATTTTTCTTGAAGATGTAATATCCATTCAACACATTTGGATATATTGAATGGAAAGGCCCATCTTCAAAATTTATGCTTTTTGAAAGTATGATTGTTGAAATTTTATTTTTGAAAATGAGGTCTTTACCAAAATGAATTGTGTGCAGAAACTCATTTGTGCTTTTAGAAAATGTGATTTTTGGAATCTTATTTTTGTAAAGATGATCCTACATATAACAATCATGAAGATTGTTAGATGAAGTGATTTAGAAAAAATTTTGTGCAAAATATTTTATTATGTGCATTTTTGAAAGAGTGCTTTTTGAAAAGCAAAATTTTTATAAAGGATTTATTTTGTCTTTATTATTTTAGAATGAACCATTCCGTACCATAAAAATGGTAAGGAGGAAGTCTTTGATCATTTTTTTTCATTCAAATTTTATTTTTACCCATTGGGGAACCCAACAGGGGTTTTAAGATAAACACAGGGTGAGGTCCTAAAACCTAAATATTGGCTAGCTTAAGGATGAAATAAGCAAACTGCCAATAGAAAGAAAGATATTCTTGGATTCATACAAAAGTATAAACCCACTATCAATACTTAGAGATAATGATCATTTAGCAAAGATGGAGAGAGGGACCATCCTCAGTGGAGTCGCCAGAAAAATTTGCGGTGAAATTTTTTAAAATTTCAAAATGTATACTTTCATCTTCAATCTATGCGAAATAAAATGAAGATAGAAATATACTCTTTTGTATTTGGACACCACGATGATCTACAGATATTCTTATTAGGGTGATTGGGTATGATATTGAAGAGAGGTGTACTATCTAGAAAGATAGAAGTCGCCACCCTACAATGGACCTAATCGCCTTAACAAGGACACCTAAGGACAATGGGACTACATATGTACCAAAGATTCTTCCTCTACTTTACATGGAAGAGTAAAGTAGGATTTATTTTAAACTAGGTTCGTTAAATTTCCTACGGAGGCAAGCTTCCATAGTTAATTACATCCTAAGGAATGAGATTCCTGAATACTCATTAAGGTAAATGATCATTGTCTCCAAAGATTTTGAAAGGTGGACTATCAATCATTTTATTTTAGAAAGTCAAGTGGGATCGATCAAGAGGAGGGAGTTCTTGTCAAAGCCAAATGAAAATGAGTAAGGGATGCTTAATTTGTTTGAGTTAAATTTTTTTATTAGAATGCTAAGGCTTATAATTCTATAGTACAAGGCTATGGAAATGCCTAAGAGGTGAGGATTTATACTTATGACCCATAAAAGGGAGAAGCAACCTAAGAACCTAAATCTAGGGAGCTTTGGCAAGGGCCAATAGCATGACCTAAATCTAAGGCAAAAATGAGTATTTGGTTTACCTCCATAAGAGAGGATAAACCACTGACTTACAATTGTTATGGCACCAACTAACTCCTCCTATGATTTTAAATTCATGTAGGAAAGTCATATGTTTATGCAAGGTTGTTATTTATTTTAGAAAGAGACTAAGTCCTTAAACTCACTTCCTAAGAGACTAGATCATGTAAGGGCATGAAAAATAACCTAGATCTAATGCAAAACATATTTTATTTTACTCTTATTTTTGGATAATCATTTGACTCAGGCTTATAGGATTCATATGCCTAATACATGAGAAATTAGATTATGAGCCAAAATCAACAAGAAGGGGAGGTGTATTTCTATCATGGCTCTCAAAGATCAAGCCAAGTTCTCTGACAAAGGTGGAAGCCCTCCAATCTGGAGTAAAATAATATGCTTTTATACATGATGTTAGAAAACAAATACTCATCCAGTTAAGGGGCTACTAATTCTTTTATCTTAGTTTTTAGCCTAAGCTTTAGGTGAGGTTATGAGTTATTTATTTTTAATTTTGAGTTGTTTAATTTAGTAGAAGATTTATTTATTTTCCTAAGAGCCTAATTATCATCCAGACCATATATCAAGCAAGTAAGAAACTAGAAAAATATGTCATCTTAATGTGCAAGCTAAACAAAACATCAAATATTTTATAAAGCTAACGCACAAGAATAAAAGGACATTTGTGGTCAGGCACTACCGCACAAGCCCTAAAATAAGTTGGGTAGCCAAACTCTACCCTTATACAACCTAGATTACAAATGAATTAATTTACAATCAAGTAAGAAAATTCATGTTATGGGGGTCTTCATTTCTTCATTTCTTCTTTCTTCTTTTGGTTCCTTCTTTTGGATGATTGGAAGTAGTTGCTCCAAATTCTTCACATGGTACATAGGATGAGATCTTATGACCAATGCTCATCCTAATCCCCCATAACATTCATTCCAAAATCCTAATTACAAAAATTACATGAAGAGGAAAAAGTACTAACACCTACAAAACAGAGATTAGCTAAACAAAATCATACAAATATCAAGCATGTATATTGGACTTAGTACCCCACACATGGGTAACCAAGTCCACCTATCCTATTGGATTATTCTTGGGGGGTATAAGCACCTACACAACAAAAGCATTTATATTTTTATCACATCGCCCCTTAAGCACAATCCCCTATAGAAGACAATGGTTAGACTAAGATTGCCATATCATTCATTCTATGCACATTCACCCTAACATCCAGACTAGAAATAATACATCAAAAAATAAAAGCAAATATCAAACCATGCACCACCCTAACCTAAAGCTAGAAATGGTGACTTAGTCTAATGTGTGTGCTTTAAAAGGTTTGTGTGGTATGCTTAGCTATGGATTTAAGGCTTAGATTTTTTAAGTATGAAAATGTTCAACTTAGAGGGTAGTTTCATTTAAGTTGTTTAGTTGATTTGGGTCAATTTTATTTGTTGATTTTTGTTTGGTTTAAATGAACCTACTTAATTACTAAAGGTTGTAAAGAGAGAGAAAAGAGAAGAGAACTTCTCTTTCCTTCCCTACCCTAAGTAACTTCTAAAGCATATTCATGTTTTATTTTGTTTAATGAATATTTTATTATGTGTTTTAATTAATTCTAAGTTTAGATTTTCCCTAAACAAACTTATTCAAAAAGAAAGGCATTTTAAGATTAAGTAAAGTGAATTAATATCACAGAACACATATCACTTTATTTCTTTCCCAATATGTATAACATGCATATGAATGAATCCTAAGCATATCTATACATAAAAATGGAAATATTTAGCACACTTTATGATGAATGTTAAGAAATGTTACTTAAGAAAATTAGAATGCTTTATGATGAATAATTTTCATTAAGTAAAAGAGGGGTTTCTTTTATCCATTATTCACATGCACATGTATATGAAAAGATAAGTGAGTAATGACACCATTATTAGTGGGTGTAAGGCAAGACCTACTTAGGGCTACTTAAAGCCTCACAACCCTGGGTTGTCCGAATATATACCACTTTCCTTAAATACAAACACATGTACAAAAATGAATGGAAAAGAAAGATGCAAAAAAAGTTTGTATTTGTTTTGCAATTTATATGTACAAGTGTGGATGTCCTTCTTAAATATAGGAATGGATAGGAATAGGGTTAGGCAAGTGTTGTGTTCTTTTCAAATGAACTATACACTTTGCCAAATCCTATTCAAAACTATGCTAAAAGAAAAGAGAAGGAAAGCCACACTATGCACATCTTCATATTTATATCCTCATGCAAGCTTATAAATAATCATAAGTAAGACACTTTCAGTTTTAGGTGTTTGATTTATGAATTTTGGAAATAGTTTTGGATTTAGTAGTGATAATAGCCATTCATATTTTACTTTAGAAAAAATATGCAATTTGACATAAAGAAAATATTTTATTTTTAAATTTTGTTTTAAAACAAAGTATGAATGCATTAATTTCATATGACATACAAATTTAGCATGCTAGGAAAGAAATAAAGTGATGAAAGTAATGTGAATTCATTCACCCTAATTAATTCCTAAAGACAATCCTATGAAATAAGAAAGTTCAAAGTAACTTAAAGTTTGTTTAATGTGATTTTTGTTTTGAATTTGCTTTATATTTGATTTGGGAAATGTAAAAGAATGTTTGTTGGTCCTTACCCATTTCCCCATATATGAATTAATTTAGTTTGTTCTTAGGATCATTAGGTGATTTTTATACTTTATTTAGGTTAAGGTGTGAATTAAGTGTGTTAATTACCCCTTACCTACACCACCTTAGCATATTTAATCAAATAATTATGAGCCAATGATATGACATAAAATCACACAAGGAATTTAAATTAGCAATGCACCTAAGAAGAAAAGGGCCTAATGCATTCGGTTCATGATTAATGATTAATTAAGCTAAGGGGTTTAAGTTAAGTAATTTCATAATCCTTCTCACACATGTGAGTTGGATTTTGATTTCCATAATGTACTTAGGTTATTGAACACCTAAGCATCTACCCAAAGTGAATTATTTAAGTTCAAGAAGGTTTTAGAATTTTATCAAATTAATTAGGTAGGTAATTAGTGGATTAATACTTAATTGAATTTGGATTAAGGAAGAAAGAGGAGATTTAAGGAATAGCTTAGGAAAAATATCCCAAAATTATTTGCTAAACCTTCTATTTATTTAAACAAACCTTAATTAACTCAATCAAGGATTTAAACCATTGATTACACACTTAATTAGGCTTAATTACATTAAAAGGGTAATTATAAATTAATCTAGCAGTTCCTCTAATTATACCATCAATAAATCCCAAGAAAATTAGGGGAGGTAGAAGTCATCCCACTAATCATACGCAAGAAGTTTGGAATTAATCAATGGGGAAATTAGAGAGTAATTAGTTAAATAAAATTCTCAATAAAACCCAAATCCAAAAAATGACATTATCCAAAATCCATTGAAATTAATTTTATAATATTCTAGATGTAAATACCTTTCATATGCAATTTATTTCACATTTTTCTGAAGTTTTTACACTTAGATATGAATTTTTAAAGTTTCCATGATTAATTAAGTAATTTAATCCCATAATTATATAGCTAATCCTGCCAATGGATTGATGCTTTCCATGTGGGACGATAGGAGTAGCAATTTAACTTGTCATATCGTAGCGCTGCATCAGCAGCGATGCTATGCGCTTTCTCCCTATCTGTCCGATCAAAGATTATACATCTGAGGTTAGATCTGTAGTTCTTAAGGGATAATCTGTGGATCCTATGCATTTTAATCATGGTCTTCCATCCAAAATTCTCGGGTGGATGGCCCATGATTCTTCCCTGAGATCACCTGTGGGGGATGGCCACCATCCATCTTCCATGGCATGATCTGTGCTCGATTGAGCTTAGATTGATCTCAAATTCAACCCACACCATCACCAGGTAAAGGAGATCACATCTAAAGGCTAGATTCTCATGAGATAAAACTTCACTTCACAAAGGACCAGACCATGGCTAAATTGAGCTCGGTTTAATGGCTTATCTCATCGAAGGCTATCACTGGTGCTTGATTCCCTTGGAGAAGCTTCGTCTAGTGGAAATGAAGCTTTGTTGAAGTTTTGAGTCTTTGAAATTGGATGGATCTTCCTAGAGGCCAACTTCACCTTCACTTGAGCTCGATCTTGGTCAAGAGTACTCCTTGCCTTAGGAACTTCAATGAAGCTTGGAGTGAGTTAGATTTGATCCTCTAAGGGTGCTCAAAGGAGGAATTGGCTTGGTATTAAGTGTGGAGTAAGTTGGATTTTAGCTTGAGTTCCCCAATTTTTAGTTTAACAAACTGAGAAATGGAGAAGTTAAAGTTGCTTGAGAGAGCTTGGGGAGAGTTCCAAATTCTTGCTTTAGCTTCCCTAAGTTCAATTGAGTGTGCTAGCATCGAATTCAAGTGAAATTAGGGGGATTATATGTCCCCCTAGAGTAATCGTACGGCCGTGAAGGAGCTTGCCATTTTCATTCAATTGACCACCTTGAGTGGGTTTGTTAGGCTATTAGAGGTGTCCTTGCATTTGATTTGGCCTAGAGTGGAGTAGTGGAGCTCCCATGTATTTAAATCAAGTGAAAGAGGGATTCCATGTGCTTAATTTCATGCAAGTGGTCAGTTTTAGCCTTGGGTTGGGTTGGGTTGACCCTAACCCATTGGGTTAGGTGCACCACACTCACCAGTGTCCACTTGGTCCACTAAGAGGGTGCCAAGTGGTTATGAAGAGGATTTGGCCATTCCAAGTGAATTTGGCTAAAATTTACCCTATGGCCTAAGGGTAAAAAGATCATTTGGCTTGGGTTTCAATTTGAATATGTTTGGTATGATTGAAGAATGGGTTAGGCCAAGTTTCATTGAATTTGGAGTTGGTTTGATATGATTTGGCTCATGTTGACCCATTTAGGTCAAAATGGGTCAACTTGGGTCAAGTTGACCAATTGGTCAAATTGGGTCAAACCAAGGGTTGGGTCAAGTTCATATGACCATTTGAAATCTTTTGGTGGCTTTGGTTTATATTTGGTTTTGGTTCAATTGAGTTCATTTAGGTCAAATGGGTCAAGTTGACCAATTTGACCTATTTGACTTATTTGGGTTAGGTCATGGGTTGGTTTATGTTTGGTTGGTCATATGAAATGGATTGGTATCTTTATTTCCAATCAATTTTGGTTTAACTTGATTTTGGCTCAATACCCTTTAGGTCAAGTTCAAGTAAGGCAAAGTTAGATCTAGTTGGCCAATTGAGGCTTTGATCAAGTTCAACAATCATTTTGGAATGAACTTGACCCATTGGTTTCAATCAATTTGGCTTAGATCAAGTTTTGATATATTTTGACATTTTAGGTCAAGTTGGGTCAACTTGGGTCAAGTGGCCAAGCAAAGCTCAAATGTTGACTTAGTTCAAATATTGGTCATGAATGAGTTTTGATCAATGGTTTCAATCAATTTGGCCTATGTGGATTTTGGCTATGTTGGGTTTCATTTTGGCTAAGTGTTGACTTGGTCAACCCTTAGTTTGACTGACTAATTTGAGTGATTGATCATCTTATGATGATTGTTGATCATGATGAGAGATGGGAAGTAATTTGGGTAGAAATTTGGGTCAGCAAGAATTTGCACTGGGGCTTTGGGAGTCAAATGGGTCAAAGCTTGATTTGTTTGATCACATGGACTTATGATTGAAAGGTTTAATTTTTAAATTAACCCTTAATAAAAATGTAATTAGCTAATTGACCTTTAAAAAAAAAATTTTAAAATGCGCCAATTAGCCCAAGATGTACCAATCGACCTGGATCTTTTTTTTTAAAAAATGAAATTTGAAAGCATGAGAGAGAGAGAGAGAGAGAGAGAGAGAGAGAGACATGCAGTTTTATTTTATTAATTTTTTAATTAATATAATTATTTAAAATATTTAAAATATATAATTTAAATATATTTTTTATAAAATATTTAATAACTAAATATTTATATATGTAGTTGTTAATTAATTTATTTATATATATATATATAATTTAATATATAATTTAAAAGTATTTTTAATTATATTTATAAATTTATTTAATATTTTTTATTAATTAATATAATTATTTAAAATATATAATTTTTATTAATTTTTGTTAATATATAATTTAAAAATATTTAAAATATATAAACAAATAATTTTTAATAAATAAATAAAGAAAGGAATAAATTATATTTTTTAAGTTATAAATAATTTAAAATATTTAAAATAAAAATAAATAATTTTTTAATAAATAAATAAAAAAGGAATAAATTATATAAATATTTTATAAATTATATAAATAAAGTAATTATATATATATATATATATATTTTAAATTATATAAATATTTTTAAGTTATATAAATAATTTAAAAAATATTTAAAATATATAAATAAATAATTTTTAACAAAAAAAATAAGGAATAAATTATATAAATATTTTATAAATTATATAAATATAAATATATTATATATATATATATATATATATATATATATATATATATATATATATATATATATATATATTTAAATATAAATATTTTTAAGTTATATAAATAATTTAAAAAATATTAAAAATATAGAAAATAATTATTTATTTTTATATATATATATTTATTTATTAGTTATTTATTTATTTAAAAATATTTATTTATTTAAAATATAATTAGTTAAATAAATAATAAAAAAAATTTTAAATTATATAAATATTTAGTTACTTATATATTTATAAAATATTTATATATATATATATATATTATATATTTCTTTCTTTATTTATTTAAAAATTATTTATTTATTTATTTTTTTATATTTTTATATTTTATATATTTTTTGTTATTATTATTATTATTATTATTATAGACTTATTTATATAATTTATTCCTTTATTTATATAATTATATATTTTATAGACTTATTATTGATTTATTTAAAATATTTTATATATTTTATATATTATTTATATATATATATATAATTACTTTATTTATATAATTTATAAATATTTATATAATTTATTCCTTTTTTTATTTATTAAAAAATTATTTATTTATATATTTTAAATATTTTTAAATTATTTATATAACTTAAAAATATTTATATAATTTATTCCTTTCTTTATTTATTTATTAAAAATTATTTATTTATATATTTTAAATATTTTTAAATTATATATTAACAAAAATTAATAAAAATTAAATATTTTAAATAATTATATTAATTAATAAAAAAATATTAAATAAATTTATAAATATAATTAAAAATATTTTTAAATTATATATTAAATTATATATATATAAATAAATAAATTAATAACTAAATATATAAATATTTAGTTATTAAATATTTTATAAAAATATATTTAAATTATATATTTTAAATATTTTAAATAATTATATTAATTAAAAAAATTAATAAAATAAAACCGCAGGCCTCTCTCTGCATGCCTCTCTCTCTCTCTCTCTCGCTCTCTCCTTGTGCTTTCTCAGATGCTTTCTAAAACCACGAAAAGAAATTTCATTTTTTTAAAAAAATTTTAGCCAATGGTGATCGGCTAGACTAAATTAAAATGCCGGGCCTCACCGGCTTATTTTAAATTTTTTTAAGGATCAATTAGCTAATTACGTTTTTATTAAGGGTTAATTTAAAAATTAAGCCTGATTGAAATACAAATCCATTTGCAAGTGGTTTGAAGTCAAATGAGTTTTGATTCAATTGATAATTTCCAGTTCAAAAGGGTGAACATGAGTTTAACTTAGGTTTGATTTTTGAATTAAGTTTTGGTTTGATGATTGAAGTTTGTGTTTATATTTGGATTCATGATTGTAGAGTTGATTGAGTCATAAAGAAAAATCAAAAGTTTGGATTGATTTGAATTTGATTTGGCTAAGTTCAAGATTTTGACTTGAAAGGCTTAGGTTGGATTTTGATTGAATTTGAGTTTGATTTTTGGAGTTGGTTTTGGTTGTTTAAATTTATATTTCATTTATATATGTGAATATAAATGAAAATATAAATGGGTCATGAGAAAATTTCATTAATTTGAAGTGATTTGAACTTGATTTAGGCTAAGTACTTACGAGGGAATCAAAGTGACTTAGGAAAAAATTTTTATTTGGATTTGAATTTTGGATTTAGTTTAATTGATTTGAATTTATATTTTATTATATATGCGAATATAAATGAGAATATAAATGGATTGTGAGAAAATTTCTTGAATTTGAATTGATTTAGATTTGATTTAGGCTAAGTCTATGAGAGAGAATCAAAGGACTTAAGAAATATTTTTTGATCTTGGAATTTCAATCATAAGCTTCAATCATTAGTTTCAATCATGGGTTTCAATCATTTTGTATTGATTTGAGTTTGGAGAAAATTAATTAAGTTAGAATTTATTTAAGTTTGACTTGAAGGAAGGAAGTGAGGAATTTGGTTCATGCTATAGGGTATGCAAATTTTTCAAACACCCCTAAGGCATAACCTATTCCTATGGCTAACTCTTCTAAGTCTCTAAGGCTAGGTTGAGTGTCCACCTAATCACTAGATGTGTCTTATGACTAAGGATCTCTTAAAATCTAAGAGAAGTCTTATGTCTAAGATGGAGGGGTTGAGAGCTCATCCTAAAAAAGAGGACAACAACTATCCTTTCTGAGGCCTCCGAAGACTAATGGCTATCGGATTATTAACGAGTGTCTGGAGAATGATAGTGCTTTGTGTACTTCAATCAGTAATAAGATATAGTAAAAGAGATTAAATGTGTACAAAATGTTTATATATTATCTTATGTAGGTATTTCAAGATCCCGCCATGCTTAGTAGAGTTGACGGGTTCGAAGACCCCACTATACTTAGAAGAACGTTGTGAGATTGAAGACTACGATCACAGTGTCACAAGACACCAACCGCTGTGCTTAGAAGAGCCTGGTAAGTAGGTCAATGTAATATTTGATGCAGCCCTCTATGCGGGGACGATGCCAAGAAGCTGCCAAAATTTTATCAAAATTTAATATTTATGAAGGATTCAAATGAGGACTAAATGAGATCATTTAAAGCATCATAATCTATTTAAACAAACTTAAATAAAATTCTGGAAAATGTTAACTTACAAATGATGAATGAAAGGAACTAAAGGACTTAGCTTGAAATGTAAGTAAAACCCTCCTCAAACGCTTTGAGCTTGCAAGAATTCACAAGCATATCCGGACAAGTGATGTTATGTGTTTGAAGAGAAGGAAATCCCTTCTATTTATAGGCATGAACCAACCCTTATCTGGACTCCACCATAACTCATGATAATTTCAATCAAATAATTGATGAAGTATAAAATCAAGGATCACATTAATGATATGTTATGAAGATGATAAAACTCGTTAACGAAGTCATGAATTTGGGAGGTTTTGAATAAGCTTCCTGTGCATATCATAACATAACATCCAATTCCAACTCAAGTACTTTAAGATTTGGCTATGATGTCTATTTAAAATGAGCGCTCGCATAAAGGAATCATGTGGGACTGAAGGTCAAATCCAAAGAGACGATGCACCTTTGTGCATAGTAAAAATTTGTCTATTTGCAAATTTAGAAAATGAGTTATTAGTTGATCTATAAAATATAAAATCCATTAAGAGGAGGAATCAACTTGAATGTTACATTTTATTGATTCATTGAATTATTTTGAAGAGTTGAATTTTCATTGAAACAAATCAATCAAGCTATTATGTGAATCTATAACTTCAAAAATACATGCAAATACTTGAGTAAAGTGAGTTCTTTACATTCATTTTCAAGCAATTTTATACTATTCAAGTGTTTCGATTTATGCGAGCATGCTTAAAAAAATCCGCATGGGCCTTGACACTATGCTGAATGCTTAAACTTAGTGTCTGAGGATGCTGAGCGAGTTGATTCCCAATTGGGTCTTAGAACTGGGTCCAGGTTAAGAAAACCTAAAAATCTAAAAATAATATTATAAGAATTTCAGCTTAATAAAATATCTAAGAATCTAACTCTATCATATGATAGTAGATCTAATCCTCTATTATTAAATTAATAAAGTCGACATTGTTGGTGTTTTCTCTGGAATAGAGAAAAGAAATGACACCATATAGAGTTTAGGAATATTTTATCTAGATGACCAAATATGACATTAAGGAATAAACATATTATCTCGAAAGATAAACGTGTTCTTCATATAATGGTAGAAAAATTGATCATCTTTTCCTCTTACCATTTTCATGGAACATTTACATTTCTAATAGTAAGAAAATTAAGACTTTCATGAAAATTGGGGCGATTATTATAGTAGAAAAGATATTGATCATATACAAAATTTTATAAATTACAATATGAATTAATGTTAGTACTATCAAAATATGCTAATTTTTTTCATACAACAACTTTGTTATCTTAGTACTCTTTCACATTGGCGAAGAGCTCCTGTACCACAGGGATGATGCAAATAGTGTTGTCATAGGCGAGACACTCCCAACCTCGCTCATTGAGGACCATCTCCACGCTCTTACTTGGATTGTGGAATCTCTTCTCTAAATTGAGATGCTTGTTGATAAGAGTGTGTTGGTACCTCCCCTTAGCGTCCAAGTTGAGAAGTCTATTAGCATTAGTCGAGGATGCCCTCTTCTTACCCTCATGGATGAGCTTGAGTAGCATATTTGCTGTCCTAGAGTTGAGCAAAAGCTGAGAAGAAAAATTGTTGCAAGAACTCCTAAGAGAATAAAGGTTTTAGAATTAAAATTTTGGCAACCTAAGAGTCTTATTTAAATGGACCAAGCATGCCAGCTTTGAGAGGTGTTGGCCTCTCAATTTTTGAAATACGAGACCAGCGCTATGAAGCTATACATACAGTGCCTGGATACTAGTTAGCCGATCAAGATGATTACTATTCCCATCAAAAATATGCATTTATGATACTTATTACTATTAATTGTGTAACTAATTGGATCTATAAAGTGCATCAGATATTGGTGTAGCACCATGGTGCTGGTCAAAAATCTTATCATCTTCTATTAAATGTGTCTGCCAACTTGTCAGCCCTTGATTGACTTTTTGATTGGCATCATGGCACTACTTTAGCAATGCCTAGGTGTTGGTCAATCATTCAACATGCTTTATGTTATTTCTTATGGTGTCTCAGTGCTAAGGCACTAGGTTCATAGTGCCAAAGCACTACCCCCTCTAGTTTGAGACATATGTTTCTACCTATCGGTTCTGACTAGCCAGTGTCAAGATGTTGAAATTTAGGCGCCGAAGTGCCAACTTTCTAGCACCATGGTGTTGACCCCCTAGCACTATGGCACTACTTTTATAGTGCTGGGGTGCTATCTTCTAGTAATAAAAATTTAATTACCTTTTGTTTATCATGCGAACACCCCTACAACTATCGACATTCCAAAGGGATCTAAGTACAATCTATTTGTTTTTCATGCGAACACTTTTAAACATGGCTTTCTAATGGATGTTAGCCCAGTCAGTTGTTCGCCATGCGAACTTCACTATAATTTTTGGCATTCCAAAGGGATTTAAGTTCAATCCATATGTTTGCCATGCGAACACCCTTATAATTCTAGCATTCTAAAGGGATGTAAGTCTAATTCATTAGTTCAATACATGAACTCTAAACCCTACCATTACTCCAAAGGGTTGTAAGTCTAACTTATTTATTTGCCATGTGAACACTTCTAAACTTGGCTTTCCAATATATGTAAGCCCAGTCATTTGTTCGCCATGTGAACTTCTCTATAATTTTTCAATTCTTGCTATCGTCAGTTGCTTTCACCCACCCTTTTTTTTTAATTCTGAGACTTCTCCAAATTTTTAGAGTTTCTCATTTAAAGTCTTGGAGGATTTGGATTTGGACCAAGGTGCGTGTGAGATTTCTCCTACTTCCATATTTGATCATTCTTTAGTTAAGGGGACCCTTTGCATAAGGACTTCTTCATACGGGTCCCTTGATGCACCAGCTGCAATACATAAAGAATAAATAAGAGGATGTGACCATACCCTAGGGTAATACTACCCTTAAATATATTATAAATTAAATTATAAAAAATCTTTCCTACATCTGTAGTAAAGGTCTTTTGAATTATAAAATTTAAAATAGTTCTATCCCTAGTCACCTCACCGATATTACTAGTGGCATCAGCTTGACAAAAATAAAATAACAATAAGCTTTAGCCTCAACTATTAGGCCAATGGTAGAAAATTTGATCATCTTTTCCTCTTACCATTTTCACGGAACATTTACATTTCTAATAGTAAGAAAATTAAGACTTTCATGAAAATTGGGGTGATTATTATAGTAGAAAAGATATTGATCATATACAAAATTTTATAAATTATAATATGAATTAATGTTAGTACTATCAAAATGTGCTAATTTTTTTTGAACAAAAGCTTTGTTATCTTAGTATTCTTTCACATTGGCGAAGAGCTCCTGTACCACAGGGATGATGCAAATAGTGTTGTCATAGGCGAGACACTCCCAACCTCGCTCATTGAGGACCCTCTCCACGCTCTTACTTGGATTGTGGAATCTCTTCTATAAATTGAGATGCTTGTACCTCCCCTTAGCATCCAAGTTGAGAAGTCTATTAGCATCACTCGAGGATGCCCTCTTCTTACCCTTATGGATGAGCTTGAGTAGCATATTTGTTGTCCTAGAGTTGAGCAAAAGCTGAGAAGAAAAATTGTTGCAAGAACTCCTAAGAGAATAAAGGTTTTAGAATTAAAATTTTGGCAGCCTAAGAGTCTTATTTATAGGCTGGACCAAGCCTTGTGGCACTTTCAGAAAGGTGCTGGCCCTCTCAATTTTGAAATATGGGACCGCGGAAGCTATACACATCTGATACTAGATCAAGATGGTTACTATTCCCATCAAAAAGATGCATTTATGATACTTATTACTATTAATTGTGTAATTGACTGGATCTATAAAGTGCATCAGATATCGGTGTAGCACCATGGTGCTGGTCAAAAATCTTGTCATCTTCTATTAAATGCGTCTGCCAACTTGTCAGCCCTTGATTGACGTTTTGACTGGCATCGTGGCACTACTTTAGCAATGCCTAGGTGTTGGTCAATCATTCAACATGCTTTATGTTATTTCTTATGGTGTCTCAGTGCTAAGGCACTAGGTTTATAGTGCCAAAGCACTACCCCCTCTAGTTTGAGACATATGTTTCTACCATCTGTCGTACCGGATCGAGACGTTGAAATTTAGGCGCCGAAGTGCCAACTTTCGCCATGAGACCCCTACTATGGCACTCCTTTATAGTGTTGGGTGCTATCTTCTAGTAATAAAAATTTAATTTTTTTGTCATGCGACCACCCCTACAACTATCGACATTCCAAAGGGCTCTAAGTACAATCTATTTGTTTTTCATGTGAACACTTTTAAACATGACTTTCTAATGGATGTTAGCCCAGTCATTTGTTCGCCATGCGAACTTCGCTATAATTTTTGGCATTCCAAAGGGATTTAAGTTCAATCCATATGTTCGCCATGCAAACACCCCTATAATTCTGGCATTCTAAAGGGATGTAAGTCTATTTCATTAGTTTAATACATGAACTCTAAACCCTACCAGTACTCCAAAGGGTTGTAAGTCTAACTTATTTAGTTGCCATGTGAGCACTTCTAAACTTGGCTTTCCAATAGATGTAAGCCCAGTCATTTGTTCTTCATGTGAACTTCTCTATAATTTTCGGTATTCCAAAGGGATGTAAGTCCAATCCATATGTTCGGTATGCCAACACCCCTATGATTCTGGCCATCCAAAGGGATGCAAGTCTAATTCATTAATTCAACACACAAACTCTAAATCTTATAGACATTCTAAAGGGATGTAAGTTCAATCTATTTGTTTGCCATGAGAACACTTCTAAACCTAACATTCTAATAGATGTAAGCCTTACATATGTCTACAACACAAACTTCATTGAATTATTAGATAAGCTTATAAATTAAGTTTAGCCTAAATAATTCAATAAACACTCACAACCATAACACTAGCATAATAACTCAAGTCTACTCAGGATATCTTAGATGAGGCAGCCCATGGCTGTTAATCAGACTCGTTGGACTAATAGCCCTCTAATGCTGATCAATTGGAATAATGATAGTCCCAGGGTGACGATACCATAGGATCTTGATTGGGACTACCCTTCTTTTGCTCTTAGGCAGTCATCCACATCACACCTCTTAACATCGATTCATATAAGAGATATGTTTATTTTCAATCTTAATTGAGAGTGTTCTCTTATTGCAATAAAAGAGATAATTAAGTATGAATGCTTGTGTTCATAAGAAGTATAACTTAGATCTAAACAAGCTTTAACATAATATTAGGAGAAATGTAATTAAATATACATCAATCTACCTCATGAAGAACAAACTTCATGAGGTAGAGATTTGCAAATGTGTTTTTCCTGAGCGATCATAAATGTATCCTATGACTCACATCTCAAGAGGCAGAGCCATTGAGGAACATACAAGCTACAATTATGACTATAATAAAATGGTGTTATTTGGCGGCAACCCACTTGATCAGAAGACTCTAGTCGTAACTACATCATATGTGAAGCTTATTGGTCAAACCACACGGATAGAAGACACGAGCCACATCCTTACTAGCATGAGATTATTTGAGAGTGAACATAGAAATACACTTTAATTGACATTGACTCCTTTGTGAGCTAGAGTTTTCTTAATTTGTCACCTCCGAAAAATGATGGCTAAAGGCGGATGGATTATTTACTTTAAGTTTTAAAGGATGAATTTCATTTAAGCATTTAAACTTGCTTTCGTTTATAATTTTTTTATATTTTTTTGTGAAATTTGAATTTATTTTGATTTAACATTGAATTTTGGATATAGTTTGATGGTGATGATCCCAATTGAGATCCCCATTCAACATAGCTATCATCGGGGTATAGACCTTATCAAC
Source organism: Cymbidium sinense (assembly GCA_021442155.1). Taxonomy (NCBI): domain Eukaryota; kingdom Viridiplantae; phylum Streptophyta; class Magnoliopsida; order Asparagales; family Orchidaceae; genus Cymbidium; species Cymbidium sinense. The sequence goes on along the minus strand of CM038227.1, from coordinate 109,157,721 downwards.
CCTGCTTGCCATCATCGTGTCAAGTTGTAAGTGAAGCATGTATTCTTCTAAATTAATTAGTCTTCGGGGAGGTTGCTCATACTCCACCAAAGAGTTGATCATCTTTTATGTTTTAGAATTTGGTTTTCGAGTTTTTCTCTTTTTCTTTGATTTATAGATTTTGACGAGAATGATTGATTGGTTTACATATGTTCTTTTTTATTATTTAAAAATTACCACCTATTGGGTAAGAGCATTCTTAGATCAATTTTAAGTACTAAAGAGTTCTTCCACCGAATGCCTTTTATAGCTAATAGATTGTTAATCATTCTTCTAGTCTTTTTTGAGATGAAGGTCTCCCAATCACCTTCTTCTTTTAATTATATTTTAAATATTATCATTCATTCATTATTTTATATTATATTATATTATATATATAGTTTAACTTAAAAAGTTGAACCTCATTAATTTTGACTCTATTATAATAAAAGAGGATCTAAAGTTTTTAGAATTTATAGGGTGATTAACTAATTACATATGTGTACATATTGATTTTAATTTAATTCAACTTAATTAAATTTTTGATATGAGTTTTAACTAATAAAAGAGCATTTAATATTTTACTTAAGTTTGTTTAGAGTGCATTTAACTTTCTTAGTATTAATCTAACTCACTCGATTTATTTAATTTATAATGACAATATCTTTAACATTAATAAAAGTAATCAAAACTATTCCATTGTTATAAGCTACTAAGTTTAATAATTAATTAAATTTCATATTATATAATCATTATATATATATATATATATATATATATATATATATATATATATATATATATTCTCATCATTTCATCACTCATTTATCTCAGGATTCACACCGTCATTCACATGCATATGTAATTTTGTATTTTACATTTGTGTGCCTCCCTTATGCAAAATGAATATATTTTCTAAGTCTATTTGGCTTGTCAAACACATCAGAGTAGTTTGTTTAATAAATGAACATCATTTGTGTGACATCAATGACCATCTATGTATAATTAATCTAACTTATCAAATGCCTGTTCGTAGCTTGCCATCGTCATCATATGCGGTGTAATCATTTGTGAGAAGTCTAGTTTGATAAAAAAAATTTTATGCTACGAACATGTAAGCACATTTCATTTCATGAATAATCACTATTTGGGTAATTCTGACGGCGATTGAAACTGCTATGCACCATTTTGCACATAAGACATTCTTCATTTATCTTCTTTTAGCAAGTTAGTTAATCATGAAAGATCCCCTTTTAATTGACTTCATTATGTTTAGTGCATTGGTATAATTCATCTCACATATGGATGATATTTGAGTGGCTTTAATTGTGATAAAAATGTCTCACAATTTAATCAAAATGATGTCATGATCATCACCTGTTCATTTTGCCTTGCTCGCTTGATTTAACTTTCACTTATATGATAGACATGAAGGTCAACATTCACCTTCCAATATTAATAAACACTCACTATTAAAGATTTTTATGATATATTATCTACTTCTATGATAATCTTTATCATACGATTTAGTATCCACCTTCAAAGGCTTTCATAATAATATTTATTTAAAATTTTTATGGTCTGAATCAAGAGACCATTTTTAACACTTATTCCTGATTTTTAATTTATAAAACATTAGAGATGAAGCATTACACTTAAAAAGGAAAACAAATATTAGTTGAAATTAAACTAGGATTTTGTGTCTAAGCATCAAGTTAAAAAAGCTCACAAAAAAGCAAAGGTAGGGCAAACGAGCATAAAAACAAGGCAATTTTGCTTAGTTTTTTCTCGACCTCGGTGTTGGCTTAGGGATTAAGGCTTATCAATGACCACTCTTGTCGCTTCTGGTTGGTTCTCCTACCTCCAATGTGCTACTCCTCCTCTCCCTCTTCCTCATTTCGACCTCCGGCTAGGCCGGAGGTCCCTTCCCCTTTCTTCGCTCGGTGCATTTGTTTTTCTTAGCTCTTCATGGCCTCAATTTCAGACCCTTCTTATTCCTTGCACTTCCCCCTTTCTCCTCCTTTCCTCCTTCCTCCTCTATTTTGTGGGCTGCTCCCTTGATCAAACCTCCTTTGACTTGTGTTCCTCCCATACCTCCCTGTCACCAGCCTTGTAACTTGAAGGATTTACTCCTCTCCCACAATGATAAAAGCAAATCCTTTGCTCTCATATGTCCCTTGTGAATCTGATGAAGTCAGTTTTTCGGAAGAAGAACTACAGGATGGCTAGAAGGAGTGGAACCTTTCTCTGGTAGGGCATGCTACTGGAAAGAGACCTTTCTATGGTTCTCTCCTAGTGGAGGTCAAGAAAACATAGAAATTTAAAGGTATTTTAGAGCTACTTTCGTTGGAAGGTGACTTCTTCCTCTTCAAGTTGTCTTGCCAAGAAGATTTTGATTTGGTCTAGAATAATGACCCATACTCTTTGAATGATAGACCCATTCATCTTTCAAAAGTGGTCTTGGAACTTCAGGCCCACCAAGAAAAACTTTTCTAAAGTTCTTCTTTTGATCAAGCTAACGAACTTTCCTTTATGTTGTTGGAATGAGGTGGGCTTTTCCAAAGTAGCAGGTTTTTGTTGATGCCCCCCTTGCTGTGAATAATTTAATAGCCTAAAAGTTAAGAATTACGTTCGCAATGGTCTGTGTCCAATCCACCACCTCCTCTACTCTCTCGGATTTTTTTTACATCAATGGGATGATATTTAAGAAAGATATTATATATGATTGGAAACCAAAGGCTTGCCACAAGTGCTCCTCTTTTTCTTACAATGATACCTCATGCTCTCTTAACCCAACTACATTGCCCCTTACTAGAGATAAGAGCAACAGTTCACCCCCTCGACCCAATTCATCTAATCCCCCTTTTGACCCCCAACCTCCCCCCTTGCAAAGGGTCTCTTCCTCCGTTCCGATCTCTATCGCAGTTGATCCTTAAGATGGGCTTATACTTTCCTCTTCCCCAGCTATGAATGACCTCAACCAACTACCTTTTCAATCTCCTCCGCTTCAAGATGACCCAATAGACCCCCTTTAAACCCACAGGCCTAGACTTCTGCTAAGCCATGACACTCCAACACTACCTCTTCCTTCACTATTATCACCTGTTCAGTTGCTACCTCTTCTACCCATCAACACTTGCTCAAAAATCTTGAGAACTCCCATCTTATCTCAGGGAATGTTTCTTAGGACTTTGTTAAAGCAGTTCATAAATCTCCTACCAACAAAGTCAATTCAATGCTCAAAGCCAATAATACCAAGAAAAGTAAGAAGCCTTCAAATTCTCGTTCATCTTCATGTGATTCTCGGTCATAGGAAGTTGAAATGTCTGCGGTATTCAAGTAGGGGGACGCTCTAATGATTGCTTCAAACTCATCAAAGATTTTCATTTAGATGTACTTTGTCTTTTAGAAAATAAAGCTTAATGCCAACTCTTTTGATGATCAACCTCTTCTTCAAAAATTCAACTTCATCTCCAATGAAGATAGTGTCAATAATTTTGATTATTGTTTTTGTTGGCGCATCTGGATCAAATGGAACTCTAATAGAGTGTCTTTAAGCCACCCTTGGTTTCTCCCCATCTCATTCACGGAGAAATGTCTTTCACCTATACTGACTCCTTTACTTTCACCTACATATATGCCCATAATGATGCTCAAGGTAAGCTGTCTTTATGGCATTGTATCACCTCCAACATGAGCTCCTCATGGGTATTATAAGGGATTTTATTTGCATCCTTTACAACCATGAAAAAAGCGGAGGGAATCAAATGCCGATTAATAGAACCTTTGACTTAAGTGATTGTGTACAGGACTGTGGTCTCATGGACCTCCCCAATTTTGGTCTACTCTTCACTTGGTCTAACTAGCAAGTTGATAACCTCATTCTCACTCGTATTGAAAGAGTGTTGTGTAAGATAAAGTGGTTGGAGTGCTTCCTCTCTTCTTTCTACAAGGTCCCTCCTCCTCTCTCCTCAGATCATTCCCCTCTCATTATTTTCCTCAATCACCAAACACAAGCCTCTCATAGATACATGTTCAGGAATTATTGGACTACTTTCACCAACTTCTTTGAAGTTGTTAACAAGGCTTGGAATTCTTACTTCCATGGGGACCCTTTCTTTGTTTTTTCCATAAAACTCAAGAGAACCAAAGAGGCCCTCAAAAGTACTTTATGGGATCCCTCTTCTCTTGCCAACAGATTGTTTCCTTCAAATTGGAGCAAGTGAAAATACTCCACCTCCTTGAGGAAAACTCTCAAGATGGTTTCCTAGCTCGGAAAGCTATGAACATAAATGCTCACAATCAAGATCTTATCAAAAGAGAAGGTATGTGGATTAAACAAAAGTTCAAAGCCCACTGGCTCACCCATGTTGATGATGACTTGAAATTCCTACATTGTTCCATCAAAGAGAGGAAGAGTGCCAACTTCATCAGAGAACTTCATACTCAAAAAGGAATCATATCAAACATAGAAGCAATAACTGAAGAAATTTTTTCATACTGCTCATCTCTTTTCAATAAAAACTGTAGTAATCCCCTTGTCTCTCAGGACATCTCTTCTGGAAACACACTTTCTTCGACACAAGTTCTTGAAATAGCTATGTATATCAGAGATCAAGAAATTATTTTAGACCTCCACAACATTAATGAAAATAAATCACCAGGCTCTGATGGCTTCAATTCGAAATTCTTCATTCATTGTTGGGACACTATAAGTAAGCAATTCCTACTAAGCATTCACTACTTCTTTAAGACTTAGAGACTCCCAAACCAGTTCAAACATAGTCTCATCACTCTTATTCCTAAAGATAAGCATGCAAGCTCCCTCGCTGATTTCAAGCCAATCTCTCTCTGTAATACATTTTATAAGGTTATAGCAAAGATTCTTGCTAACGGATTAAAGAAAGTTCTACCTTCAATTATTCACCCTGCACAATCTACATTTATTCATCATAGAGACATAGCAGATAATGTGGCTTTGGCTCATAAATTATGCTGTGATATCCTCCCGAGCAGTAAACATGAGATGTTCTTAGAAAAGCTAGATCTTAGGAAAGCATTTGATACTATCAATCGCCAATCCATATTGACTAGACTAAGAAAAAAAGGGTTTTCCACTTCTCTTTATAAGATGGATTAAAGTTTGTATCATCAAAGTTCCTTGCTCCATCGTGCTGAATGGAGAAATAAAAGGCTTCTTCAACTCCATAAATGGGCTGAGATAAGGTTGCCCTCTTTCTCTTTTTTTTTTTTACGATTGCCATGGATTCTTTTGCTTATTTACTTGATAGGGAGATGGACCTCAAAAGATGCAGTCCTATAGCTAGTGGAAATTGCAACCTTTCCCATCTGTTGTTTGTCGATGACCATTTGGTTACCAGGAAGGTTAATATACAAACAACTAATTCTCTTAAGCTCACTCTTGATGTTCTCACTTCTTTCATGGGACTGGAGGTTAACAAAGATAAGTCCCTAGTTTGCTTTTCTAAATTCACGAGCTTAGTTGGTCAATTTTATGAGATTCTGAATGTGAAACTTAAATCTTTCCCCATTAAATATCTAGGCCTCCCTTTGGCTACTGGAAAACTCAAATTTGTTCATTTCTAGACAAGCTGTTTGTTTGGCTAGCAGGTTGGAAATCCAAACTTCTATCTTTTGGGGGAAGATCTAGTTGCTTAGATCTTCGATGAATAACTATTTAGCCTACTGGTTTAGAGTTGTGGAAGTTCCTAAATGCATCCTTAAAAAAATCTCATCCTCCTCAGCAAATTTTTTCTACCACACTGGGGAACTGAATAGAATTTACCTGATATATTGGGCTAAAACTACCATTCCAAGGAATAAAGGAGGTACAAGTATTCTCTCTGCTACTTCTTTTAACATCCTATGCAAGGTTAAAATTCTTTGGAAGATCCTTATCAGGTCTTCCATTATGATTGATTGGTTTATCTTCAAATATGGCTCCCCCTAAACTCTCTTTCATTTCAATTTTTTGCCTTATGGAAAGAGCTCAAATTGTGTGCAACTAGATTTAGGGAGAAACTTAGCTTCTATATAGGCAAATAGTGTATCCATATTACTTTTATTTGACCCTTGGTATTAAGGTTAGTCCCTTTTTGAGATTCTTGAGTCAGACTGCTTTAACTTATTAGATTTACACCCTCAGAGCTTTGTGAGCACCATCTTGTGTAATGGTAAGTGGAGCTTACTTGAATATCTTATGCTAAGACATCCTAATATCTCACAAAAGATTCTATCTATTCCTTTTGGCTTAGACGAAGATATAATTCACTGGGAAAGCGCCAAAGTCTTATCTGCCAAGCTGATAATGAATTCCATCTTTCTTTTGGACACTATTGTTAGCTGGTCGGATGAGATATAGTTTAAGGGTTTTGCTATCAATCAAGTTTTATTTTGTTGGATGGCTTATGTGGGTAGCCTAAAAACCTTTGAAGTCGTCTCAGCCAAAGGTTTAGGCTCCACCATAGAATGTTGCCTCTGTAATAACGCTCAGGAATCTCATGTTTATCTTTTCATTGAGTGTCCTATGTCAATGTGGTTGATTAGGAATGTCCATCCAAAAGGGTACTTTTTTTTCTCTTGCAAGTCTCTCTTCAACAAGTCCTCAATACTACATCCGACTTGGATCACAAGGCTATAAAGAGACTCCACTTTCATATTATGGTCTTCTGTGTCTACATAATTTGGCAGGAAAGAAATGCTAAACTTCACCTAAATGGTGTTTCATCTCTCCAAACTTTGCAAACTAAGGTTAAATCCTTGGTGCCCCATAAACTTAAAAGGTGGAACATCAAATCATCTTGGCTTGAACATGTTATACTTGCATTAGAGGAGTGGAAGAACTTGGCTCCGCTGTAGTTCTTGCCAAGTCACTGGTAACCCTTATTATGAATTTTCCTGATTCATTTTCTGCGTAAGGGATATAGTTGGGTTATTTGGACAATGATGAAGATTTTGCTGCAGTAGTCCCTGATTTATTTAGGACATCTGCTGCACGATCCTTTCACCATCTTGGATGGCCATTTCTGCAGCTCAGATCTCATGACTCTTGTGATGATTCTATTCGAAACCTACCATGGACTTGTATTGTTGTTGATGCCTTCTGTCTTCATTTGCACTTATACTGCTGACAACAGAATTTTTTGCAACCGATGGATGAATCTTTTGTGCAACAGGAAGGTTCTTCATGTTTAGAGTGCTTGCTCATCTCTTTTTAGATGATTTTGTTTTTCTGAGTTCAGACTGGGTTCTTTTTTTTCTCTCTTTTTTACCTCTGTTATACTATTTCTAGCAGTTATTATAGATCTTTTTTGTTTTCTTATCATTTGGCCCTTCAGTCTCCTCCGGGATTACCTCTTATAATTATCTTTCTTTTTATTTTGAAATAGAATTGGGCTACGCTCTTAATTTCTTCAATATATATATAAACGAGCATAAAGCGTACTGCATAGCAATGACCATAAGCTAACACATGAGAGAGTGCAACAAAGCGACTCGCAAGAACGCTAAGCGAAGGGCGTAGGTTCATAAGAACGGTGTTACGCCTTCTGCTCTCCGGCGAAGCAAATTTAACTCCGGTACTACGAACAGTAGTGATTTTTCCACTCAAAAGAAGCTCATCCCATGGCTTTCAAACGTGTTCCACTGTTGCTCTTTAAAACCCTACATTGATCTATCAAAAAGTAGAATCTTACCCACCGTCTCTTAGCTCAGTTGGTGCGCAAGAACCCCGGACCGAGTCAATCCTCTCCCGACGCCTATACTTAAAATCAGTATCAGTAATGACGGGTGATGAATGCTACAGTTGAGAATTACAACGACATCCCCACCCACAAGATGTATGGGGTGTTGGATGGATACCCATTCCAAAAAAAAAAAGTAGAATCTTTATTTCTTTTCTTTTTTTTTTCAATTTTATAGGCCCCAAAAGAAATATTAAATTCCACTACGTATTATGCAGTTTACTAGGCTAGTTCTTTCCATAAAAAGTTGAAGACACTCATTATTATATTAGTGTTTGCACAGTTTCAGGAACAAGACATTTTGACACTGCCACACGAGAGAAAAAAAAAAAGAAAAAATAGAAAAGGCCTCAGGTCTATTTCCTGAAAATAACTAAAATAAATAATAGCTAATCCAAACACAACCAACAGTAGGAAAATATTTTCAGAATGTCCTTTGAACTGTTAAATATTATCAACTCTCACAGAATAGATAATTGGAAAATAGCAACCTGAAATCAGCAAAACTTAATGACTCAAAAGAGAGACGAGAGTTTTCCCC